>LQNS02278094.1:49192452-49203194 GCA_001587735.2 Parhyale hawaiensis | reverse complement strand
GATCCTCTTTACTAGACAGAGAGCACCTATCTGCAGCTCGTACAACTGCATATGGAATGGAATCCCCAGTTAGGGTAGGCGATCAGGTCGATTTCACCTATACCGTTACTTGCAGTTGGTATTGAAGTAATTTGTTGGGTATTATTGTTGTGGATACGTAGCACGTGCATTCCATTGAAAAATTTCCTTGTACATGTACTCGCTATTGGTCTTGCTAGTAAGAATTTATATTTTTGTCGTCACTGAATATTAACCATTTCTTTGGCAGCATCAAGCAAACCGCACCTCGTCGTCCAGTGCGACGTTGCCAAGTCTGAAAGCGTGCGAATTGCCTTCGCCAAAGTTGTTGACCACTTCAAGCAGCCGCCCGTCTACTTGGTGAACGCTGCCGGTGTGTTCCACGACGAAAACATTACAGACACCACCGAAGAGGCTTACGACAGGGTCATGGGCATCAATATGAAGGTGGGCATACGTCTCTCTTACCCCTGCAGTGTTACCTCGCTTCAAGTTATTTATGTCTCTTATTTCTCCGCTGTGTGAAGGTCGTTGGTTGGACACTGCGTCCAGATGAGAACAATTAATGTTTTTTTCTTTCTTACACTGCACAACAGCTCATTTAATTAAACAAGTTCAACATAGGGGTATTCTGTGGAAGACTTAAGAAGTTGTGGATGGTGGTACCGACCGTACCATGCTAAACAACTGAAAATCAATCTAATAAGAAGGCTATAGGTACCTCATACAAAAATCTTGCTTATGTTACTTATGTACAAAGTACCACATAGCTACATCTAGAAAGTATAACTTAAGAGGAACCATTTATGCATGGACTTCGCGTAATCTTAAAGTATAACATTTTTTCGCCAAAACGCCTAGCGGAAATTTCAATTGCTCAGAAAGCAGATTGAATATGAAAATTTTGAAAGAGATTGCAGTTCAGAGCCTTATTAGGACGGAAGATGCCGACTCTGCCATGTAAAGAGTATTTTATTCTTATTATATCTTCTTCCGCGTCGTTTTCTTTTTTTTAGCGAAATTGAAAAATCCATTCGTAAGCCTTGGGTTCCAAGGCTAAAAAAGTGTTAAATTTCCTCTTTACTGTGATTGACATGCATTTGCTGACATTGCCGCGCAGGCTATGAGGCACGTCGTTGCTTCAATTTGTATTTACATAGACACGTGCCCGCATTATTAACTGACTCTTAAGAAAATTCGACCGAGGATTACTTAATTTGTCCAAAATCCAATCTACATATATCTTTGTTTTATCGGCGTGGCCAAACGATGTTGCCATATCTAGGGCCGCTATCGCACTATTTAACCAAGACTGTACTTCGAATTCTCATCTGTGGTTGAGGCAGAGACTGCATGAATACTGGATTTCTTTTACCAAAAATCGTCTAAGCGAGACAGTAAGAGTAGATGTTTCAGGTTGTATCGTAAGGGCGGGTGCACACTAACGCAAAAGCTGCGCCGCCACACAATTTCACTTCCAATTACGTTTCCTCAAACCAGGCTTCTGCTTACTCTTAGGCCGGCTGCTCACTAACAACTTTCGTTGTCGCTAGCAGCCTAGACGCAACTTAGCTTATCCGACTGCGCAGCCGTGGCCGTGACTTCAGCATGTCGTCTATGAACATCGTGCTGTAATTCTTAAAATACCAATCGTTGTGAACACCGACCGCTCATAATTAAAAGCGATCGTTGAAAGTTCAACATTGCCACTCGCTAGGGTGTAGAAATTGCAGTAGCGACTGAAATATTTGAAAATGTTTGAAGCAGCTAAATATTGTGCAAGCTGAAGCCGTGCCGTAGCTACGTACACGGATAAGTTGAGTTGCCTCTAAGCTCCTAGCGGCAACGAAAGTTGTTAGTGTGCAGCCGGCATTAGGGTGCCCGAACACAGAGGCCACGTGACGAGATGCAAGGCGATATTGAAAGACCCTGCACACAGACAACACGAAGTGATGCCCTAGGACGCTGAGGCTGTTGTTCATGTAATTCATAATATTGCTTAAACTAAATATTATAAACGGTGTATTTTTTTATTTTTATGTCATAGAACTATGCTATAAACTATAAATTATAAAGAAATAATACTTTATGGTAGCTACTAGCTTATTTTTGAAACCATCAACTTTGTATTTAACAACCGTATTTTTATATTTTGGGAGGAAAATTTCTATAGATACAAAACAATCGCTTGGCGTTGCCCAGGATTTTGTGACAATGGTGGATTCTATCAGTATATATGTATATCAAGATTCTTATGCATGCAAGCATACATATGTATCTATACGTCAAATGCATATACATCTCATTTTGGTAATAAAAGTGTACTACAGATACCAAAAAACTCGCGAGGTATTGCCTATGATTTTGTGACACTGCTACAACGGCATCGCGTCGCGTCGCTTCAGTGTGCGGGGGTCAGGCGATACTCCATAGGAAAGACTGGGAAGTGGGGCTGTCGTAACGGCCCGAATCGCTTGGTGTTGTCTCTGTGTTCGGCCAATTGGCCCCACTTCCCTAGAGAATTGAGTCGGCCTGTTTCAGCTTCCTGGTTAGCTTACGGACATTGAAAAATTATCTCCCGCTTATTGAACTGGCTCAAGCTAACAAATAGAACGCCTCATGGCGTAAGACCATCACCCGCGGTGGGGACAAATTCAATGCCGTTATTTTTTATTGCCAGCTAGTTCTGGATTTTTGACCTTTTCACATCTCAGTTAACCCACCTGACTGCCGCCTGAAAGAAATTCTTATATTGACTCAACTAATTAAATGCCTCTGTTTAGGACTTTAGGTGAAGAGACAACAAATTCAACGCCGTCATTTTTGATGGGCTACTTTCTCTAGAGTTTTGGCATTTATCACATCTAGGTTAACCCACCTGACTCCCTACAAAAAAAAAATTAGAAACATTTCTGAACTCCTCTCCCTCTTTTTGGGTGTACAGACAAATATATAACTGGAACGCCTCGTGGCGTAAGACCATCGCCCGCAGTGAGGGCAAATTCAACGCCGTTGTAGTGGAAACAGAAGCTTGAACTCTGCAACATATTAATATAAATAACGATAAGGAATGTGTGGAGTTGACGTCTCATTATTTCATGGAAGACAAGAGGGGTGCGAGATGAGCTTTCAAGGGGTTGCGAAACCTTAGACAATTTCCCCGTCATTCTAAAATAAATTTGAATTTGTAGCGTAAATTGATATAATTTAAGTTTTTTGTCATGGGGAAGCGTACTAGTTTCGTACCCTGAGTAACCGAGCAATTCGCTTACTACATTACCCTCCACAATAGTGGCTCCCAACAGACTTGTAACGTTACCTGAACCTACAATGCACGGACAACGGTCAAACTGCCGCGAAGAGGGGAAATTCCTCGTAATGATGATAGAAGACTGTTGTTATGGAAACCCCACATCGAGATGCTGAGAACGCAATGCTTGCGTAGGCTCAACCTACGCAAACACTTAACGAGTCTGTCGTGGGGCGCCGACCGGCAAACCCTTCTATACCTGCACCAAACCCTTGTACGCTCCAGACTAGACTATGGTTGTATCGTATGTCAGTCCGCGAGGACTTAATAAGCTATGCCCCGGAGCCTTCCGTACATCACCCATTCGAAGTCTTCTCGCTGAGAGCGGCGAACCCATCCTGCAGCAGCGCAGGGCGCAACTTACCTATCAGTACCTAGCCCGATTAGAACAATCCCTCGATCCCCGGGCTGGAATAGTCTGTGCCGAGACCGGATAGAGGGAGCCGACTTCCCGTACAAACTTCCCTCCTCCAACGAAAACGAAGCCCTCTTTTTCATAGCGGTAATCGAGCCCTTCAAGGTGTCCAAGGTCCTTTTTAAAGACCAACCAACCTGGCGCATACCAGTTTCAACTTTTTGCCCTGGCACGCAATATTCAAGAAAAAATACTGCCACCCTCTCCTACTAAAAACCCTCTTCACGGAGCGCGTGAAGGACCAACATGGTGACTCTACCCACGTCTATACAGATGGCTCTAAAACGGGAGACCGAGTCGGATGCGCAGCCACTACAGCCGAAGACCTCGACCTACACCGCTGAGTTGTTCGGCGTGTGCGCGGCGCTGCATTTTATTAGAGACAACGATGAAAAAAACTTTACAATATTTTCCGACTCATTAACTGTAGTACAGGCCAATCGAACATACGACAGCATCCATCCCGTCATCAATCGAATAGTAACTACAATACAACAGTTACAAGAGGATGGAAAGTCCGTGTGTATCTGTTGAGTGCCTGTTCATGTTGACGTTGCGGGAAATGAGCTCGCCGATGAGGAGTCGAGACTGGTGGCCCTGATGGATTTACTCACGGCAAACCATGTAATCCCCTGCCGAGACTGCAACCCACTTATCAGGCGAAACATTCGCGAGCTATGACAATCCCAGTGGCTGGCGCAGAGAAATAGTAAATTACGAATAATCAAAGAAACCGTCCGACAGCGGCACTCATCACATAGCGATGACCGCCGAATGTACGTCTTACTGTGCCGCCTACGTATTGGGCACACGAGTCTCACTCACGAATATGTGCGGATGAGGCGTCCGCAACCCTATTGCAACGACTGTCTCGTGCCTCTCATTGTTTGCATTTGATAGCCGAGTGTCCCATCTTCTCCAACGAGCGGAGGGACTGCTATCCGGACCTCCATCCTCCGAGGAATGCTTTCTCAAGGACCTCGCGGCCAATTCAACAGAAATGTCCTAAAGACTTTTCTTATCAGATGTGATCTCTATCACAAACTGTGATGAATCCATTACGATAAATGCAATCGTCAACTACGGCTCTACCACTTTTACTTTTCTTTGTAAA
The DNA here is from genome assembly GCA_001587735.2 of Parhyale hawaiensis. Classification (NCBI taxonomy): domain Eukaryota; kingdom Metazoa; phylum Arthropoda; class Malacostraca; order Amphipoda; family Hyalidae; genus Parhyale; species Parhyale hawaiensis. The sequence continues at coordinate 49,198,337 of LQNS02278094.1, read as the reverse complement.
TTTCATTTACTATATTGTAAAACCAATAATCTCTATATACCTAATTTTTAATATAAAATGAGACAAATTCCGCGCCCTAGCGGCGCATGAGCATGAGGTTCAACACAGGAATAGTTCGGCGCGATATAGGCAGTGTGCCACCAAAGCGCTAGTATAACTTCTACTACACTAGTGGCTCCCAAGCCTCTCCAAGTAGGCGCCGCTTTGGCAGTCAAGTAGGTTCTTCGCATCCACACTTCTCATACGTGTGTGTGCGGACGCACAGTTTATTTTAGTTTTGATTTTTTGGGGTTTAATGAAGTTTTTTTTGCTACTCCACCCCTCTCTTCATTCAAACACGTGTAGAAGCATAATTTATTTCGAAGTTTAGTATATATTTTGCATGAATTTAGGACCGAGTCTCTCCTAATATCCCCACACCTCTCTTCAAACACATACGGGTACACATACATTATTTAAATGAATTTTGGTATTTATCATTGCAAAAACTTAGTATTATAACTATCCGGTTGTAATCCCAGAATCTCATCGGTACCTGCAGGGCAGTAGTGCCTGTTTACGAGCTAACACATTACGAGATTATTACGAGTTTTTAAGATCTGCCTATTAATCTAAGCTTGTTATTTCGGCAGGGCACATACTTGACCACTCAGGTATTCGCCCACACCCTGTCAAAAGCAGCAGGGAAGGGCGAGCCCATCCCTGGTGGTGTTGTGAACTTCGGCTCCATCGCCGGTCACTACTACACCGGTGGCCAGTTCGTCTATTGCTCCACCAAAGCTGCTCTGGAGGCCTTCACTTCCTGTACCGCTAAAGATTTAGCTAAGTGCGTGTCCTTGAGCTTGCATTATAGGTTTTTGAGTCAGGATTGTTGTTCTTGTGAGCAGAACCTGAAATGCGAAAGCTCCACTTCCTGTACTACTTCACCTGTACCTAGAAGGGAAATAATAAAAACGATGCCAGACTATTTCTTGAGGTAACTGCAGTACAACGTACCTTTTTTTCTCATCAACAATCTTTTTTTTAGTTGACTATCGCAGTTTTCAGCCGATTTGTTTTACGAAGGTGCCTGTAGAAACCACTTTCATGATCTTATTATCCTAACCAGTGACCGCATTCTATGCTTTAGAAATTCTTTGAATTCCTTAATTCTAGAGCACTCATCTCGGATAGAAAGTACCGCAAAGTATACCTTAGCTATGCTTTACATGTCTATAGGAATTTCCGGGTTATGCCGAAAGGTTAACGCCCACTATGCTTTCTTGGTCACGTTATAAGTTAAAATTCTTATGAAAATGAATATTCAATTGGGACATCGATGATTAAATGCTCGTACGAAGCATCTGTGTCACTGAAAGGTCACTGTCTTGAATTCATTACCATCCACATTACCGCATAATGCCCGCTTTACTGAACTGTATTAGTGGTGCTCTTCTTACGAGGAACAAAAATAGTTGGGATCGTTCGAGTTGACTCTTCCTCAGACGGAGGTGAATACTCGTTTGCTGCCCTGTTTTTTTTTTAAATTGGCCGTCGAAACATCGTGAAAACACTATTTTCCCACTATTTGTAAAAAGGGTAATGCTTGTCCCACGTAAAAACTCAATGCTAAATTTCTGAAGTGAAAACAAAGCCTTTCAGGTGGTATTGTTAGTTTTGCTTGTTTTATGCAATGGAGAGTAGTGCCTCTGAGGAATCTTGGAGCGCAACTTTCCGTTCCAGACCTCTGTCTTTTGTACCCACTTTGCTTCTTCCCATCTCCATGCTCGTACTGGTAAATTATGCTTCAACTCTATCCGTTACCAATTTTTTTCAGCCGCATTAGCTCCAAGGCGAGACAAATTTGTACCGCCTACTAAAAATGCTTATAACTTCATCAATATCCAAATTTTCTTCTTCAGAGTCTCACAGTCATTTATTCAATTATAATATTCCACTAATTTATTCAAAAAATATTAGCAAAGAGTTGTTTTATTACCTCCGCCATGGAGGTTATGTTTTCGTCGTGTTTGTCTGTCTCTTTGTTTGTTTCTCTGTCTGTTTGTTTGTCTGTCTGTCTGTCAGTCACCAAGATAACTCAAATAGTTACGAACCGATTTCAATGAAATTTACAGGGATTGTTAGGTATGTTAGGAGGAACAGACGATTAACTTTTGGTAAAGATATGTCCATCCGTTTGTTTGTTTGTTTCCCTCATTTTTCTCGATGCCATAACTCAAAAAGTTGTGGATGGATTTCGATGAAATTAACATGAGTTGTTAGGTATATAACAAAGAGTATATGACCAAATTTTTGTAATGATCCGTTTGTTCGTTCGTTTGTCACTGTTTTTAATTTTATGCTTGTTAGCACAATAACTTGAAAAATAATTAATGGATCTTTATGGAATTTATAAGGGTTGTTAGTAATGTTAAAAGACATAAATGATCAAATTTTGGTGCAGATCGGTTTGTTCGTTTGTATGTTTTACCTATGTTTGTCATAACGTTTGTTAACACTATAACTCAAAAAGTCATGAACGGATCTTGAAGAAAATTGCAGAGTGCTCTAGTTTTTAATTAAATTTGATTATAAGAAAATTTCACGGAGCGTACACGGTGAATGCTCCAGCTGCACCTCTGTAGCAGATGTCATACTTTCACGGTAACTGCAACAGCTACAAGCAACTGCACAGTGGCGCTGCACTGATAGCTGCAGCAGAGAACAGTTAGAACTGGTCAGACTTCCATGATGCTGCCTGACGTTGACCAGAAGCGCGCGCTCACGGAAATTTTATCACCGAATTTTCTTTAAAAAAAGTGATCCTTTGCACGATTGTTGGCTATAATGTGCTGGTATCTTGGAATTTTATTGATGCTACAGTAATGAGAAATTAGGAAAAGTCAAGAAAGTTTGGGCACTGTAAATCACTGAGCGTAGAACAGTGAACGAAAAACGGAAGGGCGGTACAACTTTGTCTTGCCTTGGAGCTGATAGGGTTAAACAGTTCTTCCTTTTCTTTCTCTACGTGCTGTTCCCATGCGCGTTGATTACGTGTAGAAACACCTTCGTGTATTGGTACCGTGTTCTATATATCGTCATGCTACTCTACTACTACACATCTGTTCCCTTTCCTCGTTTAAAAACACTATTGGGGAGGCTTGCACATCGTAGTTACTCACTCACAGTATGAATAATTGACAAAAAAGTTCAACATGAAGCACTGTTCCAGAAGCACCGTATTGGCAGAGGAAGCGCGGTCTTTCTCAAGGGCGCTCGGAGAGCTGAATCAGCACATACCTTAGGGTAGGGGTGACGGGTCGTTGAACTTTCCGATTAGTCGCCAGAGTTCTAAGTGACCCGTCGTTGGCTGCCGTTGCACTTACTCCTCTGGGGCCAATTGGCCTATGTCTGCCGCACTAACCAACGCGTGTGGATTTTCCAGTGGATTGTGCAGTAAAAGTTGACTTTACCATTACATTTAGGAAGATGTTAAGCGCCAACTATCATGGAAGCATCGCGATGTGAAGTGCAATCAATTGACCCTTTAAGCGGTAAAGAGCTAGAAGACGCTTGTCGTTTGATTTTTTCCTCATATTGCAATTCGTTTTACAGGCAGAAAATTCGCGTGAACTTGGTGAAGCCGGGTGCGATCTCCACACCCATGGAGAGCGTCGTCCCTCCTGAAAAGGTGGCTCTGGTCTTGGATCGTGTCGCCCTCGCCCGCAAGGCTCATCCTCGCGGTGAGTTGGCTGCTCCAACTTGTGCTCCGAGTTCTGTGGGAGCAGAAGAAGTCCAGTCGTGACTCCTGGCACCTGCAGGTGTCAGACTCCGACTCCATGCATCCCAAATCAAAATCAAACCTAGCTCCACCGATTTCTACTCTCGACACCAGCAGGTGTCTCTCTCTACAATTCTGCTGCACACCAGCCGCGCCTAATACTTTTTTCTAGCATTTTTTTTTGCATAATTAGTCCCCTTTGTCGCTGAAACTCTGCTCTCTCCCGCTGAAATTTTTTGTTTCATATATCTATTAAGACTGACTTTTACAAGTCATTAGAGTTCGCCTATATTCTTGAGTTAATAGGTAAATGGAAACTGGTAGCTGGTTTAGAACACGCTGCCGAGGTTTCTGGCTAAGGCTTGTTACAGTAATACAAAATGTCAAATAAGTACGCTTATTTGATAACTCGTGGACCATTCAATTTCCGTGAACTAAAAAAGCATTTCTAAATGTTGTGGAGTTGTACTCCTCAGATGTGAAGTTCCTGAGTTACTCAACTGTTCCGGATTTCCTGAGTTACATGTTGACTCCCTGATTTACAGATTTACTCAATTAGGGTTAATTAACTGTCTAGGTATATTTGACTGAGAGTATGATGATTTACATAGGTTACGATATATGGCAGCAATAAAGTTCACATACTTTCTTGACTTCGGCTGAGCGAGACACGAGTCCGTTCGCGCGCCACCAGGCGTCATGCTTCTCAGAATTAAATTGTCTTCGCGTCGCCCACTGCGAGCGAAATAACCTAATCTACTAAGCTTTAGCTGAGCTCAGACATTAACTGCAACCCGACAGCGCTTGAGACTTATAAAATATCAAGCTTTATCGATTTGCTAATGCAAATGACCTTCTCTCCCAAACAGCAAAGCGAAAATCCACGATTGAAATTGTGGTATTATTTTACAACTGCACCATACTCGCTTTTAATATTTTTGTTGGCATATTCAGGTTAAAGAAGGCATTCTAAGACTGTGTTCAGGATAACGTTTTCGTCGGAAATGCTTAGTTTTCAAGTTCCAATTGTTTTTCTATGAGAAAAAATGACCAGTTTGGTTCTGTTCCTATCGGGTCGAGAGCTAGTCTTTAATTTCGTTCAAATATTTCGAAAGCCAAGCATTTCTGACGAAAACGTTATTCATAAAAAAGTCTTGAAATGCCTGCTTTTACCTAAATATGTCAACAAAAATACAAAATGTGAGTGTGGTGCACTAGTAAGTTTGACCAAATTCCCGTTAAGTTTAAACTTTTATTTGTCGTCAGGCTAACGCTATAAATAATGTCCTCATAGGTGGACAGTATGAATTAATTAGTTAAGTCTGGCGCATTAGCTTATAGCAAAGGCTGGCCGCTTATGAGGTTAGATAACTCCACCTAAATCTCCACTTCTACTATCTGTGCACGAGTTGGCTTACGTTCTTTGGTCGTTATTAGCTTTCTTACCTAGCTAAATTGAATAAATATAATTTTTACTCGTTATTTTACCTCCCGGCATGACTTGAACCCTCCACTAAATGCCTTATTGTCGCTTCTCCCTAGCGATAAGACTTTTAGGTGGGTATCACATGATAAGCCGTCGAGTGTCAATCTATCGCCACTTGCAAGCAATGCTAATTCTTCGAAAAGCCTAATTTTAGTTCAGCATTTTTGTGATACCTGTACTAAAGTATAGACTGACATCAGTATGTAAGAGGGCCCCAGCTCTTACAACTGAACTCCAAGAGTGTTTTAATAAACATACTGTTCACGATTATCGCTTCTGTGGTGAGAATGCACTTGCCGTTCAGTAACACGTTACTGAACTCCATAAAAAAATTGTTACGTTTGTCTTTAGAATAACGGCATGCTTCCTGACTACAAGTAATGTGCCGTGCTGCTGCCTATTTACTTCCATTGATTTCGAGCTAAATGATGGAGCTTCGTTAATATCTTAGTGCATTATTATACTTTACGGTGGCTCCACAGTTACCCTAGCTCGCTCGACTGCGACAACAGTATCGTAACTCAAAAATTTAGTATTTTCAGTTATTGCCACCATCAGAAAGCCCGCGTCAAGTTCTATTAGTGATAATAACGCCATAACCGAGTCTGTAAAAGTGGCCGCTTGAGAAGGATCATTATT
>LQNS02278094.1:49092382-49111924 GCA_001587735.2 Parhyale hawaiensis | reverse complement strand
TTCCCAAAGAGACACCGGGACTAACACCCCGGCCTCTTTGAGCTATTGCCATTATGTTAGTAGGATATAGAGGATTGGGGAAACGAGAGGAGAAAAAACGGAAGACGAAAGAGAAAAAAGAGAAATAGAAAATAAAAAATAAAAACAGAGGGGGAGAAGAATCTCCGCCATGAATGCCTCCAAGCATGATCGATTGCCGCTGATATGCGGAGCTTAGATATATAGATGGAGTGGAAGTGAAAAGAAGTCAGCATAAAATGGCCTGGGAAGCTTTGGTCGTTTAGTGCTTGCGACTCGTGGAGGAGGAGTTCTTAGCTGAAGAGGATATCTCTCCCAGTGCATGTCAAGACGATTTTTAAACGAGTTGACCGACTCCGCAGAAACAACATCGGAAGGTAGTCTATTCCAAATGCTGACAATGAAATAGGGAAAAAACTGCTGACTTAACGTTGTTCTTCGAGCTTTATGCTTGAGTTTTTGACCGTTGTTTCGCAAGCGATCATTAAGGTCTCTTCCAAAGAGTCCCGTTATGGGTATGTCGTTGAAGCCATTCAAGTATGTACTTGAATGATTCTATTAGTTGCCCCCTGAGTCGTCTTTGCTCGAGAGAGATCAGACCCAGTTCTTTTAGGCGACGTTCATTCGACTTGTTTCTCAGCTGAGGTATCAATTTCGTTGCTTTGCGTTGGACTCTTTCCATGTTATCGATATCTCTACAAAGATGCGGCGAGCAGAATTGAACAGCAAATTCTAAGTGTGGCCTCACTAATGCCTTGTGCATTGGGACGATGATGTCCTTGGACTTGTATTCGAAGTTTCTGGTGATGAATCCGAGTACTCTGCTCGCCATTTTCACACTCTTGTCGACTTGCTTACTGTGTTGTAGTTTGTTTGTAATAATGATTCCTAAGTCACGTTGTTGGGTGACAGTGGCCAATTCCATCCCATCAATCCAGATCTCAGAAAACCTTTTTTATTTGTGGACCGATCGTTCTGAGTTTTGCACAGTATATGTAATTTTGAAAAAAACACATTTTGCTAAAGTAACTTTTTCAATTTTGGCCTTAGTTTTTAAGACAACGGAGATTTGAGTGTTTACTCACTCCCCCGCCCCCCTTTGAACCCTTGTTTTGGGGGAGAGGTTATAGTGCCTGTAGTCGCTCCCCCCCCCTCTCATAAAAAAATTGTGACATTGAAAGCCCACTGCCAAGCATCCCGTTTCCGGAAAATTAAAAAACCATAATTTTGATCAACCCCCCCTCCCTCCTGCCCTCTTTGGAACCCCATTTGGGGAGGGGGTTATAGTGCCCGTAGCCCCATAAATATTTGCCACGCAATATCCCACTACCTGAAGATTCTTTTTCAGCAAAGAACTAAAATTAATGCTTTTGAAAAAATGCTAATTTTAAAATAAATGATAATTTTAACCAAAATCGCTGGGTTGATCCCCTTAAATCTACTCTCAGGTTCTTAAATCTAAATAAGTTGCGTGCATACACATCAGAGCAAGATTAAGTTAGTGCCGTCTCAAGAGCATTTGGCTTAGGGATGATGCCTGAAACTCGATCCAAAGTTACGAAACCATCGTTGTTGGACGTTCTGGAAGTGTCGAAGCTAGAACGACCGCAAAGAAAATAATAGGCTATATATTCATCGCGACGCAAGAATACATCTATTGGTGAAACGCACCCATAAATGAGCACTGGCCAGTGTTAAAAAGCAATATTAATTTTAATCGATTATGTTTATTCCGGTGTCCTAAAATTCAACGATCTTTACCCACCGCCTGATGACGCAGTGTTTTATTTAAATGACACTTGTTTTGCTAGTCTCATGGAGCGACTCAACAATCTCATTGTAAGATTGCTTAAATGGTTGAATAATAACATGCTACATACATCAAAATGCAAACAAGACGAAACTTATGCTTTTTACCTCACGCCCGTTGCCGGTTTTGCCTGATGATTTCTTTAATGTTTGTAAATTACAGTGGGTTCCGTCAATCAAATACCTTGGAATTGAAATTGACTCAAAGCTTAATTTCTCCAATCATGTTAATGAACTTTGTGGTAGAGTAAGTAGGGCTAGGGGAGCCATACGTGCGGTAAGTGGATTCCTAAATAAGCAGTCACTATTGACGCTTTACTATGCACTAGTGTACCCCCATTTGATTCATGGTATCATTGTGTGGGGAGGATCATCAAACAATATACTGCGGCCATTAACAATTGCAATCAATGATGCACTTAGAGTGATGCTAAAGGTAAAGCGTGACCGGAATAATGTGCCTGTAATGTCCGTCAATTCTATGTATGTCAACTCGCGACTGATGAAATTTCATGAAGTCTACAATTATGTCATATTAAAATTTCTGCGATCTGCACTCTATAAGGACACTAGCCTGTTTGAGCAGCATTATCGGGTATTGATACCTGCTCATGACTATAATACACGAGAGAACAATTTTAATTTGCCAGTTACAAGGCCTGAATTACCAAAACGTTCAACAATATACCAAAGTGTTAAAAGTTATAATGGATTACCTGACTTTCTAAAAGAACCAATGTCCCACTTCACGTTCAGATATAGATACAAGGAGTTTGTTCTTGCACAATATGGAGATACATGATGTGTTCTCGATAGTTATGGTAATCATTTGTTGTACTTTGCGACTTATGCTTTGTGTTTCCGAATGCTGTGAGTACCCACACGACTGAGGACGTTACTGACGGGAGTTGGTCTCGTCCTCACATTCATAAATAAATATATGCGTTTCCTTGTTGCGCAATGGATATTATTCCTGATTTGTTCTTTCTTGCGCCAGAGGCATTGTATTGGTGGATGCTGTTCGTTAAATAGCTACGTGTGAAAAGTTTTTGAAATTGTAACCTCAATAATTGCAAGTTATGTCATACACTATGCGTAACTGAATTATTTCGAAACTTTATTATCGCAAAACAGTCATGAGTAGTTAGTAGCATTTGATGTCGGTTTGTGCGGGTATGGGGTGAAATACTGGTTTATTGGAGAAATAATGTATTTATCATAGTATGTCACCTTTCTGTTCCATGGAGTTGCATTACCTGTGCACTTATAAATTTGCCTGTTTTAATCTAAAGTCCTTAAATTTGTCCCACGTAATTAACTAATCTGGAAGACACAAAGGTTTTGGCCTCACATAAATAGCGCGTTAAAGTGGCCGAGCGTAGTTTGATTTGATAGCCAATTAGGGTTTCAGCGTGGGTCAGGCGCTCGGTCACTGAGGGTGGGAGCTGAAACCCTTGAGTTCTGCCCCACTCTCATCTCAAGTTAACTTTATCCAAGAGTACCTTCTGATGTCTCTCTTCCAACACGGATCTTGCAATCAAGCGCAATCTCACATGTAATGTACTATTTTACAAGGATAACTAAGTTGGTAAACAGATTATTGCATAGCTAATGTACTTTATTGATCTACATTGCCTAACAAATGTTGACTACAATTATTCATTGTACATGCGTCTTACGCAGGAATGCTCAATGTGAGGTCCTGATTTATTTTATTGACAGAATTAAGATAAAATGTGCCGCTGATGTATGTGCAAAGATTCCTGTTGTCTTTTAATGTTGACAATGCCTGCAAACAAAGATTTGACTAGGTTACCTAACGTCATTTAATGTCTTAGCGTCTCATAAGTTGTTATTACTTTCAGATGGGCGTATTCTCTATTGATAGCTTGTTTTAATCTGTATTTTTCTGTATGATGAAAGAGAATAAATAAAGGTGTAAAGGTGTACCTTTCAGTGTTTTCTTCAAATTAAATTAGGTTTGCTTTTCCTCTGCATTTTCACCCAATCAAGCAACTTGAACTTGTTCACCACTCTTGCAAAAATTTGGCTAGACAACTGAAAAATCATTCACCAACCTGCATGTATATTTTACTGAGTAACCTATCATCTCCAAGCTTAAAGCTATTTTGCCATTAGTATCTCAGGAATGTCATGGCTGATAGCTAATTATTAACTACTCCACCATTTACTACCCTAGATTTTGTAGTAGCTACCCTACTTGATTTTTTTGCAATTAGGCCTACCTTAGTTTGTGTTTTTCACAGTGTGCTGAAAATTTTAAGCACAAGGAAAGCAGGAATGCGCTTGTTTTATGAGTAAGTAGTTATTATCTTTAGCGCAATGCAGAAGAACTATGAAGAATTATTGTATCAATTCACATCAAGAAAATATACGAAAAAATAAAAAATCAAATAAATAAAAAATCATCGATTTTTTTGATTGATTTAAAAAAATAAAAAAAATCACCAATCCTGTAATCCTGGGACACTCTTCATAATTACGGCAGTATTGGTCTGTTTGAGCCCATTTTAGGCCTTCTAGTTTCAGATAGCTACTACAGTATGTGTTGTATATGTTGTGCGCGATCGATCGGGCTTAAGCGATCGATCGATCGCGCTGCGAAAACGATCGATCGTTCAAACGCCTAACCTAACCTTACCTAACCTAACTCAACCTTACCTAACCCAACCTAACCTAATCTTACCTAACCGCATCTCACCATTGACTAAAATTGACGGTGCCCGAAATTTCAAAATGAAAAAAAAAAAACAGGCCTTACCTCCCCTAACATACCCGATATACTCAGAAATAGGGGAAAGTTGAAGAAAAACATTGGTTAGGTTAGGCGTTTGAACGATCGATCGATCGTATGCGCAGCGCGATCGCGCACAACATTTATACCTAGCGTTTTTATACCGTTTCTGTTTCAGCTGAAGTTCATGGCCAATTTCTTGCTATGATCAGTTCTCTTCTGCACACTGCAAGTATTTTCTTTGTGGTGACAGCCGTGTCTACATAAGTTTTTATACTTGTGTAGGTGCAGATTCAGGTGTTTTCTTTGACGTCATGAATGACTGTGCAGAAAATAATTACTTCCACCAACGCGAATTTTTCTTCGCTCTTCTCTTCGTTACTATTCTGAAGGATATCTTACCCGCTTCCTTCGTTGATTGATTTTCAGCACTCAGCTTACACATCGTAAGCTCGGAGCGATTGAAGCTCTGATGTGGGACGAAAGTAAAAATAAGTAATAATGACGCCAAATACGTGTGTCAGGTCTACGTTGGCAATGCTTAGATTTCAAATTTAGGAACATTAGTAGTGCTTACACATTAGCGAGTTCATATGCATACTATCTCCAATCCAACCTAACTTTCATCACTAGCATCTCTAATCTGGTCTAATTTTCGCTTGTTTCAATTTCCTGGGCGCATTGGTGAGAGAGTCGGTCGTCCCCCACTTTCTGATGACGCTCCCAACCGTGTTTACTGTAACTTTCAAAACCTGGAATATCTTTCTGTATTCGTTTATTCCTCTGTGCAGGTCCACTCTGCGTTTCTATAGTTCATTAGATACATTTTCATTAAACCATTTCTAAATAATCGAAAATGACACTACCTGTTGCTTTTAGTGTTCACAATGGCTGTTGCCGGTTCAAATGGGTGCATTACAACACACGTACCTACGTCCGGGATTGACAGCAATGATATCATATCAACAAGAAACTAACTCATATTGAGGTTCATGTTAAATCAAGTGCTATAATATTAATATCTACGGCATAATATAATTCTGCTTGAGGCTTCATCCGTCTGTCCGTATGTACGTCCAAGTACTGTAATTTACGCTTTTTAGTATTAGATAGAGGCAATCTTCTTTTCGCTTGCTCCTGAAAAAAGAAAATCAGTCGGGTATCATGCATAGGTACCGTACTGATTTTCACATCAATCAATTTTCTTTTTGCTGGTGTTGCATGACTATCCAAATATGTGTGAAAATTTGTAGTCAGGATACGGCCCACAGCTAGCTGTTCTGGACTGCTTAATTTTTAAGCATTTTTAAAGTGAAAGTATGATGTTTATATCAATCAAGTAAACTGACAAAGGGGGAGTTTTCGGCAACAAGAATAAATTATTACCTCCGCCAAGGAGGTTATGTTTTCGTTGTGTTTGTCTGTCTGTCACCAATATAACTCAAAAAGTTATGAACCGATTTGGACAAAATTTGTAGGGGTTGTTAGGCATTTTATGAGGAACACATGATTACCTTTTGGTGAAGATTCGTTCATCCGTTTGTTTGTTTGTCTGCCTCACTTTTCTCCATGCCATAACTAAAAACGTATGGCCGGATTTTTATGAAATTCACATGAGTTGTTAGGTAGGAAATGACCAAATTTCAGTAATGATTTGTTTGTTCGTTTATTCGTTTATCACTCTTTTTAATTTTATGCTTGTTAGCGCAATAGTTAAATAAAAAAATAATGAATGGATCTTAATGAAATTTATAGAGGTTGTTAATATTGTTAAAAGACCTAAATGATCAAATTTTGGTGCAGATCGGTTCATTCGTTTGTATGTTTGACTCATGTTTGTCATAACGTTTGCTAGCAGCATAACTCAAAAAGTTATGAATGGATCTTCAAGGAAATTGCACAAGCTGTCATTACTATCAAAAGACCAAAATGATTAAATTTTGGAGTTGATACAATGAAAACTCATGGTTTCAGAGCCAATTTGAATTTTTTACTACCGTCGCCTTGCTTGGCGGAGGTATGCGCTTTCAGAGTGCTCTAGTTGACAAAATACACTGAGTCTAGTGTATATTGTGATGAAGCTATCGCATAAAATAAAACAGAAAAATGATGGGATACTATATGGAACACCCACAGGTCATGCTATAGAACTGAAATCATCAGATTCACCCCGATGAAAAGTGACAATTTTTCAGAATGTGAATGGCTAAATAATGTTATCTTCAGACGATGAGAAACACAGCGTAGCTGAGGCGTACACATAAAATAAGAAGAGCAATGGGAGAAGTACCTCCGCGATCTGAGACTATGTTTCTTTTCATTTTGTGTCTTTATGTCCCTATCTTGATGTACAAGTGCGAATCCTTTGCTTTGTAAAACGTTAGCGAGATCCACCGGCGATATCAAAGTACATATGAGGTGACTTAGCATAGGCGGGCTACGTTAAGCCCGCTGCAAACGAATCAAAACACGGAGGTGCTTCACATTCTTACAACAGATGTTTCTGTGCCCGTGATAGCGGCTTAATCTTTGAACACATACCGATTCCAAATAGGAACCATTTACAATTGAAATTCAATAGAAATTAAAGAGAAATTCGAAAGTGAGCAACGGGCCCTCGCTGTAGCGGAATAGTTGCCGCAGGGGTTCGGAGTTTAAATAGTTTTCGAACACCATAATATTAGACAAGTCGAAGCTGCATCCCCGGCAGCGTAATCGGAAGGGTAGAGAGAAACGTTCTCGTGTGCAGCAGACTTGAGGTCAGACGCACTTTGTCAGGATTAAGTAACGGGTGTTATGTATGGGGTAGATTAGGTTGGAAGAGCTGCATCTGGTCAAACTGAAATGTAATATCATAGCTTAGCTTAGGATTGCTACATTTATAGAGTGAAAACATTAACTCACCGTGGAACCCCCCATTGCTACAGAAGTGCACCGTATAGGCCGACTGATAATTTGTAGCACAGAACTCACATTACTTCCTTTTCACAGGTGTTAGATTGAAGTAGAGAGTGACAATGGACCCAGTCTAGTACCGAGCAGTGATAGGTTTCTATATTTCAAATGTCGTACACCAAAAGATGCCTTCAATGAAATGAAACAAACGTTTGGAGACCAGGAGATGATGACCCATCATATGATGTAAAACACTGGCCTCGCCGGTTCAAAGTGTGGCTGAGCATATGTCAAAACGGCTTGTATTCTGCCATTGACGAAGATACATCAAGTAGAAGCGGCCACCCCCCTCATGGGGCATAGGATGGGGCATAGGTCACAGGGTTAGCAAGGTTCGCCCATCCTATGTTATGGGGAGTAGCGCCCCAGGGGTTTGTGTAGGTTACCTTAGCCATTAGCTCAAGCTTCGGGACGTCTGTCTTTCGTGACCTTTTTGCTTCCTGATTTCGTACTCCTTCTGATCTTACTTTTACCAGTTCTTCCCTATTTTTCCCTACTTGCTGTTCCCATGTGCGTCGGTCCACCTTCGCGCATGGCTTCTCCATTTCTGTCGACATACTACATGTCCCTTTCTTTTTCTCTCTTGAATCACCGTAGTTGTGTCTAGGGAGGCTTAAACAACTAATATAATAATACTAACCGTGGAATTTCCATGGCTCCCGCTAATCTTTATAAATATATGATGTAGAAAGGTACTGAATGCTTTCGCGTCAGTGCTTTTGATATTTTTCTCAAATAAATAAGAACGCAGCGATTTTTAGCATCCTTGTTAGAACTTGCTATTTATGTTGAGATGAATACTTTATGTCCATTTAGTCTACTACATATTATTGATTAGAATTTGAGATTTTCATTACAATTCGATCAGCTAAATACTGTTGCGTTTCACTGTACGTAGCCTATATAAGTAAGAAGATCGTAAATTTGACGCTATATTCATTGTGTAGGCGTATAAGATTTGGCTCACTGATAATAATTCAGATTTCTACTAATCTCAGTTGAGTTCGATTTGCCTTTGCCGCTACAACATAATTTTTATTGATCTAATTTGGCTAATTGCCGTTAGGTAGGTTAGGCAGGTATATACTGTTGATCAGAGACTTTGTTGCCTCATGACTGTTGTATCAGTGTAGTTGGGCTACCTAGATATTTCATGTTATTTATTTACTGGAACGTTTGCATTTATGCTGCAGTTTGCTTACTAGTTCTACTGCCTTGTCGAGGCATGCGCAGACGAGGGACGTGTTCTCTGCTTCCGACTATACATATATTTTCTCGGATTCCCACTGGACAAAATTATTCGAACATTAGGCTAAACGTGCTTCGACATGTTAACGCACACGCAGAGGCTAAAGTGGCTTGCATTTGTAATGTTTAGATTAATATTATTATAAGTGGCATAGAGTGGAAGTAGAAATTTCTTGCGTGTTTACAATTCGGCTCTTTATTTCTGAGCACTGTACTTGTCTGAATGTGAAGTATGCTCTTGTAAGCTTGTAAACTCAATTTTCACAAGTAGGTTTTTGCTGGCTCTATCGTTGTGACCTTAAGTCAACTTTATTTTAAACTTTTTACATTGCAAATGGAATCGCAAACAATGAAAGTTTAACTTCAAGTTTAAGAAAAACGAAGGCGTTACATACCTACCGTAGTAGTGAATAGGTGACAGCGGAAAAAAGTGGACCTCAAGTTGCTTTGAATTGCTCGAATGTGACAAACAAAATTGGACTAGACACATCCCACTGTATTCGCTCCTGAGACAACTTTTTCCCCGAGCCCGGTAGAGAATTTATTGGCGAGATGCCACTCCCGGTAACTTTTGCCGCTCGTCTGCATTGGCGTTTCGACTGGTATCGCCTACGGGAGCAGCTAAGGAGAGCATGTGGCATGGTTGTGGTCCTAGTTTTTACTCCTGCGCTGCAGGCTGGGTGTTATGTATGCCGGTGCGGAACCTGTTGCGACCTGCGGGGCCAAAAATAGTCCATTTGAAAGCACTCGGCTAGTTGCTGCCGGATGTAGGTAGCCAATTTATAGCTGCTTGGAACCCTGGAGGAATGTGGAACCAGTGGTGACCTGCAGTGCCAAAAATTACCCATTTTTTGACTGAGGTATTTCATGCTCCAGAGGTATTTCATGTGGCTAATAGATTACAAATGTTATCTGAATGTCCTATCATTATATTCTGCGCTTTCGGTATGCGTAATTCTACTACGATTTAATTTAGCCCCCCTCTCCGCATCCTGCTTTTGAACAAAAATAATGATTTTTGTCATCCCACGATTGCAAGTGTACCTTCATCGGGAGCTAATTTCAGCGTGTTTGTAATGCCCGCTGCATTGCAAATCTTTGAACGCCGTCATTCATAAAAACGAGACGTGTATTGAGTGTTGCAAAATGTGAATAGTTTTTATTGGGCAAGCTATCGTGAGAAGTAGCAATTTTACCTGGAAGTGATGCTTGTAGCTATATGTATACCTATAGGATATAATAATTTATTTTACGAGTAGCCTTGTTTCTTCGCATTCTGGCTCAACCTTGTTTACTTACTGCGCTGATCCCGAGAAGTTAGTTTATATGCATGTTAGTCTGAGCGCATTTCAGGAGAGTTCTGCTTTTGTTCTAAGTTTGTAGTGATTGTTGTTGACGTAGAGATTGATAGTGTGTGTGAACGGGGCTTTAGCATGCGGTGTAGACGTGCGGTGCCAAGGTATCAGTTCCACTCACCAGTGTCAAGGCCATTTACAGCCCGCTGGAGCGAGGCTGTATTGGCAACTGTGCGGTGTGTGCTCGATCCGCTCCCCGCGAACAATGTCTGTTCGGGGCGAAGAGCTCAGTGATTGTCGTGGTGATGTTATGCTGTACTGTGAGCTGAGAGTGACCACGAGGACTTTAATTATTATTGAAAAAATAGCGTTGATACTAGGAGGGACAACACGCGTTTTGTGCGTTACATGCTTTACACCTCAACGAACAATTTGCTCATTCGGGCAGATTGCAACTATCGTGTTGTTCATTGCAAAAGTGACATTTAATTGGGTCGTACCGGGATAGTTGACGTGTAGGTACTTAAATATTTTTCCAATATTTCGGTATGAACACTAAACGTCCAATTCTCCAAGCCAGTATTAGCATCGTCTCTTCATCAACTGTAAGTCAGATGTGCTATTTTTAAGTTTTCACTGAATTAGTCCTGCTGATTTTGATCGTACGCTGCGCTAAGGCTTTTGTTTGTGCTACCTTAAGATCCGAGAACGTGCAATTTTTTGATCCTCTGGAAGTGATGTGTGGCACACATCACATGCAGTAGCGTCAAATAAATGCATCTGAACCAGCCGAACTCATACGTGAGGCTGTTTGAAGTACGAGCTATAAATTTTTAAAATTATAACGTGTATATTGTACAGGGTTGCGCTGTCGAAGCCAGGTTTGTGAAGCTACAGCAGCGAAAGTCGTACACTGGCTTGTCGTCGGAGTTAGTCGCGGCAGGAGTCGGATGAAAAATGGACTATTTTATTGAGTCGAAGGTGTTTGGGTGAAAGAAGTCTAAGTCGGACATCGGTTGGTTCCAAAAGTCGGCGTCTGATCAGCCTTGGACTGGCCGACTCGGAATCCTTGGTGGAGCAGCAGCTTGGTATTCACCCCAGTTCCATCCATTCATAAATCTGCTAAGAAACCTTGCTTAGGGTCGGGCATCTGATTGGTGTCTGAAGTTAGCGTCTGCTCAGGTAATGTTGCGCTCAGTCACAAATTAGCTACTGGCAGTGTCTTCCATATAGCTACCCACTTCCATCGAGTTAATTTAGTCCTCTTAACTTAAAGTTGTTCAAATTTTCTATTTTGTGCATTCCATTGGCCTTTTTGGATCCAGTTTCAGGGTTAATCGTTCACCGTAAACGGTATACGATGAACACCTGAAGCTCTATTCAAAGTGGCGAATTGGGTATTCAGAATTCTAGCTTGATGCAAGTTGAACGTCATGAGATTAGATTTATTTTGCTAGAAGTAGGCAAGTCAGATATTCCATTCGGTTAGCTAAGTTAGATTCTCACATGCTATGTTGTGGAGGAGTTGCACCCCCAAGGAAGACTCCTCATCGATTGCCCCACAGCTGCGGCCGGAGCAAGTTGCTTCTTCTCTCAGAGACTTGCTCATTTGTTCCTATTGATATCGTTTCTTCAATTCTTCCTCTTGTTTCTCTAATTGCTTTCAAGACTGCGGTCGGGTATACTCTTCTGGGTCTTAGCAAGCATCTATCCGCAGCACAAACCAGTGCACGTGGATCTTCCCAGTCGGGTTGTGCAGTCCTATGCGTGTCCTGCAATTCTCTGTGCATGCAGGGGCTCTTTGGTTTTACAATGATTTTCTGCATTCATGTTTTTCTCGTCACTCACCATATGCTTGAAATAGGGAAGTGTAGCTAATCTATTATCTGATCTCTTACGACATATACTATTATGACTGTCGTCGTTGCAGAATTAGACTGGGCGGTATTTTGAATCATCTGATGGCTGCAGAGTGTGAGATTTACTAAAATTTTCTGGTGTAGGAGCTCGACAAACCTACACAGTTGCAAGTCTGTGCTGTCAGTATGTCACCTTTTCATGTCGATTCCAAAGTCGTTTTATATGTATTCTATAACGCTATATATGTAGCTACCTAGCTACTTTGTAATCACTCATAAATAGTGCTTAATTGTGTCCTTTCCCCTTGTAAACGGGACCAAAAAGTTGAAAGCTCTGAGGCATCACGGTTGTAGTAATAATATAAAGCTTAGCCTGCCATGTGGCAGAATAACTTAATCTCAACCCTTTACCGCCCAGAGAGACCGCAACCCGAGTAGCAAACTTTGTTATATTAATATTAGAATAATGTTATAATGACATTATTAATATTATTATAATATTATTCTAATAATAATACAACAAAGTTTGCTACCTGGGAAGGTTCCGTTCGCAATTGTGCTATTCCTGCAGAAAGTCTCATTTAATGTGGGCGGTATGATTAAAGTGTTGAAGGGAGGGATGATGTCATTATTATATAGTTACTTGGTAGTCATTTAACAATGTTTTAGTAGCCACATTTACTAATAGGAAATGTCATTTGTTTTTATTTATAGATTACACTAAAATTTTGTTAGTAATTTTTGGCGCGACTCGCATTGACACGAAATGGATGACGAT
The DNA here is from genome assembly GCA_001587735.2 of Parhyale hawaiensis. NCBI lineage: Eukaryota > Metazoa > Arthropoda > Malacostraca > Amphipoda > Hyalidae > Parhyale > Parhyale hawaiensis. The sequence continues at coordinate 49,099,207 of LQNS02278094.1, read as the reverse complement.
TGACGTCCAGTCTGGCTGCAGCCCGTTAGGATGAATAGACGCCTGCTGATTCTACACTTGCATTCTCACAAAAAATTCATTACCTACGGGTCTACGAATAATATTTTATAGCAGTGATAGTTACTATGATCTTTAATGATCGTAACGCCATTGGACCGACTTTTGGGAATTCCTTTTATCCGATGTATGGCACATAAAGTGTAACCATTCGGGGCAAATGGCGATAAGGTCATTTTGGGGGCAAAAAAAAAAAAAGATTTCAGCCTCAAGAGAGTTAGTTTCTATGGACAAGAAATGAGTGCGTTAACTCTTAGAGCATTTATCTGCGGTCATTTCAGCCTTCGTATTGCTTTTCTAAGTTAAGAAATGAATATGTGAGGCCGAAATATGTTTTTTTTGTCCCCAAAATGGCCTTATCACCATTTACCCCGACTGGTTATCCTTCCAACTAGTGTTTTTTATATTAATTATATTGGGGGACGTGCGTTTAATAGGGAGATGTGCATTTAATCGATGTATTATTCGTCTTGTTATTGATCGTAATTGAAACAGTAGCTTAAATATTCTCCATAATGTCAGTTCGAGAAGTTATTGTTTCAAGTAGGCAGTAGTCATGCCGAAAACACTTCAGAATTGGTTTTGTATCAATTTAGGATATTCTGCATTAAATGACGTCCTTATATCTTGCTATCCTACTGCTGCTGTAGTCACTTCGAGCTTATCGAGATCTTGTATCAGTGTATCTACTCATGCGATTTTTAAGTTAGCAAAAAAAAAAAAATCAGATCCGGTTTACCTTTTGTGCTTGGAAAATGTTCTGTCAAGTCGTTTACTCTTAATTATTTCCATACAGTTGACTATGTATCGATACCATGATATCAGAAACACTCATTACTGTATTGTCAAAACATCCACTAATAAGTGATTTTTTGTAGTAGCTAGAGTGACCTGTGGCCCTGTGGGGAACATAGGGAAAGTGTTAGCACTCCAAGGATGGCTGTCTTTGTATATTTGTAGCAATTGTGGGTGCATCAGCAAGTCCTTATTTGTGCCAGTCGTATCATTATCTTCTAGTTATATCCTGAACTTGATAAAGCTAAGGCACCAAGTGCTAACTATAATATCAACAAACTCCAGGGGTTCTGCTCGCTCATCCGATTCATACTCATGTGTCGACGAGCCCTAAAAAGTAAGTAAACAGTTGTGTCATCGATGGCTCGAGATCCTTCAGTTTTTCAGTTTCCTATCAAGTGAAATCGCCTGAAGAAGTAGCTGAGGAGCATGTTTTACGACAGAAAAAAAAAAGACTATAGGAGCCCTACTGGAGCTCATGGTTGCGGGTATTCGCACAACCTTTGGGTATATATGAGTGCCTGTTGTTTGTGTTGATTGTAGCAGCGAAATATTAGCAAATAAGTCATACTATTGACGCTTACGTTACACCGATACAGAGTGCCACCACAATATTTGCGCTGAGGTTCAAGTCAAGGTGTCCATGAACTGTTCGAGTGGTTATATTGAGAGTTGCCTACATTAGACAGTAAAGTACTAAATAGATAAAGTAAAGCACTGAATTGAGCCGCATTATTTCCATCTTTATTCGGTCCCGGTTCCCGACGCGGTTCGACCCTTTTACGCACTTATTGGACTGCCCCAGTTAGTCTCAGAAAAGTTAGAAACGCGTATAAGACTTCGAAAATGGAGAATTTAGAATTTCAATATTAATTTTAGACATTATGCGGCCAAGTTGCTGGTAATTCGAACAGATGCATTTATTTTGTATTACCAAACTTAAGATTCTTATAACAATAATCTTTGAACGAAGATTTATCTTCCATTGAATTTTTTTTGAAGTTATTCCAATAAAAGTAAATTATTGTCATTTTTAAATTATTTATTATGTTTCTTCAAAAAATGTAACAAGTACATAGGTACTTGAATTGTTAAATCTTTAAAAAATATATTTGTATACAAATTTTTTGATTATTGAAAACCATTGAAAATATTGAGAAACGTATTTACTCAGTTTATCGGCTGTGTGGTTCTGGTCCAGAGTAAAAATTGTCTTGTTCTGATGGAGCTACAAAGCTGCTAGGAAAGATAAAAATATCCTGCTGAGTATACGCGATGATATTTTATTTTCAGCGTGTCCGTGCAGTTTTTACTTCCTAGACTACCAAAGCTTGGGGCTTTCCCAAGATCTTGGGTTTTCCAAAGAATCACGCTGGTAGCCCTGGGCTGCCAGTGCCCTAACCCACTGTGCTACAGTAAGAAGGGGAATGGAGTCGTTGTTGCAGTTACCCATGTTGAGTAGGCTGGAAGAGCACAGGAGAGCAGAGAAGTAAAGTTTTGTGCTTTGTTTACCACAACTAGTCCACTGAGGTGAGACTTGGTGTGTCACGGGGTAAGAGATCCCAAAGTGCTTTTAAAGTAGTTCTGCTTTGTTCTAAAAACCATTTGATGTTCTGAAGTGGAAGCTAATAGTCATTCTGTCTATTTTTACTGCTTTTGCTGTACTTGAACAGTGTATATGCAAGGGGCATTCATTGAAAGTTACCCCTGACTCTCTTAAAATTATATCTGACTGCAACTGAACTTGGGTATTGCTACATTGGTGGGTAGGTCAGGTTATAATTTTCAGGACTAAACTCGCATTACTTTTTCTTTAACTGGACTTAGATTAAAGTAAGGTGTGATTATGGACTGAGCTCTGCGAGCACTGATCAGGTTTCAGTACGTGAAAAGTCGTATACCGAACGAGACCTTGGATGAAATGAAACAACTTATGGAGATGGTGTGATGTAAAATATTGGCCTCGCCAGCTCATAGTGTAACCAAACATCTTTCCAAACAGATCCCATTCCTGCTATGGTCGCTCCCATTCTGCCATTGATAGAGACAATATCCATCAAATATAGGCTGGCATTTTGGGAGACCGCCGTATTACTGTTTATCAGTTAGCCCAAATTGTTAAGACAAGCTTAGGGTCTGTGGAAAATATAAGTAAGAATCACTGGCACATGCATGAAGTGGCTGCATGGTGGATTCCCAGGCTCCTTTTTTTCAGAAGCAGGAACGAGTGAGTCGCTCAAAAGCTCTTTCGAACATGCGTCAACAAAAACGTGGAAGCCTTCTTTGAAGACTATCATAACACAGGATGAAGCATGTGTCCGTCACTATTGTCCGATTAAAACTTTAATGAATGATATTCTGAGGATAACACTGCGAGTAAAACGCGATCGGAATAATGTACCACTAGTCTCTACCAATACCATGTACCGAAGTCATGATGTTTTGAAATTTCAGGATGTTTATCGCTATTTTTTAGTCAAGTTTGTTCGAATGGCTCTTTCTGGTGAGAATACATTTTTGAGTCATTTTCGGCCTTTACAAGTTGACAGACACTATGACATAAGATGTAATCGATTTAATTTACCTACGATTAGGCTTGAAATAGAGAAACAGTTCGCTGTATTTCAATGTGTCAAAGTGTTCAATAATCTTCCAGAATGTTTGGTGCAGCCTCTGCCACATAGAGATTTTAAATGTCGGTATAGAGATTTTTCCGTTCGTCATTATAGTGACGAATGAATGCATTGTGCCTAATAAGCAATATAGCTTTTAAGGGGCTTGTCTCTAATTTTTTTTCTGTATTTCTTAGCTGTTTTTATCTTTTCTGTGATTTGGAGACTACAAAAAGTGTAAAAAAAAAGTGTAAAAATGGCGAGAATCCCTCAAACTCAAAAGGCGCGGCATCCAAGACAGTGCTCCAGTCCAGTACTCACATATCACCCGGACAGGACAGTCTTGTGGTTTTGAAATACTTCCGCATCCCATAATTCTCCTTACATATAGCATACACCATCTGACTTTCACCCGTTTCTAAACCATGAAGTTATTTTGAATGGGAACACATTTTTTAAATAATGAGAATTTAATTTCCAAGGTGGTGTCATGGTTATAGAAGCTCAACCCACCAACTTTTATTTAAAACAAGGTGTCGGGAGTTGCATTGAACGATGGAATATATGCATAACCCTGGTTGGTGCGTATGTACATAGAAAAAGACTAATAAATGTTTTAAGTTTGGCTTATCATGTCTGTTGGAAGTGAGTCAGGTAAATTCTTTAATTTTAATGAGTGCCCCTCGTACATCGTTCAAATCCTACCTGAGTTACTGCAATGGAATTTTAGAAAAGAACAGTAATAGAAAGCGTGTAAAACATGACTATATTCCTCTTCGATCAACGCGCAGGGCACATGTGAATCGGGGAGGAGAGGGAGAATAGAAAAGACTAGATAAAGGAGGAGTATGAAGATGGAAGAGAGCACAGTGGACAGAAAATGAGAGTGTCCTACTTATAGCTAAGGATAATTTAACTTACCGTTAGCTACCGGTACAACTTTTGGGCGCGCGACTCCTTATAGCATGTTGAACGCGTAAACATAATACTTACCTAACCCTATATACGCACTAAAGTCCATCTTATGCCTCCTGGGATTTGCACTGTTTAAGGTTATATAAGGACCGAAAGCCATATGTAATTTAGCTAAAATATATATTTTTATCAGGTTTAGCCTATAAAATACTCTCTGATAAAACTACTTTTAAGTTAAAACGTGTACAACGATACAGGTTCATAGATTATTCAAAAAGCTGAAGAAAGATACCATTCATGCTGACTGACGCTAACTAAAACTGCTTATTCTTATCACAAATTTCACTCGTTTCCTTCTGTTATTGCTTACACATCTTTAATTAATAAAATTATAGAGCATTGAGGCGTAAGATAATTGCATTACAGTTCGTAGATTCATTATTGTTGCACCATTAAAGCAGTTACTAACGCATTTCTCTGCGATCACACACAAAAGATTAGCATGCGAAACAACGGTCAAAACTTTTTAGCCCCGTTACTGAAGCGAAAAAAATCCTTTGTTTTTTTTTGTGATTTGCTTTAAAAGCATACAAAAGATGGGAAGCATATTTAAGTTTTTGTCAAAGTCCACGTTACTTAGTTCGCATATCTAAATCTTCGTGAAATAATGAAGGTATATAGCGAGGTCCTCGGTTCCGCAGCTCTTTCTGCGCTCTACCTTGTTTTACTGCTTATGGTTTCTTGTAAGATGAACATTTTTTTTAATGGGACTATGAAGTCCCTAAAAAATGGCCTCCACCCGATTGAAATTTATTTGCGAGCTGTAAATACAGGTGAGAGGCCCCAGCACGCCAAAGACTGTGGCCATGCAACCATTTCAAAAGGAATTCTGGAGTGAAACTCACACGGACGTGCCCAACTCTATGCGCTGGGAAGCGATTAGCATTGCTTGATGATGCTTAAGAAAAGAGAATGAAGTTGCTTAATAGCGGTTAACATTGCTTGATACGTTAAGGAAAGAGATTAGCCGTGCTTATTACGCGAAGTGAAGTTAGCAGTCGGCTCGCGCACGAAGTCATCGCCATTGCCATTTGGGGGCAGTTTTTTCCCTGGTACGCAGTCCCTTACACACTTCGGCGGTGCCGTTCGTCGTGCGGTGACATCTAACAGAGCTCTCGTCTTCACAGAGCTATATATGGGACCTCTTGTACCGAAGCCACTCTTCACACTCACATGCTCAACTTACGAGCGGACGTTCATCTCGTACCCAATGGCTCTGGTATAAGACACCAGACGCAGTATGCCGCATCTAAACGGCGGTTCTCATCTACTGCCTGGTCAGTAATAATGGATGAATTCAGCTTCACTTCATTTATATCTACAATACTTACAATAAAATCTTGCGAATATTGCAGTAACTCCTGTAACACTGTAGGTGACTAACATCTAGTCCTGAGCTTCTGTAGCCATAGGTTGGTTAGGTTTGACACAAAATTTTAACTTCCATCTCTCTTTGCACGAGATCGATACCGCCCTTTGTGTAGAGATACTTTGTGTGTAAAGATATTTATTTCCGTTTTGTTTTTAGTTCAATATCCACATACTGATTTATTCTTCTACTCTTGTTTTTCTCTCCGGTTTGCTGTTCATGTGCATGCATTGGTTCCTCGTTGTGCGTCGATGGCAATATGCTTTCTTTCTTCCTCTCTTCGGTTAGCTTTGAATAACATATACGTTTAGGGAGACTCGTCCTAGGAATGTAATATACTTCATATAATATCCGGAACGTAACACCACTGAAGTAGAGGAAGCGATACTGCTTCGCAGACACCACTGTAAGAGCAGCTTCTATCGCCAAAACAGGTTTACCTGCGATTTTTTTTTTATAATATGAAGTAATTTGAGCAAAATCACGAGTATGAAGCTTTGAACAGTAAGGGTCAATACAAATTCTACGCGGATGCTTTTTCCTTTCCAGTCGAATATAGTAGCTTATTACTAGCATAACTTATGCTACCCCGTCTAGTTGTTAGCTACTACATTTTATTAAAAATCATCTGGATAGATCATGTCGTAACGAGTTGTTATATGTATAATTTTCTTTCATTATTTCATACCTACCTGCTAGTTTTGCCCTCTGTGCCATTTGACAAGGATAATTTTGCCTTCTGTGCCATCGTACGGGAATAATTTCGCCATTAGTACCATTCTTCACGGTTTATTTTGCCTTCAATACGATTCAATGTAGTGGAAAAATTTTACCCACGGTGCCATTGTTTGTATATAGGTGAACCGTAGCTTTCGCTCTAAGTTATTTGTATATTAACGGGTATATACATTACGCTGTTTGAAAGAAAATTCTCATTAACCTGAATTTAGTGTCGGAAATTTTTTGAGCTATTGCACGGCAGTGATGCTGAGGTAACGCAAAAACTGGCTGAGCTTG
>LQNS02278094.1:49057244-49077509 GCA_001587735.2 Parhyale hawaiensis | reverse complement strand
TAATTGCTGAAGTGTTGATCGGGCCACTGAGTTAATGGTCATTCTAATCAAATTGTGCGTCCCTTTTGTTTGACGTATTGAAGTAGATCATTGCAGCGCCAATTAGCGTCTCATTCATAATCCTTGTCCAGTTAATTAACTTTGTTGTATATTTTACATGAACACACTAATTCTTGTACACACACACACACTTACACGATACACGATACACATTTATAAAAATATCCCAACAGGCCTTTAATTATTATTGAAAAAATAGTGCTGATACTAGGAGGGACAACGCGCGTTTTGTGCGTTTCATGCTTAGCCCCTAAACGAACACTTTGCTCATTCGGGCAGATTGCAACTATCGTGTTGTTCATTGCAAAAATGACATTTAATTGGGTCGTTACCGGGATAGTTGACGTTTTTACGATGGTACATCGAACGTTTCAAATTATACCGTGTAGGTACTTATATATTTTTCCATTATTTCGGTATGAAAACTAAACGTCCAATTCTCCAAGCCAGTATTAGCGTCGTCTCTTCATCAACTGTAAGTCAGATGTGCTATTTTTAAGTTTTCACTGAATTAGTCCTGGTGATTTTGACCTTACGTTGCGCTACGGCTTTTGTTTGTGCGACCTTAAGATTCGAGAACGTGCAATTTCGTGGAAAAAATTTTGAGTTTTTTTGATCCTCTGGAAGTGATGTATGGCACACATCACATACAGTAGCGTAAAATAAATGCATCTGAACCAGCCGAACTCATACATGAGGCTGTTTGAAGTACGAGCTATAAATTTTTAAAATTATAATATGTATATTGTACAGGGTTGCGGTGTCGAAGCCAGGTTTGTGAAGCTATAGGAGCGAGAGTCGTACACTGGCTTGTCGTCGGAGTTAGTCGCGGCAGGAGTCGGATCAAAAATGGACCTTTTTATTAAGTCGAAGGTGTTTGGGCGAAAGAAGTCTTAGTCGGATATCGGTTGGTTCCAAAAGGCGGCGTCTGGTCAGCCTTGGACTGGCCGACTCGGCATCCTTGGTGGAGTAGCAGCTTTGTATTCACCCCAGTTCCATCCATTCATAAATCTGTTAAGAAAGCTTGCTTAGGGTCGGGCATCTGAAAGGTGCCAGAAGTTAGCGTCTGCTCAGGTAACGTTGTGCTGAGTCACAAATAAGCTACTGGCAGAGTCTTCCATATAGCTACCCACTTCCATCGAGTTAATTTAGTCCACTTAACTTAAAGTTGTTCAAATTTTCATTATTTGAGCATTACATTGACCTTTTTGAATCCAGTTTCAGGCGCTAATCATTCACCGTAAACGGATGACAATGAACACCTAAAACTCTATTCAAAGTGTCGAATTGGGTATTCAGAATTAAAGCTTGACACAAGTTGAACGTCATCAGATTAGATTTATTTTGCTAGAAGTAGGCAAGTCAGATATTCCATTCGGTTAGCCAAGTTAGATTCTCACATGCTATGTTGTGGGGGAGTTGCACCCCCAAGGAAGACTCCTCATCGATTGCCCCACAGCTGTGCCCGGAGCAAGTTGCTTCTTCTCACAGAGACTTGCTCATTTGTTCCTATTCATTTCGTTTCTTCAATTCTTCCTCTTGTTTCTCTAATTGCTTTCAAGACTGCGGTCGGGTATACTCCTCTGGGTCCTAGTAAGCAATCTATCCGCAGCACAAACCAGTGCACGTGGATCTTCCCAGTCGGGTTGTGCAGTCCTATTGACTTTACCAGTACGGTATGGGTGTCCTGCAATTTTCTCTACATGCAGGGGCTCTTTGGATTTACAATGATTTTCTACATTCATGTTTTTTCTCGTCACTCACCATATACTTGTAATAGGGAAGTGTAGCTAATCTCTTATCTGATCTCTTACGACATATACTATTATGTCTGTCATCGTTGCAGAATTAGACTGGGCGGTATTTTGAATCATCTGAGGGCTGATGGCTGCAGATTAGATTAGATAGGCGGCAGTAGACGAACCAATAGGCCCATTCCCAAAGAGACATCGGGACTAACACCCCAGCCTCTTTGAGCTATTGCCATTATGTTAGTAGGATATAGAGGATTGGGGAAACGAGAGGAGAAAAAACAGAAGACGAAAGAGAAAAAAGAGAAAGAGAAAATAAAAAATAGAAAACAGAGGGGGAGAAGAATCTTCGCCATGAATGCCCCCAAGCATGATCGATTGTCGCTGATATACGGAGCTTAAATATATAGATGGAGTGGAAGTGAGAAGAAGTCAGCATAAAATGGCGTGGGAAGCTTTGGGCGTTAAGTGTTTGCGACTCGTGGAAGAGGAGTTCTTAGCTGAGGAGGATATCTCTTCCAGTGTATGTCAAAACGATTTTTAAACGAGTTGACCGACTCCGCTCCAATGACATCGGAAGGTAGTCTATTCCAAATGCTGACTATGAAATAGGGAAAGAACTGCTGACTTAAGGTTGTTCTTCGAACTTTATGCTTAAGTTTTTCACCGTTGTTTCGCAAGCGATCATTAAGGTCTCTTTCAAAGAGTCCCGTTATGGACACGTCGTTGAAGCCATTCAAGTGTGAGATTTACTAAAATTTTCTGGCGTAGGAGCTCGACAAACCTACACAGTTGCAAGTCTGTGCTGTCTGTATGTCACCTTTTCATGTCGATTCCAAAGTCATTTTATGTGTAGTCTATAACACTATATATGTAGCTACCTAGCTAGTTTGTAATCACTCTTAAAGAGTGCCTAGCTGTGTCCTTTCCACTTGTAAACGGGACCAAAAAGTTGAAAGCTCTGAGGCATCACGGTTGTAGTAATAATGTAAAGCTTAGCCTGCCATGTGACAGAATAACTTGATCTCAACCCCTTACCGCCCATAGAGACCGCAAGGTTCCGTTCGCAATTGTGCTATTCCTGCAGAAATTCTCATTTAATGTGGGCGGTATGATTAAAGTGTTGAAGGGAGGGATTAGTTATGTCATTATTATATAGTTACTTGGTAGTCAGTTAAACAATGTGTTAGTAACCACATTTACTAATAGGAAATGTCATTTGTTTTCATTTATAGATTACACTAAAATTTTGTTAGTAATTTTTGGCGCGACTCGCATTGACACGAAATGGATGACGATTGACGTCCAGTCTGGTTGCAGCACGTTAGGGTGAATAGACGCCTGCTGATTCTGCACTCGCAGTCTCACAAACAATTCATTACCTACGGGTCTACGAATAATATTTTATAGCAGTGATAGTTACTATGATCTTTAATGATCGTAACGCCATTGGACCGACTTTTGGGAATTCCTCTTATCCGATGTATGGCACATAAAGTGTAACCATTCGGGGCAAATGGCGATAAGGTCATTTTGGGGGCAAAAAAAAAAAAAAAGATTTCAGCCTCAGGAGAGTTAGTTTCTATGGACAAGAAATGAGTGCGTAAACTCTTAGAGCATTTATCTGCGGTCATTTCAGCCTTCGTATTGCTTTTCTAAGTTAAGAAATGAATATGTGAGGCCGAAATATTTTTTTTGTCCCCAAAATGGCCTTATCCACCATTTACCCCGAATGGTTATATGTACTTCCAACCAGTGTTTTTTTATATTCATTATATTGGGGGACGTGCATTTAATAGGGAGATGTGCATTTAATCTATGTATTATTCGTCTTGTTATTTATCGTAATTGAAACAGTAGCTTAAATATTCTCCATAATGTCAGTTCGAGAAGTTATTGTTTCAAGTAGGCAGTAGTCATGGCTGAAACACTTCAGAATTGGTTTTGTATCAATTTAGGATATTCTGCATTAAATGACGTCCTTATATCTTGCTATCCTACTGCTGCTGTAGTCACTTCGAGCTTATCGAGATCTTGTATCAGTGTATCTACTCATACGATTTTTAAGTTAGCAAAAAAAAAAATCAGATCCAGTTTGCCTTCCGTACTTGGAAAATGTTCTGTCAAGTCGTTTACTCTTAGTTGCATACAGTTGACTATGTATTGTTACCATGATATCAGAAACACTCATTACTGTATTGGCAAAACGTCCACTAATAAGTGATTTTTTGTAGTAGCTATATAGAGTGACTTGTGGCCCTGTGGGGAACATAGGGAAAGTGTTAGCACTCCAAGGATGGCTGTCTTTGTATATTTGTAGCAATTGTGGGTACATTGGCAAGTCCTTATTTGTGCTAGTCGTATCATTATCTTCTAGTTATATCCTGAACTTGATAAAGCTAAGGCACCAAGTGCTAACCATAATATCAACAAACTCCAGGGGTTCTGCTAGCTCATCCGATTCATACTCGTGTGTCGACGAGCCCATTTTTCATTCATTTGTCAACACAGTAGCTACCGAGCTCTAGGAAGTCAAAAAGTCAAAGGATAGTTCACTTTAGCGGACTTCTTCATCGACTCCTCGTACAAAATGCTGTCTTTTTTTTTTAGACTATAGGAGCCCTACTGGAGCTCATGGTTGCGGGTATTCGCACAACCTTTGGGTATATATGAGTGCCTATTGTTTGTGTTGATGGTAGCAGCGAAATATTAGCAAATAATTCATACTATTGACGCTTACGTTACACCGATGCAGAGCGCCACTACAATATTTGCGATGAGGTTAAAGTCAAGGTGTCCATGAACTGTTCGAGTGGTTATATTGAGAGTTGCCTACATTCGACAGTAAAGTACTGAATAAATAAAGTAAAGCACCGAATTGCGCCACATTAGTTCCATCTTTATTCGGTCCCGGTTCCCGACGCTGTTCGACCCTTTTACGCGTTTATTGGAGTGCCCCAGTTAGTCCCTGAAAAGTTAGAAACACGTATAAGACATCGAAGATAGAGAATTTAAAATTTCAATATTAATTTTAGACATTGCGCGGCCAAAATGCTGGTTATTCGAACAGATGCGTTTATCTTGTATTATCAAATTTAAGATTCCTATAGCAATAATCTTTGGGCTAAGATTTATCTTCAATTGAGTCTTATTTGAATTTATTCAAATTAAAGTAATTTATTGTCATTTTAAAATTATTTATTTTGTTTCTTCAAAAACTATGACAAGTATATAGGTACTTTCATTTTTAAATCTTTTAAATATATATATATTTGCATATAAATTTTTTTATATTTGAAAAACTATTGAAAATATTGAGAAACGTATTTAGTCCTATTCGCTTTATCGGCTGTGCGGTGAGTGCCACGATTAAACTACGTGGGTGAGTTCTGGTCCAGAGTAAAAATTGTCTCGTTCGGGTGGAGCCACGAAGCTCCAAGGGAAGATTTATCCCGCTGAGTATATGCGATGATGTTTTATTTCCAGCGTGTCGTGTATTTTTTACTCCCTGGACTACCAAAGCTTGGGGCTGCCGCTTTCCCAAGATCTTGGGTTTTCCCAAAGATCTCGCTGGTAGCCCTGGGCTGCCAGTGCCCTAACCCACTGTGCTACAGTAAGAAGCGGAATGGAGTCGCTGTTGCAGTTACCCATGTTGAGTGGGCTGGAAGAGCACAGGACTGCAGAGAAATAAAGTTTTGTGCTTTGTTTGCCACAACTAGTCCACTGAGGTGAGACATGGTGTGTCACCGGCAAAGAGATCCCAACGTGTTTTTAAAGTAGTTCTAGTTTGTTCTAAAAACCATTTGATGTGCTGCAGTGGAACCTAATAGACATGCTGTCTATTTTTACTGCTTTAGCTGTACTTGAACGGTGTATATGGGAGGGAGGGGCATTCATTGAAAGTTACTCCTGACTCTCTTAAAATTACATCTGACTGAAACTGAACCTGTGTATAGCTACATTAGTGGGTAGGTCACGTAATAATTTGCAGGGATAAAATCGCATTACTTCTTCTTAACTGGCGTTAGATTAAAGTAAGGTGTGATTATGAACTCAGTGAAGCCACTGAGCTCTGCGAGCACTGATCAGGTATCAGAACTTGAAAAATCGTATACCGAACGAGACCTTCGTTGAAATGAAACAAATTTATGGAGATGGTGTAATGTAAAATATTGGCCTCGCCAGTTCAAAGTGTGGCCAAACATTTTTCGAAACAGATCCCATTCCTGGTCGCTCCCATTCTGCCATTGATAAAGACACCATCCATCAAATATAGGCTGGCACTTTGGGAGACCGCCGTATTACTGTTTATCAGTTAGCCCAAATTGAGAAGACAAGCTTTGGGTCAGTGGAAAATATAATTAAGAATCACTGGCACATGCACGAAGTGGCTGCACGGTGGACTACCAGGTTCCTTTTTTTCAGAAGCAGGAACGAGTGAGTCGCTCAAAGGCTCTTTTGAACATGCGTCAACAAAAACCTTGAAGCCTTCTTTGACAGAATATCATAAACACAGGATGAAACATGGGTCCGTCACTATTGTCCGAAGACTAAAATCCTGTTTGTGCAGTGGTAGCACTTTCACTCAACACCCCCATCGTAGGCAAGGGTTCAACCCTCTGCACGATAGGTCATGCTTACCCCCTTTTGGAACCAGCACGGAGTAGTGATGACGGATTTGCTGGCCTATGGTACCACATTTACGGGGACTTAGTCTGCTTCTCTACTACGCAAATGGCGAGAATCCATCAAACTCAAAAGGCGCGGCATCCAAGACAGTGTTCCAGTCCAGAACTTGCACATCACTCGCAGAGGACAATCTTGTGGTTTTGAAATTCTTCCGCATCCCATAATTCTCCTTACATATAGCATACACCATCTGACTTTCACCGGTTTCCAGCCATGAAGTCATTTTGAAATGGAACACATTTTTAAATAATGAGACTCTGATTTCCAAGGTGGTGTCCGGAGTTGCATTGAACGATGGAAAATGTGCATAACCCTGGTTTGTGCGTATGTAAAGAAAGACTAAATACAATGTATCGAGGTAGGACTCAATCTAGGGAACTAGTGATTAACACGCCGACACTCTACAAGTAAGCCACAGCAGCTAAAAGCAACGCAAGCACACGAGGTGCTTGTGCTGCCCGCTGCATTCTGGCAAACATATTAAGGCAGAGCCGTACTAGTATATGAGGGAGCTCATCCGTCTACCCTGAATAGTTAATAACCTGGAAGATCTTGCAGTTTCTCGTCCTGTCAACACCCGGAATTATCCAGACAGGGGGCTCATCCGCCCACCCTTGTGTTTTATTGTTTTAATAGAATGAATACAAAGTATCGAGCCAGGACTCGATCTGGGGACCTAGAGATTACCACGCCGATACTCTACCAGTATTATTGTATTGTTCATCACGTTCTTTAGAACTTATTTGCAAACCCTATTTGTATTGCCTATGTGCATCTTCAATCTCGTGCACGCACGAGTCTCGCGTCACATACATATCGGGGTCGCACTGCCGCCTCCTTAGTTTTTAGGATGTGTTACTGCATTTTCCGTTCTGACCAGCGCGTGAGGTGCAGGGGAATTTCTAGCTTATCATTAGTTTATAAGGTAGTGCTACACAGTGAAGTGAAGTGTTGGACGTGATAACGTGACTTTTGTAAAGTTTCTGTAGGGGTTTCATAGACTTCTAGTTCTGTTAGGTGCTGATCGTACTTCTGTAGCGTATCGAACTTGCTCCGCCCTTACTGGGCGCCATAGGAGAACCTTCGTACGAATAACACGTACTACTTAACTGACGAGAGAGTAAACTATAGGTAACTTTTTTTCCATAATAAACTGAAGATAATCAAAGATGATAGGATAACCTTTCTATTATACCATTATCCCGTCATTTGGTATGTAAGTAACTAACGTTTTCCGCACTTCTGAAGTCGCAGCCCCAGTGGGAACCCTTGGTTAGGCCTTCCTTAAGCGTACCTTTCCTTCACACCTGCTTCGCTTCTATCTATACTGGTATTGTACTCCTGTCGGCGCTGCTTTCGGGATTCCTCTTCTGTTCCAACCTGCTGTTCTCTATAGGAGTTTGTATGGAGTGTGCTCTTGATAAAGTATAGTATTTTAAGAACAATTAGATTGAGCTATCATCCTAAACTAAGCCATATATTGTCGCTGGTCTCACGGTGATCTCTAATGAATTGATTTTCCTTTTCTAGTTACTATAGTTACAACAATGATAAAGCAAGCTGTCATGGCTACACTGTCATTTGCGATTACCGATACTCTACCACAGATGTAAGTATTTCGTGAAATCGAAACACCCTCTGTAAAACGTTAAATGTAAGCACCATATTCTAACAAATGTCTGATAATAATTTCTGAACGTGAGGAATTGCCTGACACAAATTAATATTTAAGTGCTCTGCTTTCATCAGCGTTGTTCTTCATCAGTTCTATCTTGTGTGCAGATTTGCAAGTAATGAGAAGCAGAATGAAACCTTCGTGTTTAAATCCTTTGTAAACTGGGCGAGCAATCTATCACCGGACACGAGAAAGAAAGGCTCGTTACAGGGCGTAAGATAATTGAATTACAGTTCGTAGATTCATTTTTGTTGCACCATTAGCAGTCCCTAAAGCATTTCACTGCGATCACACACAAAAGATTTGCGTGCGAAACCACGGTCAAAACTTTTTAGCCCCGTTACTGAAGCGAAAAAAAAATTTTTGTTTCTTGTGATTTGTTTTAAAAGCATATAAAAAATAGGAAGCATATTTAGGTTTTTGACAAAGTCCACGGTTACTTAGTTCGCATATCTAGATCATCTTGAAATAATAAAGGTATATAGCGAGGTCCTCGGTTCCGCAGCTCTTTCTGCGCTCTACCTCGTTTTACTGCTTATGGTTTCTTGTATAATGAACATTGCTTGACACGCTAGGAAACAGATCATGCAGCGTTGCTTGATATGTTGAAGAAATAAAATTAGCATTGCTTAGGACGTTAAGAGAAGATTAGTATTGCTTGATGCACTAGGAATTAGATGAATACGTATTGCTTGATTCTTTAAGGAAACTGCAGCATTGTTTGATACGTTAATAAAAAAGATCAGTATTGCTTGCTACATTAAGAGAGGATCGGCATTACTTGATACGTTAAGGAAAGAGAACAGCATGGCTTAATTCGTTAAGGAAAGAGATAAGCAATGTTTGATACGTTAAGGAAAGAGATTATCATTGCTTGGTAGGTACATTTAGAGATGATTGGCATTGCTTGATTATTATTATTAAAACTTCACGCTTGAGCTTTCACGGACAGGTAATATACAACTCAGATGAAGCACCTTGCAATACCGGGAAGCCCAAAACGCTGCTAAAAGAAATCCAGCAAAAAGGCATTTTATAATAGCTGACTTAAACGCCTGTAGGCCAATACGGCCGAAAGCCGATGCCGGCAACAAATTCCAAACCTTAGCCGACCAGGGCACGAAGCACCGACAGAACTGATTAGTTCGACATCCAACATCCTCCAAAGTGAAAGAGTGCTCTCCTCACGCAGCACGTGTCTCTCCTAAAGACCATGAGGGCAGGGAGAGAAGAATACAACCAATACCTCTCATTGTTGTATACCTTATAAATCATACATAGCTCGGCTACCCTTTTGATACACTATATATAAGAGAGTGGTTAGTATTGCTTGGTACGTTAAGAGAGGATTATAGTATTGCTCTATGCGCTGGAAAGCGATTAGCATTGCTTGATGATGCTTAAGGAAAGAGAATGAAGTTGCTTAATACGCTATGAAGCGGTTAACATTGCTTGATACGTTAAGGAAAGAGATTAGCCGTGCTTATCACGCGAAGAGAAGTTAGCAGTCGGCTCGCGCACGAAGAATCGCCATTGCTATTTGGGGGCAGTTTTTTCTCTGGTACGCAGTCCCTTACACACTTCGGCGGTGCCATTCGTCGTGCGGTGACATCTAACAGAGCTCTCGTCTTCACAGAGCTATAGGGACCAGTTGTACCGAAGCCACTCTTCACACTCGCATGCTCAACTTACGAGCGGACGTTCATCTCGTACCCAATGGCTCTGGTATAAGACACCGGACGCAGTATGCCGTATCTAAACGGCGGTTCTCATCTACTGCCTGGTCAGTAATAATGGATGAATTCAGCTTCACTTCATTTATATCTACAATACTTACAATAAAATCATGCGAATATTGCAGTATTTCCTGTGTCACTGTAGGTGACTAACATCTAGACTATGATCTAGTCTTGAGCTTCTGTAGGCATAGGTTGGTTAGGTTTGACACAAACTATTAACTTCCATCTCTCTTTGCACGAGATCGATACCGCTCTTTGTGTAAAGATACTTTGTGTGTAAAGATATTTATTTCCGTTTTGTTTTAGTTCAATATCCTGCTACTGATTTATTCTTCTACTCTTGTATTTCTCTCCGGTTTGATGTTCATGTGCATGAATGGGTTCCTAGTTGTGCGTCGATGACAACATGCTTTCTTTCTTCCTCTCTTCGGTTAGCTTTGAATAACATACCTATACGTTTACTCGTCCTAGGAATGTAATATACTTCATCTAATATCCGGAACGTAACACCACTGAAGTAGAGGAAGCGATACTGCTTCGCAGACACCACTGTAAGAGCTGCTTCTATCGCCAAAACAGGTTTACCTGCGATTTTTTTTTATAATATGAAGTAATTTGAACAAAATCACGAGTATGAAGCATTGAACAGTAAGGGTCAATACAAATTCTACGCGGATGCTTTTTCCTTTCCAGTCGAATATAGTAGCTTATTACTAGCATAACTTATGCAACCCCGTCTAGTTGTTAGCTACTACATTTTATTAAAAATCATCTGGATAGATCATGTCGTAACGAGCTGTTATATGTATAATTTTATTTCATTATTTCATACCTACCTGCTAGTTTTGCCCTCTGTGCCATTTGACAAGGATAATTTTGCCTTCTGTGCCATCGTACGGGAATAATTTCGCCATTAGTACCATTCTTCATGGTTTATTTTGCCTTCAATACGATTCATTGTAGTGGAAAAATTTTACCCACGGTGCCATTGTTTGTATACAGGTGAGCCGTAGTTTCCGCTCATTCAATAAACATATAATTGCCCATATATGTAATGCGACAAACTTTCTTTTAAGAGTAATTGGACTTAAATCACAGCCTTTAAAAAACTCGATAACGTGCCGTCACTACGACTCCATTGCGTTTTTGACCGACTCGAACTCCTGCTCTTGACTAGGCGGTCGGCCCAGCGCGGGTCATCTGTCCAAAGCATGTGACGACGCAGTCGACCTTGCCCTTGTTGCTCTGCCAGGAAGAGTTTCTTCCACTTTTAACGTACGTACGTACCCTGCAGGTTTCGTCTCGTCCATTGCTGTGCCTTCGTAATGTCTTTCTTATCGCGTCCACTCTACCTTCACTTTCTTGTGCTAGCCGTCTCTCGTTGTGTCTCATTCGTATGCGCACGACGTTACTCCATCCATTGATTAGTCCTTTTTTGGCGTGTATACCCTCTACAGTTGAGCTCAAAATTATAACTATTTAAATTACTCGTTCATTATCAATCAAATTCCAATAACTGTTAATATGTAAAACTTTCAAAGGGATATTCAAATGGTAAAAAAATGACAAATTTTTAGAAGCAAATGTACTCATTGTAAATAATTATCAAAAACAGGAAATTTACAAAATTTGAAAATATTCATGCCTATAGCTTAGTAATTAATTACAAAGTCTTTATTTGCAATAACAGGAGCCAGACGTTTATGGTATAGCTAGTTAAGTACTAAGTTAAAAAAATTATTTAGAAATGTTAGCCCATTCGTCTACTGTAGTTTGTTCCAAATGTTCAAGGTTTCTGGGTTTCCTCGCATTCACATTTTTATTGAAGTTCCACCACAAGTTTTCAATCGGATTCAAATCCGGGCATTGGCTTGGCCACTCCAGAACGCTTACATTGCTGTCAAAAACAATTTTTTCACTGATTATAGGCAGTATGTTTTGGATCGTTTTGTTCAGAGGTCATATTTGGGCCCAGGCTGATATCTACACATTTCTCGACCATCTGAAACTCTCGGTATTTCTTCACTATGCTCTGAACAGTGGAGACAGGAATTAAAACCTGCTAGGATATTGCCTTATTGCCTCTACCATTCTTGTGAGCATCAACAATCCGCGTTCTCGTGTCAACGCTGAGCTCTTTTCCTTTCGCCATGTTAACTCGAATGTTGCAGGAAGAGGAACGTCAAAGTTTGCAAGTGCGACCCCGTAACCGACTTGCGAATATTCCAGAACAATCCAGAAACACCGTGCTATATAAAGAAACTTTGAGGGTTATTAAAATCATTATCATGCATTTAAAAGTGGATGATGAGCAAGATATGAATAAATTTGAACCTCGTCATTTTCAATTTTTTTTTAAATAATAAGTATTAGCTTAGGTATATAATTTCTTTTAGGTCCTTTTTTTGTTGAGTTTCTCACCAATAGTCCAAAGATATTTTCATGTTAATGTTTTCAAAAAGTGTTCGAGTGTTTAATCAGCATTGTTAAAAAAAAATATATATATGTTACGCAAAATGTTGATAATTGCCAAATGTGTACATTTTGCACGAAAGTTGCAATATGTACACACTTGGAAATTACGCTTGCTGAATGTTTATAATTATCTACATATGGGAAAATTTTGCCATTTTTAATAAAAAGCAACAATTCGCCGATTGTACAGAATAGGCAGAATGAAACCAGAATCGAAAAGAATGATTATTTATTTTTCAAACAAACCGGGATTGTGACTACTCTAACGCTTAGCTATTGCTACATGAAGGACCAGGATGGCAACGAGAGTTACATTTTAACTGCTTTTTTGTACCGGAGTAGCGGGAAGTTGTGCAATTTGTTTAGCAGGCACACTTCACATATCCTTGGCCTCCTGTGTACCTGGTGACAGCGGCTCTTAAAAAGCAATTTCAACGTCAGGAACCTCAGCTGGGGTGATGAGCTTCTCCTTAACGGAGTCCATGTCAGCTGCCGTGTACTTGGTGGTTATGCGTCCTTCTCTGCAGCCGACCTGGTACAGATCATCGTTTGTCTGCAGTGCCACAACCAGGATGTTCCTGCTGCCACTCGGCCCACCTTTATGTTCTACGTTTTCTCTTCTCTTGACACTTAATGCAAAAACTTATGAACTGCTGGCACCACAGCATAGTCAAATTAGCCCACTTCTTTTGTCCTTCTTTCAAAGTTTTCTTTTCACCGCCATGACCCACAGCTGAATGCGCCACCAAATGACCTGATGAACTACCTGAGAACACACAATGGACTTAAATTCAGTTTCCAATCCTTTTCGCTTCCGAATACGACGGTCGTCGTCGCCAACTCTAAGAATTTCGAATTTTTATTTTTTCATATTATAGTCATCGCTGGTTTTGGGCCCTCCATTTTCAATTTTCAGCATCTGAGCTGTCCTCTGTTCACGTTTCTCTTGCCTAGGAATGACAATAAATTAGACAATAAATTGTCTAATTTCTGCTCAAACTGATCTCTGAAGTCCGACATGCTCAAAGTAGCTACTCCAAAATCACCACCACTGGAAAACAAGTTTTCAGTTAACTTATGGCTAAATACTGCTGCAAAATCCTGTTATCATTTGGTAAAATGATCTTGCAAAAAGTAGAAAAATTGCCAAATTTGGATATTTTGCAGTAATTTTTGCTTATTGTGCACAATCGGCACCGTGCGCTACAAATTGTACACAATAGACTAAATTTCTTACAAAATGTACACATTTGGCAGTTATCCACATTTTGCGTAACATATAGCTTAATGACAAATATAGGGATAATTTTGAGCTTAATTGTATATTTGGGGTAATATATATATATATATATATATATATATATATATATATATATATAAATAGCGCTGTTTCTTTCTAACGTGAATAAATTGTTTTCAGGGAGTTAAGAGAGTTGTGCATTTATATGTATTTTCTATATGGGTAGAGGTGTTAACAAACATATATTTGTCAAAAAACCTACCCTAATCTAACATCACTCAACCTAACGCAAAGTAAACCCAACCAGTACCAACGCTAACTAGTAGCTCGTCTAATATCCGAACCGTGAATAAATCTAACCCCAACCCAACCGAGCCTAGTCCCTAACGTGCACCTAATTAACCCTGCGCTACTCCCAACCACTTAGGCTAAAACTGAAATAATTTCGAATAATAATCATTTCGAATGGGTAGGTAATGCCTTTACAAGTAAGTTTCATTCCTACTCTATTCTATTTGAATAAACTGTTTTCGAACAATTACTTTCGAATAGCTGTCGCCGAACAAAATTTGGCGATGCTTGTTCTAGACAGTCTGGAGTGGGTTTCGGGTTGTGATTGCTATAGGAGTGACACTCGCGGTATTGAGGCCCGTTCACACGTCAGTCTGTTACACGATGCGCTCACACGCACAACCTTCCGATTGACGCGTAGTGTCTTTATAACGGAACTGTGTGTACGCTGAAATTAAGATTTGCAAAAACGTTGTTGCCGTGAAGTCAGAGTACTTAGCGACTGTCCGCAGTAGTGGTAAAAGGTTTAGGAATCCCTACAAATTTGGGGTAAATTAGAACTAGAAAGGCTCTCCACTTTTGTACACGGCCTATGGAAACGGATATCGCAACGTATTCGATTGGTGCGAAGTATGATCGTAGAGCAAAAGACTTACGGCCATATATGAGCCAGCCTCTACCTGTTTATTTCCACAGGGCCTTAGTATCCTGTCGTCCTGGCGCATAGGACCTGTGACATGCTGCATTTTCTTGACTTTTACCTGTACCGGTACCAATTTACTTCATAATCCGTTTCATGCATGGTTTATTTTGCCTGTGGAAATGCAGCGCGTCATTGCTCAGCAGCTGCAGTGCCTCATTATTTCATTTTTCATATGGAGATTAGTGCTAATGCAACAAACTGTACGAAGCAGAGGAACAAAGAAAGTCATGGAAGTCTCCATGCGAGGTTCGTTGCGGGATTTGTGTTTATCAGTGCAGGTAGCTCGATTCGTGTACACTACGAATACCCTGGCGATTGGTGGACCGCACTGTCGGGGCTCCTGTCTGCGGCTCGAGTTATTTGTTGCGCCCCGAGGCAACTTTTTGGTCCATCTTCGAACTGCGACCTGACCGAGGTCACAGAGACAGAAGACCTGTTATCAGAGTTGAGTTTTACTTTACAGTGGTGCCATGTTACTCGAATTTTACATGCCCCTGTGGCAGCACTCATATGAAAGATTCGACTAGCGGGCAAAGGCCGTGCAAAAATTTAAAAGAAGTGATGTCACTATACACCCATGACCTGGTATTAGGTGTTGTGATGCCACTATGGGATGACAGTGTACTGTGGTCGTGACGTCGTTAGGCGAAAAGAATAAAGACCTAACAGTAACAGTACAAGCTCGTCACGGTTTAAAATTCATTTTTGTTAGCTACTCCTGTGCAATGTGCGCCCCTCGTACGAAATGCCTGCCGAAATGTTTGAGTTTTCCCTGGACCTTCATCGTTAGTCAAATTTTTCATTTTATGAGCTGTCTCCAGAATCATGTAAAATCGAGAAGCATGGAAAGGAGGCCAGTATGAGGACGTTACCGGCTTTACGGATTTTTTTTACCTCTGTAGCCTTGGCCTTGCCCGACTGGTGCCCGTGTCAGGGTCGCGTGTTGTGTCGACTAAGCTGCAGCGGTTTTAGGGCATCTTTTGGCGTGTTCTGTTAACCTGTTTTGAGAAAAATAAACTGAATCTCAGCTCCTCGAACTTCGATTCTAAGCATCTTGGGTCGAGCTTTAGCCATTAAGCAATCAATCGCTGGCGATAAAATCCATCAGACTAGATTGTCCCAACCGAGGCAGGAGAATCTAAAACAGTTGTCGGTGGTTGGCTGGCAATTACGTACTCTTGAAAAATCCCGTACAAGTCTGCGGCTACTGTTGTTAGTCGAAATGAAAAAGTGACCAACGGAGCGTAATGTCATCACTACAGCAGACCCTACTTAATATTCAACTTTTCCCAGAAAACTGTCGAGCTCAACGGATTGCTGTATTTTAAAGCAAAAAAGCGGTATGCCAATGAAAGTGGAGGTATAGTGTCATGATTGTAATCCATGTCAACGATACTATTCTTATAAGAGTATCTCCAATGTCCATGCAAGTTACTCAAACTTACCAGAGTTTACTAAAGGCGCATTCGTTGAGCCTGCAAAATTGAGACTTAGAGGCTCGACCTCAGACAGAAGCGTTGGTTTTGCCATTTTGAATCGTGTTGCAAGTGTAAGAAGAAAGACGATTTTTTTTAGCCATCTGACAAGTCCAGTATAAGAAGTGAGGTTGAGCTTTTGGAAGTCTTAAGAGTAACCGATTAAGGGTCAGCGGGTCTAAGCCGCAACACATGTCTAAAGACCTAACAAATGGAACTTCCATGTCTTCATTTCACCGGCCATGTCGTGTGCGCCCTCAGTTTATAGATGCACCGTGTTGGGGCCGAATTTAGCTCTTAAGGATCACGGTCCTACGTAATTAATTACCTCTGCCAAGGAGGTTATGTTTTCGTCGGGTTTGTCCGTCTGTTATTCTCTTTGGCTGTCACCAAAATAACTCAAAAAGTTGTCGGCGGATTTCGACGAAACTTAGATGGGTTGTTAGTTAAAAAGGAAAGCTAAAATAAGGAAAATTTCATATAAATATAAAGTCGACCGGTCTAAAATTAAAATTGGATATTTCGGGACGTCCTTTCCCACCATCAGAAAATAAATGGAATACTATTGACTTCCAAGGAAAAAAACTATTTAAACATCTCTTAAACCTAAAGGATTAGATAGGAGGAATAGATAATTAACTTTTGGTGAAGATCTGTCCACCCGTTTGTTTGTTTGCCTACTTTTTGTTGGTACCATAACTTAGAAAGTAATTGACGGATTTTCATGAAATTCACATTAATTGTTGGGGGTATTAGGCCTACAAAGAGTAAATGATTGGATTTTTAAGATGATCGGTTTGTTCGTTATAGCTGCGTTTGATCTTAGGTATATTTGTTAGCGCAATGACTCGAAACGTTATGAATGGATCTTTATGAAATTTACAGTAATTGTTAGTGATGATAGAAGACATAATTGATTAAATTTTTGATGATGATCGGCTGGTCTGTTTGACTCATGTTTGTTAGCATGTTCGTTCACAGCATAACTCAAAAAGCTTTGAACGGATCTCCAAGAAAATTACAGAAACTGTCAATACTGTCAAAAGGCACAAATGATTATATTTGGGTGTTGATACAAGAAGAAAATCATGGTTTCAAAGCCTATTTGAATTTTCCGTAACCGCTGCCTTGCTTTACGGAGGTATGTGCGCTTAGAGTGATCTAGTTTCAAATGTTATGCCTACGAGAATAGCAGTTTATTAAAAGAATGTCGCTAAAAGGGGTTGCCATGGTTATTAGGATACTCAAAATTACATTGCCCTGGGACGAAAAACGGACTCGCTCGAAATCTATAGCCATTGTTATTGGATCAACAGGTAAGTCATGAGGTTGTTTTATGTCCAAGGGAAACTCACTGAATATAGCCATTGTTATTGGATCAACCAGTAAGTCATGAGGTTCTTTTATGCCCAAGGGAAACTCACTGAATATAGGCCAGAGGGTTAGGTTAGTTAGGCTCGCCCATGTTATAGGTAGCATGGCCCTTAACCAAGTCATACCCAAGAGCCTAAATTTGACACACCCGAAATTAAAAACATAGGTGGTTAGGAAAACCAGACCTACCCTCACCTAACCTACCCGAAGTTATGCAGGGTTCTTTTCCAACTTACCCGAAATTAGTTCAGGTTTTCCGACAATACGGCCTAAAAGGTGAGGTCATTGGGTACGTGTCATTTTTTGGTTAGGGTGACCGTTACCCAGGAGGACTCTGTAGGTGAGTTGAGCCTTAGCTAGGCTTCCGCTGCGTCTTTCCTTCGTGCGCACTTCGCTTCCTTCTCCTTTCGTAGACCTATTGATGATGCGGTTTTTTTTCCCAAACTCACTGTCCCCGTGCTCGTTGATCCTGTGCACCAACTCCCTTGTGCATGGGTTCTACGTTTCTATCGATTCACTGTCCAACGTTCATCCCTTCTTTCTTCCTTTGCTCCTTTGTAAGGAAACTGATGCTTCAGCTACCCAGTACTGCATGACTAAAGCCTATAGCGAAGTGCATGGATATCCTCCACCGCTTAATTACTGTACATAACACCTCTGGAGCTTGGTACCGGCATCTTTCACGAATAGCCTACCGCGAAATCAACCAACTCCTCAGGCACTATAGGCTTTTTTTCTTAAATAACAGCTTGGTCTGTGCGTTGCCTTTGGCTGCCATATCTAGCTAGTCATGATTTACCCTTGGAAATTCCGCACTGGTCCGCGATGTTACAAAAACAGCAAAGTGTGACGGGCTTGCCATAAAAAGTTGTCCGTAGGCTAGAGCTTGTGTGTGGCGAGCCAGTGCCCTTCTGTACGTTCGCTAGCAGTCGTCACGCTGCGGTGTTGGGGGTACCTACGGCGCGAGTACAGAAAAGATGTTCTTCAGGAAGTCCAATGTTCTCGTTCACAGCCAATGTTGGTGTCACCTCAGCCCCTGTACTATCAAAATGTAGTGTTTGTGTTTTCTCAGCCAGTGTTCCTGTAATCCAAATGCAATGGCGGTGCCACCTTAGCCATTGTTTTTGTACGTATAGTGAAACACAAAACAGTGTTGGTGTCTCCTCGGTCATTATTCCAATAATGATAATGCAGTGTTTGTGTCTCCTCAGCTAATTATCCTGTACGTAGTCATAATGCAGGGTTGGTGTCGCGTCAGCCACTGTTCCAGTCCTAACACAGTGTTGGTGTCTCCTCAGGACATCAGTCACTTTTCCAGGGTTATGGTGGTGCCACTACTACTGGATGTTCCTATTTTTCCATTAGTAAACAAGTGTTGGTGTCACGTGTCAGTTCAACCACTGATGGCGTAAATAAATCCAGTTAATATCCAGTATTATCACCACTACTCTTGTTCCTGTAAATTTTATCGAAATCCAGTGTCTTTCATTACAACTATTGTTTTGTAAATTCTGTACAATTGTAGTGAAGTGATCACAGCTGTTTTTCTTCTTATCCAGTGTTTGTTCCATTGTAATTATATTGTTGCTATGAAAATCCAGTGATGTGCTTCTGTAATTGTTTTTGCCATCGCAATTAGTGTCGCTTTCATTGTAATTATTGTTGCTGCCATTGTAATCATTGTTGCTGCCATTGTAATCATTGTTGCTGCCATTGTAATTATTGTTGCTGCCATTGTAATCATTGTTGCTGCCATTGTAATCATTGTTGCTGCCATTGTAATCATTGTTGCTGCCATTGTAATCATTGTTGCTGCCATTGTAATCATTGTTGCTGCCATTGTAATCATTGTTGCTGCCATTGTAATTATTGTTGCTACCATTATTTTTATTGTGCTGCCACTATTATTGTTGCTGCCACTATTATTGTTGCTGCCACTATTATTGTTGCTGCCACTATTATTGTTGCTGCCACTATTATTGTTGCTGCCACTATTATTGTTGCTGCCACTATTATTGTTGCTGCCCCTATTAATGTTGCTGCCACTATTAATGTTGCTGCCACTATTAATGTTGCTGCCACTATTAATGTTGCTGCCACTATTATTGTTGCTGCCACCATTATTGTTGCTGCCTTTTTATTATTGTTGCTGCCTTTTTATTATTGTTGCTGCCTTTTTATTATTGTTGCTGCCTTTTTATTATTGTTGCTGCCACTATTATTATTGTTGCTGCCACTATTATTATTGTTGCTGCCACTATTATTATTGTTGCTGCCACTATTATTATTGTTGCTGCTACTATGATTATTGTTGCTGCCACTATTATTATTGTTGCTGCCACTATTATTATTGTTGCTGCCACTATTATTATTGTTGCTGCCACTATTATTATTGTTGCTGCCACTATTATTATTGTTGCTGCCCCTATTATTATTGTTGCTGTCACTATTATTATTGTTGCTGCCACTATTATTATTGTTGCTGCCACTATTATTATTGTTGCTGCCACTATTATTATTGTTGCTGCCACTATTATTATTGTTTCTGCCATTGTATGTATTTTTGCTATAAGAATCCAGTGTTGGTGCCTCTGCGTGTACTATCTATCTATCTCTATTATACTAAAAGTCTGTGAACCGGTCTTGCTTGTTTGTGTCTTGCTTGTGATCTTGTTTGACACATCTTCTTCACTTTTAGATAGGGAAGAAATTCGATGGATCTACTCACTACTCTACCCTATCGTCTCTGTCATTGATTAGCTCTTTAATTCGATTGTAACTGTGATACGCACG
>LQNS02278094.1:49024458-49035063 GCA_001587735.2 Parhyale hawaiensis | reverse complement strand
CTTCACCATCAACCTGTAGCCTGATAACTATACTCGGCCTTGAAGTTTACTCTCACAACCAAGTACAGTGACGAACTCAACACGAACTCAATCCGAACTCCAATTAAACGCCACCAAGCCAGAACCACAATATATAACATCCACCATCTGAAATATCAAACCTGACAAAGTCTGTTGATAATCGCCTTAAAAAAATTATGAAAAATTTGAGGTGCCATGTTCAAAATTAATTTGTTTTGTTTACCACTACTGAACACTTATTTCAGTGTTTATTGAATTGTTTTTGTTATAATTTCTCGGTTTTGGATGAGTAATAAAAATATTCCTGTTCACTTGTATTTATTTCCTCTTTATGATGTTTTTATTAACTTGTTGCATAATATGAGGTAGCAGTCAAAAAACTTTGTAAATGGCTAAATATTTTTTTACATGTGCTGTTTACATTTGCAACAGAGCCATACATTTAGTTCATATTGATATTTCAAAGTTCGACACTTATCTCGAAAAATAAATTCAAAAAATTGTATTTGCATAATCAAAGGTAACATACTGTAGTATCGACTGTTATTATCGAGGCCGCGAGCTAAGACACGTTTTTTGCATCATATGTAGTTTTTATGGAGAGCTACGTTCATCGTTCATTTGGTCTTTTTAGGTACATTATGGCTGCTTCAAGGAATGAAAGACGTAATTACTGCTGTTACGTATTTTTCGTGTTGGAACGACACTGTTTGATTGGTGCTTGTTAATGTAATGGACCATAGATTAATTTAATTTTGTGACCTATCGTGATCAGGCTGTGCTGTTTCGTAAAAAAAAACACTTTTTCTTTTAGCAAAACAATAGGATAAAAAAGAGTGTACCTTGTAACGAAATAGCATCGCTCTAGTAACATAGGGTAAAGAAATTGATACTCTCAGTCCGAACGGAATTTGATTTTTTACTTTATTTTACAGTTTCAGTACGCGACTCTGACGGAGCGGCTGCTGATGGTTGTGGGAGTTATTGCAGCGGTGGTGGGTGGGCTGTGCCTCACCGTGACCGTCATCCTCATGGGAGGAGTGATGGACACATTTGTTGAGAACGCTTTAAATATCACTACACTAAACGTATCAGTGCCTGGTAGTGGCACTTCACGGTAAGCTGTAGGTTGTATTCTACGTAGACGTTAAGCAAAGTGGTTATGCCCTCTACCATGGCTAAGGTAAATGCATCGATGCCTGGTATATACTGGCACTTCAGGGTAAGCCTTGTAGGTGACAGTGCTTCCTGCCGTAATGTACTTAGCATGACTACGCTTAGTGTGTGTCTAGTACTGGCATTCCAGGGTTAATCTTAGGGCGCTGGCACACTAAAAGCAGTTCAGCGAGAAGCTGGCAGGCTGGCAGTTTTTGATATTCAAACAGCGGCAGTTCAGTAACCCGCTGCCGCTGTTCAGCGTGCGTGCTCCTATGCATGCCGTGCTTTTCAAAAACTGCTAACCTGCCTGCCATCTTCTTGCTGAACTGCTTGTGGTGTGCCAGCGCCCTTAGAATACACTCTGGCAGTGAAATCTGTGGTATTGCCTCGTGATGACTATAGTATGTGCATCGGTGTCTGGTACTGGTGTTCCAAGATACCTATGTAGTTGGATACACTGTACATGAGCCCTCCAGTAATGTTAACAGGGTTGCACTAAATGTGTCGGTGTCCAAAAGGTTCATTGAGATGCATTGCAAATATTCGCCCCTACTTTACTTTTTGGACGATCCCTCAAGCGTAATTTTGCGACAAAAGGACATGGAAATAAATTATTTATTCGCTCAGTTGAGCGTGCGTGGCGGAAGGTGTTTGGTGCCATAGTTTCTGAAAGTTTGTCGATTCCAACTGTCAATCAGTTTACTGCCTGTGTGGTTAAGGCTAATTACCTCCGCCAAGGAGGCTAAGTTTTCGTCGAGTTTGTCTGTTTCTTCATCTGTCTGTTTGCCCGTCTGTCTGTCAGCAAGGTAACTGAAAAAGTTATGGACGAATTTCAACTAAATTTACAGGAATTGTTAGGTATGTTAGGAAGAACAGATGATTAACTTGTGAAGAGCCGTTCATCCGTTTTTTGTCTGCCCCATTTTTTCAATGAAATTGCTCAAAAAGTTCTGGATAGATTTTTATGAAATAGCGTGAGTTGTTGGGTATAATACGAAGAATGAATTAACAAATATTCGTGACGATCTGTTCGTTTATATGTCTCTGTATTTGATTTTATGCTTGTTAGCAAAATAACTCAAAAATTTATGCACAGATCTTCATGAAATTTACAGAAACTGATAGTAATGTTAATATACATGAATGATTAAATTTTGGTGTTGATCGGTTGGTCTGTTTGTGTGTTTGATTAATGTTTGTCAGAATGTTTGTTAGCGGCATAACTCGGAAATTTATAAACAAATTTTCAAGAAAAGTTATTATTATCGTCAAAAATCACGAATGATTATATTTTGGTATTGATACAAAAGAAATCGTAGTTTCAGAACGAATTTGAATATTTCATTACCTTTGCCTGGCTTGACGGAGGCATGCACTCTCGGAGTGCTCCAGCAGTGTTTAGCGCTTGGAGTAAATATTCTACTGGAGGGCGCCTTCAGCCATCGTCGCTGGCAGTGGCAGCTTCACATTGTGCCTTGAACTCTCCCACTCTTAATGCCTTCAACTTCGGCAGTGAACCTGGCTGAGTGACTGGGTGACAGCCAGTTTTACGGAGCAGTTAAATAGCCTGCACCACATCAAAACTAGCTAGCACGCGGATCTACTTGCAAAATTTTGGAGCAAATTTTTACACCTAGGAAAAAATTAACGTTCAAGACGGGACGGAACTTGAGGGGCTTGGTATATAAGATACTAGGTGTTATACCTATGTATGTATTAGCAGCCTTTCCTGAACCATTGAAGAGCTAAAATTTAGTAGACGTGGACAGTATGTGCAGCTGAGACAGTTGAAGAGCATGAGCCTGATGCTTCGCACCTCCTCCCCCTCCTGCTTCAAGCTGAAGAACAATTTTCCAACCAGCAAATGTTCCTTTATTTTCATCTAAGCTTAATCATGAACTCTCTAGACACGTATTTCTCATGTAAAACTTTAGCTTCGAGTTCATAAGACGCAGTATACGCTTGTAATGCCGGGACCACACTACACAAACGCGAGCGTAACTTAAAAGAAACTGAGGATGTGCAGCTTACATATCGTTCCTGCTACCGTATCCATGCTACTGACGTTACATAGGTAACTATATATTAGGGCGACTTGCGAGCTGTACATCCTTGCATCAAGATGAACGTGCCCCTGGATAGTGTGGACTTGGTATACGATGACTTCAGAAATACATAATTTAAATTCATTAGCTATATTCAGTGATGCTCCCAATCAGTTTTTGGCTTTTTGTTCTGTGCACCACATGGGAGACTTAGCTGAATTTAGTCTATAATTACCTCCGCCGAGGAGGTTATGTTTTCGTCGTGTTTGTCTGTCTGGCTCTTTGTCTGTCTGTTTGTTTTCTGTTTGTTTGTTTGTCACCAAGATTGTTTGTTTGTCACCAAGATTGTTTGTTTTTCTGTTTGTTTGTCTGTCACCAAGATAACTCAGAAAGTTATGAACCCATTTGGACGAAATTTATAGGGATTGTTAGGTATGTTGAGGAGAACAGGTGATTAACTTTTGGTGAAGATATGTCCATCCGTTTGTTTGCCTCATTTTTGTCAATGCCATAACTCAAAAAGTTATCTATGGATTTTATGAAATTAACATGAATTGTTAGGTATATAACAAAGAGTAAATGACCAAATTTTGGTAATGATCCGTTTGTTCGTTCGTTTGTCACTGTTTTTAATTTTATGCTTGATAGCACAATAACTCAAAAAATAATGAATGAATCTTTATGAAATTTATAGGGGTTGTTAGTAATGTTGAAAAACATAAATGATTAAATTTTGGTGCAGATCGGTTTGTTCGTTTGTATGTTTTACTCATGTTTCTCATAACGTTTGTTAGCAGCATAACTCAAAAAGTTATGAACGGATCTTCAGGAAAATTGCACAATCTGTTATTACTATCAAAACGCACAAATGATTAGATTTCAGAGTTTATACAAAGAAAATTATGGTTTCAAAGCAAATTTGAAATTTTTACTACCGTTGCCTCGCATAGCGGAGGTATGCGCTCTCAGAGTGCTGGAGTTAGCAATGCTTCCGTTTTTCATTCCATTGATTTTTGCTGGGCAGATTAGAAAACGTACTTGAGGATATATTCAGCGGTAAATATAAGGAAGAGTTAATCTTCTTCGCTGGAGGAACCTGCGGCGTGTGGCTGGTACAGACGCTCATGGGTTACATCTTCATATCCACCTTTAATTACGCCGCTGAAAAGCAGGTGAGTGAGACCGTGAGTGACTGCATTAGTGAATGAGTCGAGCTTCAGTGGTCGTGCAATAATTAGCAGAGAAAGGGACATATTGTACAGTGCCGAGACATAAGTATTTGCACAACTCTATTTTTTTATGTATTTAAAAAATTTAGGTACTGCTTTAGGATAATTAATACAAGACGTTTATATAACATATATATAACAGAGTATTTAAACAGAACAGTCAACTGTGCACTTATAACGAGAAAATTCAGCACAAGCAAAAGTAATGAGGGACAAAAGTATTTGACCAAAAAATTATGACATTAGATGAACCACCGCACTGGAAATAACCGTTATTGTCGTACCTCTGCTAACAATATCGACCTTTAATTGAAAAGTGTAAGTGAACTACCATATTTTTTTCCATTCTTCCATGCAGATAACCTTTAATTCAGTAAGGTTTTTGGGCAACCGTTTGTGGACACCAGATTTAAAAAAGACGCTACAAATTTTCTATTGGATTAAGGTCGGGTGATTGGCTTGGCCATGGAAGAACATTTATTTTCTTCTTTTGAAACCATTCTTTCGTTAAATTCGCAGTATGCTTGGGATCGTTGTTGGACCCCAAGGTCCTTTCATTAGTACTGATGTAGAGAGGCTTAAACTCTATTATGTACCATACCAAAACGGAAGGAATGTAACGGGAGGGCGCAATGGAATTAAAACCTTAGCCGTTACCGCTCGTCAGCGAATCACGTCACACCGACGAGTCGAAGTGTTTGAAAGTCAGACCTCAGGCCTTTCTAGGTTGGGTTATTAATCCCAACAGAAACTAGAACGCCTCGTGACGTAAGACCATCAACCGCGGTAGGAGGCAAACTCAACGCCGTCATTTTTTATGGCCTGCTAGCTTTATTTATTTATTTTTTTTTGGGGGGCATTGTTCACATCTAAGTCAACGCACCTAACTCGCTACTAACAATTATGAACATTGCTCGACTCCTCCTGCCTCTTTTCGGGTGGAGTTACAAATTCAGCGCCGTTATTTGTGATGGCTAGCTAACTTAAGATGTTGGCTATTTTTACATCTCAGACATCCCTCAAGTCTGCCTGAAAATAATTATTAATATGACTCCTTCACTCCTTCTGCCTCTTTTGGGGGTGGACAGTAAACAATGTTCATTACCCTTATTTTTGATGGCCAGCTAATCCTAGTTTTTTGGCATGGCGTCACATCTAGATTCACCCACCAGACTCCCTGCAAAAAGTTATGAACATTGTTCAACTCTTTCTTCCTGTTTTTGGTTGGACAGACAAATAAACAAATATATATAATATATATACTTAAATCTTCAACGAAAACATCATCACCTCTCACACTTCGTTCACGATTGATAAATATAAGCTGTGTCATATAATAAGAACAACTATGTTCTTGACACGACAGAAACCATAAGATCAGTTTTTACTCACACTTTCTGTCCTAGACGACTACCATCATACCGTGTTGTGTGTATGGGTACAGCTCAAGTGGCTGGCCATCTCAGCAGCGGGAAATTGAGTGAATTAAGTCGTAAACTACGGTCAAATGTTTAAATTTGTTTTGTGAAGAGCACTGTGAACTGAATATGAAGTGTAAATAAGGCTTCAGTTCAAAGAAGTGAAATCAGGGCGCCATACCGGCCCACCTCAGATCTTGCCTCTGGTGCTGTGAAAGTTTCCATCAACCTTCACTGCAATTTTCTATTGATAATTATTTACTTAATATTATTATTAATTATTTATTATTCATTTATTTATGCACTTAAGGAAATTGCCAATTGAAGACAATTTTTGTGGCGAAATTAATTAAAAACTCGTAGGCTGCTCAGCCGTACCGTTCGTCGATGTGATGCCATTGATGACGTCACTTTTCGGTGTTAGTTTCTCGTGAGTCCTTCCGTTACGCACTTTGCTCCGTGCTGCGACTGTTGGTCTGTCCCTTTGGTGCCAGTCTCGTCAGTTCAGTCAGCGTTTTATACCGGCTCTGTTTTGGTTTGTAATGCGTTACCGAGATTGGTGTTCGGGCGTGTGGGTATACAGCGTTTTTTGGCTTTTCATGGATTCTTCTCGGCAGCGTTGTGGGCGTCGTGGTTTTGCTTAGTAATGCTTCATTTGAATTTCATTACCTGTCTGTGTAATCATTGGGTTGTAGTTTTAATATCAGTGAGTGATGCAATCCTTTGTTCTTCTATTAATTGCTGTCGGCGTTCTTTCGAGGCTCGAATTTTCTCATCTGTTATCCCCATACAGCGTGACCGGAAAAGTATAAATGCGTAATGAATGCTAATAAATAGAAGCACTAAGCAACTTACCATATAGCTAGTACTGAAGGATCATGTTACTAGTAATCTTGTTATCCTCACAATTCTTATTTTACGATTGGCAGGTGAACCGCATACGAGCACGGTACCTGGAGAGCACCCTGCGCCAGGAGATGGGCTGGTACGATACGCACTCCACCAGCGGTGTCGCCTCCGTCCTCGCTGAGTGAGTTGTTCCCCTTCCCAATCTCCATGATACATCAACTAAATATAAATGCTATAGTCAAACCAGCGTAGGCAGTACTTTACGGGCGTGGCTGAATTGAACGCAGCAGTGCCAAATCTAATCTATTAACTAATGTACTTTGAGTATTCGAATATGAATACAATTTTATCGATTGAGACAAGTTATCCCACGCGCTTAAGTGAGATTTGTCAAAGTTGTTTTGAGTTCTTATATAGCCACGCCCATCAAACTCCTTACGCTGGTTTGACTATAGATATATTTCTGCGACTGGCCTGCAGCAGCTGTTCTCGTTTTTCACTGTTGTTGTTGGACGCGGTACTGTAGCGACACGGCAGTAGACATGAACATTGTTGACGTGTTTGACCGTCGTTTCAACCGTATGTGATAGTATTGCTATGACGCTCTGCGCCCTATGTTGCGCGCATGGCGGCCAATGTGTTAATGTGCTGTAGTAAGTAAATTCTATTATTGTGTTGTGGCATTAAGCGGGGTTCACGCCTGGGTTTTTCTGAC
This sequence comes from Parhyale hawaiensis, assembly GCA_001587735.2. Lineage (NCBI taxonomy): Eukaryota > Metazoa > Arthropoda > Malacostraca > Amphipoda > Hyalidae > Parhyale > Parhyale hawaiensis. The sequence goes on along the minus strand of LQNS02278094.1, from coordinate 49,027,628 downwards.
AGGAGCGCGAGGACTTTTTCATGATATTCGAAACATTGTTAAGCATCCCTGTTTATGAGTGCATTGCGTATGAACGCTCCTTTCTCGTGTATCGTGAGACGCGTAGAATAAACTTTTTTCGACTGCGTTAAGTATCAACCGTATGTAATTTTAGATGTAAAAAGTAATGACTTCCTAATCAATGCAAACATACGATGCAGCTGCTATGCATCAGCAACTTCAAGAACAAATTAGCCGTCATTCCCAAAACAGAACAAAAGAAAATGCACTATCTGGCTAACTGACTTGACGGCCAATATTTTCCCTCGCGCAAGATTAAATACGATGATATTCATTACTGTTATTCGCTTAGCAAGTGTTACTGTAAAAGTATTAGTCATCTCTTATCATTTGGAATCAATCAGAATTCGGGAAACTGTGTGCTGTCTTAATTTCCTCAGCAACTTTAGAACACAAAATTTGCGCTGACCTTCCACTGGGTATGTCCACCAACGTGTAAATAGGGAGGTGAGATTTTGCGCATTCGCGAGAGTTTCCTCAGCTTTATACCCACGATGGCAGCGGAGGCTGCGTGCTGCATAGTTGTGCCGAGGGTCCCGGGAAGCACTTGTGCCAAAAGCTGGGTGCAGCCAATGCCACCTAGAGAACAATTAAAGGAAAAGCACTCAGTTCATAATCATTGGTGGTTAACAAGCTGCATAGAATTTATGGCATGAAGAGAGCTGGAACTACCTTGACTACCGCACACAACACGTGTTAAACAACAGTATTGCGAAGCGTACTTTATCTGGGCCAAGAATGAAATAACTCGTATATCTGTACATTTTGGTCTGACTAACGGCCTACGACAAGGAGACTTACTCTACCCAATTCATTTTAATATGCTCCCTCTACCTCGTGTCCGACCTCCCCTGCCTGCAGCGCTGCACTTGCCGCAGTTGCTGGCAGTGTTACTTAGCGCCCATTTGCGTCTTAGCACTTGACACTTGTAGTCTAGTCCTATAGAATTGTCTAGTTATTGACTTGAGTATTTTAGATTGTCTAGGTGGCATTGGTGCAGCACCCCGTGTAGGCGTGCACCCGAGCGAGTGCATTCGTGCATACATGTAATGTAATGAAAAGACGCCCACGCCTTTCTGAAGTAGCCACATACCACCATTTTACTGACCGTTCCTTATCGAAATGAGTTTATTTAGATAAAAAGCATACTATGCTAAAAGTTATACTGTATACTTATACCTATATTGCTATCGTAAAATGTCACGATAATTAGAGAGAATGCGATTGATGTTTAATTCTATTATGGAAATATAAAATATTATATAGTCCTGTGGGACTGAACAAACTAACTTGAGTGTATCAATAGCCAAAACAAGGAAGGATATGTATCGCATTTCGAAATTTTTCGTTTCGTGTCACAATCGTTCAATTGTACGCAGAAAGCAATTGAAAAGAAAGTTGTGGTTTTTGGCACCTTCTGTCGACGTTTTTGCAATTATAATAACCGAATGAGAAGTTCATAAGAAACTAAGTCAATATCATTGCTGTTTGCTGTCTGATAACTATACGTAGCTAATGCAGTTTATGTATTGAAGATATAAGAAAAATAAAATACAGTAGTTAACGTTATTTTTAATGAATCTTAGCCTTAGGCTTGTTCTTATTGATATTTTTGCTTAAACATTTGTTCACTTTGTTGGAAATGCTACGGCTTTTCATTAGAGCCGTAACGAGACTCCAACCTTCCTCCTTGTTACGTTTGTCGGTTGGCACACTATCTTTCTGCCCACGGTCCTCTTGTTGAAAATTGTGCTGCCTGCAGTGTGAAGAAAAGTTGCCAGTTGAGATTTGGTTTTAATTTTTCCTAATCTCAACTTGAAAAACACTTTAAGCCCCTTCTAACTTCAGATGAATCGAGCAAATCTAGTGTCGAAGCCCGCTCAGATAATGGAGTGTCTTTGAAAGTACTGTATCTTGCAGCGGAGAATCAATGAAGTCTACTACTGAAGGCACAGGATCCTATGTGGAAACGTTTTACTCCATATCAGCAGCTTCACGCGGACAATTCCCAAAAGTGGATATGCAATTGCAGTTACTTTCTGTTGTCTTGAAATCCTCAAAGAATCTTTCCACAGGCACCTTTCCTTCTCCGACTGCTATAACAGCAAGATATCTACGCTGTGAAGGGCAGTTGCAGACGTTCTGTGGAAGACACAAAGCGCTGTACTGCGAGCATACTACTGTTTGTTCAATCCCACACGGCTCTGTAATATAATTTTATATTCCCGCAATAGAATCAAGTACCAATCGCATTCTCTCTAATTATCGTGACGACATTTACGACAGCAATATATAACCATATAACTTTTAGTATTGTAAGCTTTTCATCTAAATAAACTCATCGTTTCGATAAAGAATGGTCTCTAGAATGGCGGTATCTGGCAATTTTAAAGAGGGAAGTGCAGCGATGTGAGACAGACAAAGCATGTAAGGGCATTCAGTACATTATACGTATGCACGAATACACGCACGCACTCGGTCGGGTGCACGGGGTGCAGCACCCAGCTTTTGACACAAACGCTCCCGGGAACGATCCCCAAGCCAAGAGACCGATTTCTGTGCAAGGTGCTCGACGCGCTGAATCGGCAAATTTGCTTGATCGTTGAACCTTCCGTCTCGGCGCCACATGTATAGTTCTTAACGACCGTTCGTCGGCTGCGGCTGTACTTACTCCCCAGAAGCTTTTTGGTTTATGTCTGCCGCACGAACCGGTGCGTGTGGGTTTCCCAGTGATGGTTGCTGTCAAAGTTGACTTTACCTTTAGGCTAGCGTGTGCACAGCCTTAAGTGATTTTGAAATAAAATTTGGATAGAAAACTCAGCACTTCTTTTGCCTGTAAAAATCTAGGTTGGCTAACCTTTTTTAATGTATCATTATTTTTTGTTTTACATAGGTATTAGATTAGATTAGATTAGATAGGCGGCAGTAGACGAACCAATAGGCCCATTCCCAAAGAGACACCGGAACATACGCCCCGGCACTCTATGAGCTGTTGCCAGGACAGGAGAAAGAGAGAGAAAAAAAGAGGGGGGGGGTGAAGAATCCCTGCCCAAGAAATGATCTTGAATGCACGCATGCACGTTCAAGAGCCGCTGACATGCGGAGCTTAG
>LQNS02278094.1:49012595-49022716 GCA_001587735.2 Parhyale hawaiensis | reverse complement strand
GGATTACGCTTCCAGGCTTTGTAACGCACTTGTCGCCTTGCAATGCAGCATTTCACTGTCCGATTCATCCAGAGGGGATCATTACTGATACGAACTCGTTTATAAGGGATGTATCGTTCAGCTGCACACAGAATGCGTACTGTTAAGCCCGCTGCAGACGATAGTCCTTTCGGCTAGACGTAATGTGTCTTTGCTACGGATGAAAGAAAACTCAGGACATAAGACAGTGACTTCGAGAGGCATCGGTCGCACGACACCGATCCAGCATGTTCTATTTGTCACTAAGAAATGCAAGTCTTCCGGTTGATCACATCTCGCGTATTTTTAGTTTCACGCACACCATCACTTAAAAATGGTTCGATAATAATTACTGTTATGGCAACCGTATTTAATTGGTATTTAAACGTTTGTTACTGAAGTATATAGAATTGATTTGAGTCACCGTTTTACAACTTGTGTGACGGTACTTGGCACATGGCTTACCGTTCTCTATGATTGAATTTTCTTTTCTCTATAAAAAGAATTGAGCCAATGCAATAGCGACTTCTATACGTTATGATCTTTCTTTTAATTGTATTATTACTTATATTATTCTTGCTGCACTTGATTTATCGAATTTTCAATTTATTTGGGAACGAGCCTCAGGTGCATCTGACGCATTCTACACTATCGTGTGCATGCTCGGGACTCGCAAAACTGAGGCAAGACATCTGTCGAGACTTTCATTTTTAAGGCCGCAAGGCTATCGTCTGCAGCGGCCTTTACTGTAAAATATTTACTGAAGTTGAAAGCTGTGACGCGCATGGCTGTGACATGAGGCGTGTATTACCGTGAAATTGTAAAATATTTGTAATATTTTTGCTGTTTTTCCTCTATTCGAGAGAAATAAAATGTTCAGACATGCAAGCAACACTATTTTATACCAAATTATATTTTGAAAGCAATTGATGCGTTTCATAAGGGGAAGATATGACCCTAACTTTGCGTCAGTGGCGTCAAAAATACAACCCGCAGCATGCTGCCGTCGCTTGCCCTAGCTCCGTCAGTCGTCAGAGTAGCGATATCATCTATTAGCTGACGGACAGTGACGGCAACGACAGTTGTTAGGGTAACTCAGCTTTTACGCTTGCAACGGCCGAAAACACTTAAACGTCCCAATTGTAAAATCAGTGACGGCAGAGCGAGGATTGGCCGTTATTTCTAACGTGTCCAGATAGGCATAACGCGTGTCAGCGAGTTGAAATATTAACACAATACTATAGAGGACAATAACTCATGTAACTAATCGCACTCTTCCTGCAGGGACATGTACAAATTGCAGGAAGGCATCGGAGAGAAGTTAGGCATGTTGGTATATCTCCTGGTCATGTTCGTGTCCAACATCATCAACGCCCTCTGGCACGGCTGGGAGCTCACCCTCATCATCTTGTCTGTCTTACCTCTGCTTATGATCGTGTCTTGGACCATGGTGAAGGTAAGGTTAAAATAGCATCACCCGAAATGCATCATTAGCGTTATCCGCAATCACTTAACAGCATAAGCTAAAATGGCTTGACAGCGTAAGCCTGACGGGCTTTTTAGCATTGTCATATAGGGGACTGGCGAGCTGTTGGAGGGCCGGGGCGGGTAGAGCCAACTAGCACAACTGCAACACCCGCTAGAGCTGCAGCCGCTGCGCCACACTCTCCTGCCACACAAGAGTTTTTTTCCCGATCAAGTATGGTCACACTTGTCCTCGTCCTATCCTGGCTCTCACCTCAACCTTATAAGAGCGAACGTCAAGGTTCTCTAAACATAGAAACGGGGATTTGCTAAGGTCGGTGTTAAATCAGCTGGGCGTAAGTGCAGTATGCCCAAAAAGTATCCATTACATGCAGCGGCGGTCCTGTGGTTATCGACACCCTCTGCCTGCTTGCCACCAACTGACCAGGTAATTAGTCACCACGAGCTGCTGTCACATGTGGTATTCGCCCCTCCATATGTTGAGTACTGACCTTATATTGCACAGAAAAAAAATCCTAATGAGTTTTTTGTATGTATTTTATTTGTACAAGTTGTTAGATATATTATGGAGAGTGTATTAATAAATTTTTGCGACGATCTGTCAATTTGTGGGATTCTTTATCTCAGTATTTGATTTAATGCTTGTTAGCAAAACAGCGCAATTTATCTACAGAGTTTTATGAATTATTAACGAATTCTTGATAATGTTGATATATATGTATGATTAAATTTTGGCGATGATCGGTTGGGCCGTTTGTGTGTTTGGTTGTTTCTCCGAGTGTTTACCAGAAAAATAACTCAGTAGGCTTGCAATGAATTTTAAAAGGTAAAGGTAAAGTCAACTTAGACCACACCCTCACCTGGGAAACCCACATGCACTGGTTTGTGCCGCGGGCGTAGGCCCACTGGCCCCAGATGAGTAAGTGTAGTCGCAGTCGCTCTCGGGTCACCAAGAACTATGGCGCCAATTTGACGTAAGGAACAAATGACCCGAGACCCCCTCCCCCTCTCATCTCTGAGGAAAGCAGTTCCAACACGGTGCCGTGCATATGCACACACAACTGCCGAGTCAGCACACCAAGATCTGCAAAGAGCTCATGTGCCAGGCCTGGTATCGAACCGGTGAGCGAAGGTGTTGGAGCTGAGAACGGAAGCATGCTGCTACCGTGGTGGCAAAGAACGTAAATACGGAAGCTGTTACTGACGTGAAAAATCACAAATGATAACATTTTTGTGTTGATACAGAGGAGGTCATATTTGTGTGCTACGCCGTTGAAAAAAAGATGGTGTCATAAAATCTATACACTGTGTTCCTGGTATATGCGAATCAGTTTAATGCAAAATTTGTAGAGAACTGGGACCACTGTTACCTTATAGGACAGAAAATTTATTCCTATGAAATTTTGCCACTTGTGCGCGGGAGACATTGTCAGTACACAGTATCGCGTTGCGAACTGCTTAACTTCTAAAATCACGAAACTGTGACCTCCAAAGAAAAATAGCGCGAAGTTGGAGCAATTAGGTGTAAACTGGGCCGGCGTGAATTAGGAGAGATTAGTTCGGAACTGGGCCGGCGTAAATTGGGATCAATTAGGTCAGAACTGGGCTGGCACAAATTAGGAGCCATTAGGTCAAAAGTGGACCGGCGCGAAGTGGGATGGATTTTCTGTCAAAACTGAGGGCCGCCACAGAAGCTAAACCGGCAATTCAACTTCTGCGTAGTGCTGCGGCGTCGCCAAATTTTGATGGATTAGGTCAGAACTGGACCGGCGCGAACCGGATGCAGTTGTGCTGTAACTGACTACTGCGCCTTACCTCGTCGTGCCGTCCTTTTCTTTGAATGGAATGTACTTGTCTCAGGTGGCGATGATGCTGCGAGAGAAAGCCGATGAGGAAATAGCCAAGTCGCGGTCAATTGCTGAGGAGGTCCTCAGCTCCGTACGGACAGTGGCTGCCTTTGGTGGTGAAGCGAAGGAAGTGAAGCGGTGAGTTTGTGGTCTTTGGTACTTAACCTAGTGGTTACAGCGCGGTGTAGCTAAGCTAAGGCTGGGATGTAATACCTAACCGCAGCAGTTTGTTAGTTTCCAATTTTTTTGTGTGTGTTTAGGCTTGTACAAGCTATTTGTGTGCTGATCCCGGAAGCTTAGTATCTCACAGACTGTTGCGACGGAAGGTAGTTCTGTGCTGCAGGCTGCTGCAAACCGTACCAGCGGGATTGAGCAAGGCCCCTCAAATAACATGTTGTTCTAGGGGGCCTTGCCTGGAGAGTCCGGAAGGACCGTAGTTTGAGTTATTGCAACGTTCAACCATTCATTACAAAGCTACATTTTTGTTGAGTTGTTCTCGTCTGTGGTTTCCTCCTAAAGGGGCACAGGATAGGCCATGAGGTTAGGTTAATCAGTTTTGCCCTGTCGCCCATCTAATGTTATGGGGAGCAGAGATTCCACGGGGACCCTGTTTGTTGCCTTAGCCATCTCTTAGGTTTTTGGGACGCCTGTCAGTGTTTTCCACTTTCCTCCTTCCGATTTCGTACTCCTGCTGATCTTTCTTTCCTCTGTTCTTCTTCTTCTTTCCCGACTAGCTGTTCCCATGCGCGTTGATCCTGTGAATGATGGAACACCCCCGTGCATGGGTTCCTCATTTCTATTGACATACTATATGCCCCTTGTCTTTCCTTTGTACCCTCATCTTCGTCCCGAAACGAAGGCTTAAACCACCCGTCTGTCGAAATCTTATGCTAGAATTATCAAGACTTTCCAGTTCATTATTTGTTGTTATTGTTTTTCTTGATTCAAGATATTTATAATTCCGTGGTGTCTGCCGGTTTGCCTCTCGTGTTTGATAATTTTTCCTTGTGGTCATGAGGTTGCATTTCCCTAGTTATTACGCATTGTGCACCTGCCTCACGTGATTTATTGCTTCAACTCCCAGATACTCCGCAAGTCTAAAGCCCATACGCAAAACAGAAATCAAAATTGGACTTAGCATCGGCCTCGGCGTTGCCACTAATTGGCTCGTCATTTACTCATCCTTCGCCTTGGCTTTTTGGTACGGCATCGGACTCATCCATGAGTCCAGACTCACTGGCTCCGGCCGCTACACCTCTGCTACTGTTATTGTGGTGAGTTGTTGCAGTGACTTGTTGCTCCGAAGGTCCGGCCCGTCTCTTCCATTCATAAACGAACGAGTCAGATATTCTAAACCGAATTGCCTCACTTTTTCCGAAACTGTAATCCTGTAGGCTCTCGAGTCGCTACTCGGATCGAATTTCTGACTTTAAGCGCAAATCAGCTACTTCTTTTGCCAGTTTCAAACGTAACCGGCTTATGAATGAAGCCGGAAGCTAGATCTGGCAGATGTTAAAAGAAGTTTTCTTGTGGGTACTTAACAGCAGGTGTGGAATGGAGCGCGGAAGCTTAGAGTTCCACGAAAACCGAAGCTAATTGGATTAGATTATTTCATCCAAAGTGGGTTAATGGAACGCACCTCAATTCTCTCACGTTGTCGTGCAAGGCTGTGAAAATTTTTTAGACAGTTGACCGGGTCTTTCATTATATCCTCGTAGACATCAGATAAATGCTTGTGATTTCCGTCTGGCTTCTCTCGCTGACGTCACCGCACCCAGAAACATGCGCCGCGTTTATTAACAAGAAAGCTACAGAACAGCTTCGTAGTCGGTTAAAATGAGCCTATCTTCTTAAGAAAACGCGTCATAATCGCAGTCCCCTCAATATCTATATTATAATTCTGCTTGAAGCTCCGTCCGTCCGTACGTCCATGTGTCTGTGCGTGACGCTGTTCAGTATAAGGTAAGGGAACTTCAATTTGCAAGAAGCTCAGCCTTTCGCTGGAACGAAGTTCAACCATAGTTGTGTTCTTTGGAGCTTCTTTGTTTTGGTTTCGTTTATTGACGGCAGAGGTGTGCAACTTTAGCCTGGCCACCAACAGTGATGAGCGCTTCATATTTTCGTGCGTCATAATTTCCGCGTTTTGTATGTACTCAGATGATACAGGTCTCAGATATTAATACAAAACGAAGCTTGGCTATCTGGAATTTCCGCTATCTCTAGAGTTTTGTAGCGCTTCTCACTCCAGCTTTACAGTCAATGGACGAGTTCCTTGAAATTTCACTGGGCTGCAGGTATATTTAGGACGCAGGTTTCCACTCTACGAACTTCTTAATAGTGAAATAGGTCTTCTGGGTCCCTTATTTATATGTAACTGGAAGCTTTCGAACCATTATACGTTGAAATGTTGCCTGTCTTCATTGCCTGTCTTCAGGGGAACAAAATTAAAAAAAAAAAAATCAGTGACAGAGTTAAGAAAGTACACAAGAGTCGTATCCTAGCTACCGACTAGAAAAAAAAACGCTGAATATTCATCAGAATTTCGTCGCTCAATGTACTTCATTCTTCATCAGAAGACTTTGATAAAACTCCTTCAATATGAATATGACTGGGTGTCATATATTCTAAGATATATATACGTGAACTTGATATAAATACGGAACCGTGTAGATATAGCCGCACATTTCACTGCAAACATTCTTGTGAACTTCTGCTCATTTTCATTCGTTTATGAGTTGCTCCACTTGAAAAGAATTCGGCAAATAATACAGCTCTGCCAAAGAAAGGCAAACGGAAAAGAGATATTAAACAGCAATCTGGAATGTTTTGCCTTAGCCGTTAGCTAGGCCTTCGGGACTTCTGTCTTCTATGTCCACTCTGCTTCCTTCCGATTTCATACTCCTTCTGATATTACTGTCGTCTTTTTTCCATCTTCTTTCTCAACTTACTGTTCCCATCCATGCGCGTTGATCCTGTTTGGGAACACCTTCGAGCATGGGTTCCCCGTGACTATCAACATACTGTATGCATCTTTCTTTTCCTCTCGTACAAAGGCTTACTACTTATTTAGGGAAGCTTAAACTAACTTATACTACTACTACTACTACTACTACTCTGGAATGATTAAAAAAAAAAAATAGGTCAGCTCTGAACGATTCACCAATAAGTAAAAAGAAAAAGAAAATTCAACAGATCCTGTAGTTAAATTTGTGATAAAAAAATTCATAAAGCCTTTGAGAGATACAGTATAAAGCGTGAGTTGAATAGATTGAAGAGCATTACGAACTGAATGTACCTCCGAATCGAGAACCAAAACAAAATATACTCACACAGGAGGAAAACAAAAACCAGGAACATAATACTGAATCCCGTGTGGTCACATGAAATGGATGCATTATGATCACAATGGAATAAGTGCTAATAGGTACAGAAAAGCAATGCTTAATAATATATTGCAGTTTCTTTGCATCATCTGCAAGCGTTAGGTTCTACGATTCAGTTGGCGTTACTTTAGTCGATACTAGTAAGGGTAGACGAACTACGATACGTCAGACGTAGTTCGCCATGGATTACGTGACGTGCTTTAGTTTAACTGGAGGGGGTTATGTTTGTAAATCTGGAAGAGGTCGAATTTAAGAAAGGTAGTAATAGCGTAGCTTAGGAATGGTACATAATAGAATATAAAGATGTCTATTCATTAATCGTGGAATTTCCACGGGTCCCGCTAGTAATGATAACTAGAGCATTCTCAGAGCGCATACCTCCGCTAAGCTAGGCAATCATTACGAAAAATTAAAATTGGTTCTGAGACTATGATTTTCTCTGTATCAGCACCAAAATCTAATCATTTGTGCCCTTCAATAGTGTCAACAGCTTCCGTAATTTTTTTGAAGATCCGTTCAAAGCTTTTTGAGTTATGCTGTTAACAAGCATTATGAGAAACATGAATCAAACATACAAACGAACAAAACGATCTGCCCAAGAATTTATCATTTATGCCTTTTAACATTTCTAACAACTCCCATAAATTTCGTATAGATCCATTCATTATTTTTTGAGTTATTGTGCTAGCAAGCATAAAATAAAAACAGTGACAAACGAACAAACAAACGGATCGTTACAATAATTTAGTCATTTATTCTTCATATTATACCTAACAACTCATGTAAATTTCATAAAAAATCTGTCCAAACCTTTTTGAATTATAGCATTAAGAAAAATGAGGCTGACAAACAAGCGGATGGACGGATCTTCACCAAAAATTAATAAAGTAAAGGTAAAGTCAACTTAAACCACACCCTCACCTGGAAAACCCACATGCACTGGTTTGTGCTGCGGGTATAGGCCCACTGGCCCCAGATGAGTAAGTGTAGTTGCAGTCGCCCTCGGGTCACCAAGAACTATGGCGCCAATTTGANNGCAGTCGCCCTCGGGTCACCAAGAACTATGGCGCCAATTTGACGGAAGGAACAAATGACCCGAGACCCCCACCCCCCTCATCTCTGAGGAAAGCAGTTCCACCACAGTGCCGTGCATGTGTTGCGCGCGTTTGGTGGATTTGCGCGATCGATCGATCGCGTTGCGCGTTTGGTGGATGTTGTAGCTATTAGGCTGTAATTTTGGGTAAGTTGGACTATATTCGGGTTTAATGTCGGGTAGGTTAGGGAAGGCAAGGACTGTTTTTTTTGTTTTCCATTTAAAAATTTGAACGATCCACCAAACGCGCAGCGCGATCGATCGATCGAGCAAATCTACCAAACGCGCACAACACATGCACACAACTGCCGAGTCAGTACACCAAGATCTGCAAAGAGCTCACTTGCCAGGCCTGGGATCGAACAGGCGAGCGATCATCTGTTCTTCTTAACGTACCTAACAATCCCTGTAAATTTCGTTAAAATCGATCCTCAACTTTTTGAGTTATCTTGATGACAGACAGACAGAGAGCCAAACAAACATAGAGACAAACAGACAGACAAAATCAACGAAAACATAATCTCCTTGGCGGAGGTAATAGCTATCTGAGTCAGTAGGAGTCGAACATTTTAGGGGTACAAGGAGCGGAAGCGTGGCTGGACTCAGGAGTCGGAGTTGGAATAATCATCTGACTCCGACACCCTGCTACTGTATCTGTGCTACAGTTGGTGTTTCTGTGCAGGCAAAAAATTTCGCGGAAACAATAGCTTGAAAATTTGAATTTCTTTGCGGCGATGAAGAATCGCTGCAGAATAAAGAATGGCTTATTAGTAATTAGTTTCGGGGGGGGGGGGTTCACCTGGGGTGAACCCATTAGTTCCTGGGGTTCATCCCCAGGAGGCTTGTACAGGCCTTTGGGACGCCTGTCTTTCGTGACCACTTTGCTTCCTTCCTGATTTTGTACTCCTACTTATCTTACTTTCATCTGTTCTTTCTCTTCTTTCCCGACCTGCTGTTCCCATGAGCGTTCATCCTGTAGGGGAACACCTTTGTGTACGAGTTCCCCGTGTTTGTCGACATACTACAGTACATGTCCCTTCCTTTTGTTCTCTTAGAAAAGCTTAGTACTTATTTGGGGAGGCCTAAACTTTCTTATTCTGCTACTAAAATTTCTTTCAATCGGGTTCATTTTGCTTTCATTCTAATGTAAACAAACTTTCCTGTAACGTTTGAAGACTTCTGCTGCAAAAGCTAACATTTATGATATTAACAAAAGTTGATGAAGCCCTCAGACAGCTGGTTGTCTAATTCATCGTCGGTGCACTTCTTGCTTTTTTGTATCACCGTGATGAATTATCTCCCTACGAAAGTTAATTTGGATTTGGCATAATTTAGGATTATTTGCATCAGAAGATAAAAGCTCAACTATAAGTTATGGATAAATAAATTAGATTAGAAATAGATGGTTCTAGTGGTCCCAGTGGCCCATTCATAGAACGGAACGCAGCTCAGGTTCTGGCCCGCTCTTGACGTTGCCGTGATATTTTTATATATATACTACTGTGATGCCAAGCTAAAAGGAAAAAATGTACTAACGTCTAACTACAACTACAGCAACTGAAATTATTCTAGAATTATAATCTGGTGCAACAGATTGGTTGGGGTTGTGACTTATTATGTTAAACTGGATATGAAGGATACTTGGCACAAGGGTGTCGCTGATGCACTTCGCAATTACAAGTTGAATGAGACTTGGAGGAGGGGTTCGAAACTACAGAGGGTGCTGCTTTCAATATGTAGTTCAGATGATGTTTGAACGTGTTGACTGTTTTGATGAATTCCAATGGAATTCTTTTGCAAGTGCGCTTTACGTGAAGTACGGAGAAATCAGCTGACTCTGCGTAGCTAGTTGTTCGCTGCTGGGGATTGAGTTATTGCCCATTCTTGCAGTTGATCGTCAATGCCCTTGTCGATGAGTCCCACTATTGTTGTGTCCTTGAAACCATTGAGGTATTCGAACGCATTGATAAGTTGCCACCGAGTAGTGAGATCAAGATCCAGGAAACGTTACTTTTGTGGTTTGTTACACATTTTATTGGAATCTCTTCATTTCATCACTAGAGCACACCAAAACCCCTTCACCTCCGCCAAGCTAGGCAATATTAACAACGAATTCAAATTGGTCTTGAAATTAGGATTTTTTTTCATCCAAACTTGGTCATTTCTGCCTCTTAAAAGTAATATCAACTTTTGTAATTTTCTTTCAGGTCCGTCGGACTGCGTCTTTGACTTCTTGAATTGTATTCTGACCAACATTTTGACTAACAGCAGGGATGTCGCGAAGTATCCAACATT
>LQNS02278094.1:48961570-48974328 GCA_001587735.2 Parhyale hawaiensis | reverse complement strand
CCTGTTGACTTTACCTTCAATTGCATAAGCCTTAATTGTTAGGTGATCACGCTGTAATTCCTTGGAAACTTCGAGTGTTGTCTTACCAGAAGCCAATAACGAGGTCACTTTGATCCTTTCTTCACTTCAAATATCGCCTTACTTGTAGAAAGTTGTTTTTTAGTGATTGAAACCTTCAAATGTCACATATCCCGAGCAGTCAATTTCCTCGTAGAGGCTCTATCCGGAGTTTTCCTGTTGACTTTACCTTCAATTGCATAAACCTTAATTGTTAGGTGATCTCGCTGTAATTCCTTGGAAACTTCGAGTGTTATCTTACCAGAAGCCAATAACGAGGTCACTTTGATCCTTTCTTCACTTTTTAAACCGCATTTCTTGCCCATGTTGACTAGAGAGTGAGTGATGTTGTATAATCTGGTGTAACAACAGAACCCCGTCCGATAAGCAAATGTTGCCAAAACGTGGGAAATTGTTCCGTTTTCTTTTTCTCTAGTTGTTTTTATAGTTACAACATACCTGTGCACTAACTTACTACTCACATTTTAAATGTTTGGCACTTATCTTGAAAAATAAGTAAAAAAAATTGTCTTTGCATAATCAAAGGTAACGCACTGAATAATAAGAGAAATCTCCACTTGCACAGACTTCTCCTTTCTCTAAACTGTGTCAGCCTCAAATCCCATCCTTCCGTTATTGCTTTGTAGCAAATTACTTTTCCACTTATTTTACGAAAGTCTCTTCCCATACAAGAGATCTTCGTTTTGCTGTACATACAAAGCGGATTTTTTTTTCTCTCCGTGGATTGTTGCGTACGCTTTGGGTAGGGAGTCAGCCTTGCACTGAGAATATGTCGGAGGCGTGTTGTAGTCACACTGTTAGGGTTGCCGGTGCCGCACTTGGAATACAGTCACGACGATTGTGACACGTGATCCGGTGATGCATGTAATTGCTCGGAAGAGTCTCTTTCATGTAAAAAAATGCAAAAATTACACCAATTGTTGATGATTGCACTCCGTAGCTCGGAGAAACTAAGTATACATATGTACTACACCGAGCTTCGTTAGCAACATTATGATTAATACAGAGTTTCATTATTGCTGAACTTATTCCGCTCGTCGACAGATGGCGCTCTTGCTACCGCAATTCGGGTTGCATTTCCCATTTTTCAGGTTGCGGTAGCCCAACTGGGTTGTGATTTTAACATTCCCCAAGTAAGCAAGAGAACTTGTGCGGTGCGATTATAAAGGTAAATCGTGTTGCAGAAAACCGCAAAATTGTGCTGGGTCACTTGATGCATCCATAGAACCGTTTTGAAATCTACTATCTTTGTTATTTTAATGATTCCGTGACAACGTTTTGCAGGCGTATTCTTTCAATCGGAGCTCCAACAGGCTCACGGAGCGCATACGGGCACGGACATTTTCCTTCATGCTGCAGCAGGACATGGCTTGGTTTGATCGGGAGGAGAACGCCGTTGGTGCCCTCTGCTCCAGACTGGACGGTGACGCTGCTGCTGTACATGGGGTAAGGACTCACTTTTAGAAAAAAAATAAGCGCCTTGTTCACTCGAAAACTACGATATGTAGCTACAAATCGTTATGGTATTCATTCGAAAAAATAACTACGGCGCCCGCACAATCTGTCGCCTATCTGAGACTGAGGTATAGATAATGTTGGTACTATAAGTTAGGAGGAGCACCTACTCTTGCAGAACCGAACCTAGCTTAATGTAATGCGTACTTTCAGCTATCGGGACTAAAAGGACGAAGTATCGTTGTAATAGATGTGGGTAACTGATGAGTTGGCTCATCCCTTCACATCCAAACCTAAGAATAAAATTGGACCAACTCTCATGGTGCTCCAGCCAATCGCACACGCGTGAGAATTTATCCATTTTCACGAGGCAGCCCCACGATGTAGTTTATTCTCTCATTGGTTGCTTCCCTGTTTGAGAAAGCTCCACCTACATTATAGATAGGTAGCTCTTGCTCCTAAACCAAGAAAAGAATTAAAACTGTAGACTTCTCACAAAAAATATCAGTTACGATCAGCTCTGCTTCCTTTCACGTGCAATTAAATTTTGTGACCAGTGTAATCTTGGCTTGGTTTACATCTTCGTTTTCCGCTCACAAACCATCAATTTTTTCTCACGCTCTCTAAACAAGAAGACCTTTACGATCCTTTTTTATAAGAGATACCTTCGGTTTATCAGCAAAACCTAATAGCTAATGTCTGGCAAACCTTATATTCTGTTTCCCCCACTTTTTTCTGACTTGTGAACTCAGTTACGATCTCCCTCATTACCCAATAATAATTTTCTGTCATTGTTTCAAAACAAAGCCGAACATTCTACAATTCTTAAAGATTTGATCCCAGTTTTTCACTGGTGAGCAGTTACTTGTACTGGAACTATTTTACTAAGAAACAGTGTAATTTGTCTTGTTTATGAACGGCAATTAATTAAGCAGAGAAAAGCTTAGAGATTGCAGATATTTCAATGCATCCTGGATACGGCTCGGCAGTACTTTTATTTCAAAAAAATATTCGTCTCTCTGTATTTTGCTACATGGAAAAAGTGAGATAACCTACACCAAGTCCACGAAGCGAGTAAAAGAAAATGGAATATATGTATATAAAACTTGTTCGGTTTTTAGTGACCCAGCGGCTCACGAACAGGCTAGTAATATGTATTATACTTATAACTTGATGCATCGACTGTTTGTAGGCAACGGGGCGGCAGCTGGGCCTAATGACAAGTACGATATCAACTCTGTGTTTGAGTGTTGGCCTCGCTCTGTACTTCGACTGGCGGCTGGGTCTGCTCACCATCCCTACCATGCCCCTCATCATCGGAGGCATCTACTACAATACCAGGATGATTGCTGGGCAACATATCAAAGAAACTGCGGCTTTACGCAAGGCTGCAAGGGTGAGTTTGCTGCTGAGTGTGTAACCTTTGTACCCTCGAACCAGGAGATAATCCCATTGGGGGGTTCTGCTACCACTGCGGGTGCTTCCTGCGCTGGGGAGCAGCGGCCCCAGGGAGTCAGTGTTGGTTACCTTAGCCATTAGCTAGGCCTTCGGGGCATCTGTCTTTCGTGCCCATTTTGCTTCCTTCCGTTTTTATGCTTCTACTGATATTACATTTTTCTGTTCTTCCCCTTTTCTTCCCTACTTGCTGTTGCCATGCATGTTGATCCTGTATGAGAACACTCTCGTGCATAATTTCCACGTTGCTATCGACATACTATTATGTCTCTTATATCTTCCTGTGTGAGGTCGCTGTTGTCGTTGAAAAGAAGGCTTAAATTGCTCAATAATAATGATGATAATAATAACAACTTAAGTCGATTTTCTTTACTTCCACTTTCCCCCCTTGAAGTGGGGTGACTGAGGGGGATGTGAGCGACCTATTCCCATGGGACTCATATGTACGTGTCTTAAAGTGTGGGTCCACGGAACAGGCCAGCCATACGAGTGTCGCTTTCTTCAGTCTTCTTCATCACACGTGAGCGAAGTGAGCAGCGGTGATAATGTTTTCGTTGAAGATTTAAGTATACTGTATGAATGATTGTATGTTTATGATTATGAATGGGACACTAAGTGACGCTGTAATGGTTGGTGTTGATAAGTCACACGAATTAGATGCACAATTTGATTAGATTGATTAACCCAAATGCATGGTCAGAGCTTCGGCAACTAATTGCAGCTCTAACTAACCGCCTACAAAAATTTACCTAGTGTACAAGAACAGGGAATTTAGCATCAAATTGACAACAGCATAATAAAAAATATCAGCAGCATGGAATGTGTTTCAGTGTGTGGGTGAGGCGGGAGCCCTCACAAAACCTATATTTTGGCGAGTCAGAAAGAGTGAACATGACATAATACACATATGAAACCTTAATATCTATTGCATGCACAGCATAAGAACGTAGTACCTCACCTCCAACATCACTATGAAAAATCCGCCGAATTACCGCAATAATATGCTGTGGGAGAAAGCACCAATTTGTACGTTTGCTATTTATTCTATACCAAACACGTTAATGATCCTCTAGCCTACGCTACGATGCTTGTAACACGGTGCGAAACAAGAAAATAAATCGGACGAAAGACAGGCGTACTTTGAAATTATATAACGTCTACGTTTATCGGATGACCCAGCATTTGACATAAAACGATACACGTCCTAGCTGTTGACACTT
The DNA here is from genome assembly GCA_001587735.2 of Parhyale hawaiensis. Lineage (NCBI taxonomy): Eukaryota > Metazoa > Arthropoda > Malacostraca > Amphipoda > Hyalidae > Parhyale > Parhyale hawaiensis. The sequence continues at coordinate 48,970,120 of LQNS02278094.1, read as the reverse complement.
TGGTACACTTAAGCTAGTGTTAGACACAATCGAGTTACATGAAATTCGTGAACGATAGCATCATTGACAGATTAGGTTGGTGACGATCCTTTCATGGCGTTCCGGTTGCTTTTGCTCCACTCTTGGCTGCCGGCTGTCAGCAAAAGATTCCAATCACAGAGCAGAGTTCTTTTTGTTCTTGTTATTATAATTTTTTATCGTTGTTGTTTGTTTCCCTCTGTTGGGAGATAGAAATACCCCCAGCAATTCCAAATTTTGCGTATCTGCATTATTTTGCCATGTCTCATCAATTCAATATCAATAAATCAGTTAATTCATTATATGAACTCATCATTTCATTTTAAAACATCAGTATTTAGTTGACAGTTACGTTACAAAATGTGAATTTCAGTATTTAACCAGGTCAATGATGCTTGCATTTCAGTCATTTACTTACCCTTACACAGCGAAGTTTTGTTTCTTTACATAAATATCGCTGCTCCCTCCATAACTTCAGTATTTGAAACATGGAGTTCTTGACTCCTGAATTACGCCCAACAGCGCCCTTAATTATATATATTTATCCGACGTGATTGTCCCACAGAAATTCAAGCAATTGGTTATCAATAGGCAGTTAATTAATTTGGCTCTAGTATCTTTTATGACAATAATTAGATTTTTATATGCGGCAAGGCTGTTTGCAAAGATCTCTACCACTCGCGGAGCACATGTCACAACACGCACGTCACTATTTCGTCTATGAAACTGACCAACCCCTCCGAAAGACTCTCCTCCCTACCGTGTTAAGTAGGCGTTCCCCTTACAAAATTTCCCCAAAGTCCGTCCTTCTCTAGTTGATTCTACCAATGTCGCGTGAAATCCCCTCAAACGTCTCTCACATTGGCTTACGAGTTAATTTTTCCTTTCTAACCATCATACTTGTTCAGCCAATCGTGTTGCTTGCAGACTAATCCATTTCAATCTGTTTCCCTGACGTTTGCGGTGATATTTAATCTCTTGCTTCCCCAAAACCTACCCAGCTGTCCCGCCAGATGTCCCACTGATATGTAAGCCTCACGTTCTATCCCACGCTTTGCTTGACACTCGGTAACTTAAGAAGTTGTCCGAACAGCGGTTTTGCTTGACGTTGATTGATGTCCGTTGAAAAGCTTTTCTCCTACATGTAAGCTTACAATGTTTCCCAAACATCTCCCAACATCTTTCCCCTAACATCATCCTGTGGTCTACGGCACAAAATCGCTCGCCTATTTGAGTTAACTGCTGTTCTGAAATGTATGTTCTTAAAGCGCAGCAATCGTCTAATCGTTTTATGGCAGCTATGTATTTCATGAGCTATCGCATGGGGACAGCATGGTTAACAACATTAGATTTACTTCGGCCGTGCCTACAGAGCAATATTAATTTTTACTGCCCATGATACGTCTCGTCACTACCTTCTCTGCCCCGAAGATTGTGTAATAAGCCGTAGTGTGTTGCTTATTCAATAATCATATAACTAAGTATACTAATTAAATCTACCGTAGTTGTGTAAAAATATTATTTTTTATTTTTAAAGAAAATAAGGTGTTGGCGTAAAAAAATTCATCTTTTATATCATATGAAAATATGTGTCATTAGCACGTTTGATTTTACCCTATCCTAACCATATCGTAACACTGGTTGAATCTCAAAGTACGTTGTAGCTAGGGAGAATGCGGCTAGGATTACCTCCGCCGAGGAGGTTACGTTTTGCCGCGGTTGGTTATGTTGTATATTAACAACACAACTCTTCTCAGGGGGCGTAGAATGGATCACAGAGTTCAGTTAGTTGAGTTTGCCCATCCTATACCTATCATTGAGAGCAACGACCCCAGGGGCTTCATGTGGATTACCTTAGCCATTAGTTAGGCCCTAGGAACGTTTGTCTTTATACTCCTACTAATGTTAGTTTCCTCTCTTCTTTCAAGACTAGCTGCTCCTACGCGCGTTGATCCTGGGTGGAAAACCCTCGTCCATGGGCTCTGCGTTTCTATTGGCACCTTTATGTGTCTCTCCTTTCTTCCTCAGTGAGATCGCCTTTGTTGTGTAAACGGAGGCCTAACTACTCAATAATGCTCAATAATAATGCTCTAGATGACAACAAAACACTAATAATATAATAACAATTTCTCAGATTGCCGTGGAGGCCGTCACGAACGTGCGCACGGTGGCCAGTTTGCACCGCGAGAAACATTTCTACCGAAAGTACTGCGACGCGTTCACTGAGCCTCATCGAACTGCGCTCAGAGCTGTCCACGCCAGAGGTGGGTTGACTTCAACGCTGCTCTACATATGTTAACATGTTTGATTGACCGCTTTGGACAAAATAATGTAATCCACTTTGCTTTTACTGGTATGCGTCGTAATGCTTGAGTGTTTCAGTCACCACTTTAGGTGACGATTCAAGCATTAATTACAAACACTTTACGCCTGAGACGGCTTACCCCGTCGAAAGAAGACTGGATGAGGGAATACCGGGCAGGGCTTTGAAACAGGGAAATAATGATAAATCTCAGTTTGATCCCGGCAGGGTCATAGGCGATAGTGTTAGGTTAGTTAGGTTCACCCAGTCTATGTGAAAGGTAAATCTAAAGTCAACGTTACGACACCCTCCACTGGGAAACCGACAAGCATTGGTTCGTGCTGCAGATAAAGGCCAACTGGTCGCAAAGGAGTAAGTACGGCCGCAGCCGACCACGGGTCGTTAAGAACTAGGGCGCCATCGACGAGAGGCTCAACGACCCACTCTCCCTTCCTTACCATCCCATTTCTGAGCAGGGTAAGTGCCTCACGGTAGCTGCTCATACCAATGGAGTTTTCTAACTTAGCGCACCAGGCGCCACAAAGATCTTTTGCCTCGCTCGGCACTCGATCCCGGCTTCTCTAGTACATCAATTCAGTACGCAAGGCTTCTGCTACCATGGGTATAATGTGGTATATTATAGGGAGTAGCGGCCCTAGGGTACCCTATAAAAAGCCTTAGCCATTAGCTAGGCCTTTCGGACGTCTATTGTAGGTCGACTGGTGTTGCTTGTGAATGTTTTAGGCATGACGTATTCATGCAACACTTGCTTCGTACTGCGCCCGCAACCCCAGACCATATCGGGCCAATTCGGTAATGACGCTAACGGAGATGTCAAGTGAGCGCAGTATTGGATAAATATGACTTGTGACAAGCGTAGCGCCGGAACGCGCTATATTTATCCATGCAAAGCAAATTTGGCGCCATCGAAACCTCTCACTTCCGCGGCGCGCTTGAAGATGCTGAGCAACGGGCATGACCAACGCCACCTAGATACAGGCATTGGCATGACGGACTGGGCCTGGCGAACCCTTGAGGCAGATGCAGCTGGCTACAGTATCGACCCCGCTGGTTGGCTGGGGATTTAGGCTCCCCCCTCCCCCACTCAGCTAGCTGCCGATGACGTAGGCGTTAAACACCGCCTCTCAGTCTTTGACTTCGCAACAGGAAACTGGTCTTAGTAACCTATTCAAGGGGAAACATTATAATAGAACAACAATCTATTATTCAGTCTACCCCTCTACCCATTACAAATCTAGACTTATTAGAAGAACACGGAAATGCCACGAAACGGGAAAATGCTAATTGTTAACGGAGATGGTGTCAAGCGAGCGCAATATTGGATATACCTCTAAAAGTAACTCCAAAATACAAGACCACATTTCATTTTTTCATTTTCAAGCTTAACAATTAACATGGTACAGTGAAAGTAGGTACATTACATTAGCAAAGTATCATTGGAGCCTGAATTCTTAAATTCCATTTCATTTAAAGGTTTGAGCTAACACTTTGAAGTAATGAATATTTATTTGCGCTAGACATTGAGCAGGTACATAAGTATTCTCTGATGACAGAAAATAACATCCAGCGTTATCAGTAGCTGGGTCAGCCTTCTTCATCGAAATAGTTGATGGCCGCATCTAGCGTTTAAGGGGATGCATTCGAATAATTATTCAGACTGGGGGTTCTGAGGTATTTCCTAGTTCTTGACGATCTCCTCTACTTCTGTCAGGTTCATGAGAAATTTCCCCTTCGATGATCCAGTTAATGCAACCTTACTGCTTGCAAGTCCATAAACTTTTTGATTTGCACGGTATGTTACGTATGTTTTTTGTCAAGCATTGTCTATAAAGTGAAACTTACTCTGACATAGTACACACTGGCACTGTGACTTTTCACATAATTCTGTACAAAATTTAGAGCGAAGCACACCGCTGAGCGCGTTGATCCTGTGTGGGAACACGTTCGTGCATAAGTTCCCCGTTTCTCTATCGATATACTATATGTCCCTTCCTTTTCCTCTCTTAGAAGAGCTTAGTACTTATTTAGGGAGGCTTAAATCGTCTTATAATACCTAATACCTAACTCACCGCTGAGAGTAAAGTTATCTCGCAAGTTTAGAAGTGCAAACATTAATACTGTTGTGATAACTAACTGCACGCTGTTCAATGTAAATCAAACTGAGATGGTTGTTATTATATTACTAAAGTCCCCACGCTGTCAAAAATGGCAACGAAGATTTTTTCTGAAGACCCGGGTTCATTTAATATACTTCCGTAACTAACATCTTTCTGGAGAAGAGGCTACAAAGGCCACCTAAAATTATCATTAGAGATGAGTGCTCGCTCAAGCAATTCATTTATGTCAGTGCTACCAACCCCCAAGGTAGAAGAGGCGCAGAAAATTTTTTACATTAGCAAGCAGCAAAGCATTACTAAATGAAATTTATTCCCCGTGTCACATCCTAAACACCGTTAGGTAAGCCGTCAGTGCATCTATGTTTTTCTCTTGAAGCGAAAACTTTCCGTCCAGCAAGCTGGAAGAAATGTGTCTATTGCCCCGTGAAATCATCGCTTGTTTCATACTCCTACTGATCTTACTGTTGTCTGTTCTTACTCTTCTTTTCCGACTTGCTGTTCCCATGCGCGTTGATCCTGTGTGGGAACACCTTCGTGCATGGGTTCCCCGTTTTTCTATCGACATACTATATGTCCCTGCATTTTCCTCTCTTAGCAGAGCTTAGTACTTATTTAGGGAGGCTTAAATCTTCTTATAATACCTAATACCTAATCATCGCTTGGTCTGTGCTTTGTGGATCAGCTACTGAATTTATACGTTGTGATTTGAGAGCAAACATATGTTTCAGTGTATGGATAAAGTGATGAAAATCCGATTCCAGAACCGCGCACCGCGCTAAGTGAAGCTGAAAATATGAAATATCTTCATTGTTTCGATGTCAAGAACTGTTTCAAGCAAGAAATGCATTCAGATAAAGGGATAAAGATTTCAATTTTACCATCGATCCCCATGAAAACGCAACTCAAGAATACAAAATCTGCAACCTGTCCAATTTTTCATCTATGTTTGTTTGAAGTGGCATAGATGTTTTGTAGAAATCGTTGAGGAGCAGTTGAAGAAATTTTATTACCTTCCACGCTTGTTCAGTTACTCTTCAGCTGATCAAGTGGGAGGCTCAAAGTAGATAAACTTAGTTTTTAGGATTTTGTGAAAATTGGAGAGGTTATCACAGGAAGGTGTTACTATGATACCCAATTATCTGAAAGTATAAATAACTTATTCATTCAAGTAAATGCTTCATCAACTTTCAGCTATTATGGTTCCGTAGACTTTAATTACCGTACGGTGTACAGACACCCAATACCGAGGGCGACAGTCTACAACCTGTCGAAGTTACTAGGTTGGCACGTCAGTATGGTAGACTTTGTAGTATGTAGCAACAAATCCTATAATCGGGGAAAACGCACCACACAACAACTAAAAGTGAACAGTTAACCTTATGGAGTTTCCTCCATTCTCACGTCGTCAGTTTGGTGTATTTTAATAAAAATAATGATAGTAATAATAACAATAATAACTGAGCAAGACCAAGAACTGTAAAGCACCCTGACCAGATATGGTGCAAGGCAACTGGATCAAAACTTTCACATCGCTGCACTCCAGAATTGCTGCACAGCTCAACTACTGCCTGCAACGCAGAACCATACCCACCTGGATGACTACAGGGAAGACGGTCCTAATTCAGAAGGATAAGGCAAAGGGCACGGAGGTCAGCAATTACTGCACAATCACGTGCCTCCCTCCTATGTGGAAGGTGCTGACGGGCATAATGTACGAGAGTCTACCAATATCTAGACTCAAAGAAGCTCCTACCCGACGAAAAGAAAGGATGCCGCAGGAACACCAGGGGAACGAAGGACCATTTGCTCGTCGACAAGCACCTCACGAAAGATGCCAGGAGCAAAAAGAAAAATCTAACCATGACTTGGGTTGATTACAAGAAAGCCTTCGACATGGTCCCTCACTCCTGGATCCTGGAATGTCTGGACATCTACGGCTTTGCCGGCAACATCCGCAATCTGATCGCGACCACCATGCCCGACTAGAAGACCCAGCTCACAAACGCCAATTAACACCTCGGCGAGGTGAGCATCAAGCGGGGCAGCTTCCAGGGCGACTCCCTATCTACACTACTTTTTGTCCTGACCTTGATCCCCCTTTCCGAGACCCTAAACAAGGACGGCCAGGGCTACAACTACAGCCGTACAATGAACTTCAACCACATGCTTTACATGGACGGTCTGAAGCTCTACGCCAAATCAAAAGACCAAGTAAAGCAGCTCCTTAATATAGTCCATCAGTACTCCTAAGACATCAAGATGCAGTTCGGTGTTTGCAAATGCAGAGTCCTTAACATCGAAAGGGGAGAGGTTACTGCGTCCGAGGGAATCATCATCGAAGAAGGTACCATTAAGGATATCGAGGAGGTAGGATACAGGTACCTGGGTGTCATGGAGTATAACACCATTCTCCACAGAACGATGAAAGATTCCATTCGGAAGGAGTACTTCACCCGACTCCGGCTCATCCTGAAATCATACCTGAATGGGGGCAACACCATCAAGGCCATCAACACCTGGGCTGTCCCCGTTGTCCGATATTCTGCTGGCATTATCAACTGGATCAAGAAAGACTACACCGACATGGACATCAAAACCAGGAAGCTCATGACCATCTATCGAGTTCTGTACCCAAGATCGTGCGTAGACAGACTCTACATTAACAGAAGAAAAGGAGGCCGTGACCTCATCAGCGTCGAGGACTGCGTCGAAGCGGAAAAACGCGCTCTCTCCCAACACTTCAGAGAGAGCGACGACCCGTGGGCTCGCTGCTTAATCGAGGCGAAGTTGCTGAAAGAGACCGAAACGGGTGACCAATTCAAAGAGCGACGGCGCCTCGATCGGACTAACAAATGGAAGAGCATGAAGATATCCGGCCGGTACCTCGGCACCCACGATCAAGTGGCTCGACACCTCCACTGGACCCTTCTGCGGATCCATAACTTCCCGGTCAGTGAGAGGTGGTACGAGCGTGAACCGCGTCCGTGGTTGAAAACAAAGCCGTGCAAATCTACTGGGACAAGCGGATGGAAAATGATCGAGTACTCCACGCCAACCGACTGGACATCGTCATAAGAAACAAACAGGAGAAGTCTGCCAAACTGATCGACATTTCAATCCCCTTCGACTATAGAATCATGGACAAGGAAGCGAAGGAGAAGGAAAAGTACCGTGACCTTGCCATCGAACTCCAGAGACTGTGGCAGATGAAGGTGGACGTCGTTCCAGTGGTCATAGGAGCTCTGGGGGCTATGTCCAAGAATCTCAGGACTGCCCTGCGAGAGCTGAAGTGCGGCTATCTCCATCCAGGAACCCTCCAGAAGAGCGCTCTGCTTGGAACAGCGCACATCATTTGCAAAGTGCTCTGAGCCTTAGGTCGCGGGATGTGACCCGGCGCCAGAGTGTAGAGCTAAACACCGCTCTACAGCTGCGTTTCCATGTTAACTTCTAGATGTTGTGTGGTGTTTTTTCACCAATTGTATGATTTGTTACTACTACAAAGTCTACCATATGCCAACCTAAGCTCTAGGAGACTAGCAGGTTGTTGTTGTTGTTGTTGTTGTAGTTACGTAGGGGGTGGCTCCGGAGGGGGTCGGGCGTGTGGCGAGAGGTAAAAAAAGGAAGGCAGGGAGCACAAGAAGTCAGTCGCAGATAAAGGGCTGTCCCATAGAGAGGTAGGAAGGAGGGCGGTAGGGTGGGCGGGACACTCAAACAGGTGGTTGACAGTGTGGGGGGGGCGGTGGCACTCGGGACAGGTGTCCGAATCCGCCAGTCCGATCTTATGGCGGTATGACATCAGGGCAGAGCAGAAACCTGAGCGTAACTGTGATAGAGTGGAACGGGCCGCACGAAAGAGGACCGCCTCATCGGGTGAGATCGTCGGTGGGGCAGAGACCAAAACCCTGTTAACGGGTGGGCGGTCCAGTGAAGCTTGCACGGCAGATCGATGGAGGGAGGAAATCTCTGGGCGGTACTCTGGGGAAGGCATGATATTGTCAGTAAGTGGTTGATGTCGGGTTGGAATTTGGTTGCTAAGTTGTGGCGGATGAGACGGGGGCCAGCCTGTGCGGTGACAACAGAGTGGGCTGGGTG
>LQNS02278094.1:48867172-48884987 GCA_001587735.2 Parhyale hawaiensis | reverse complement strand
TCAGGTTACAAGTACCTGGGTGTCATGGAGTATAACACCATTCTCCACAGAACGATGAAAGATTTCATTCGGAAGGAGTACCTCACCCGACTCCGGCTTATCTTGAAGTCACACCTCAATGGGGGCAGCACCATCAAGGCCATCAACACCTGGGCCGTCCCGTAGTCCGATATTCTGCTGGCATCATTAACTGGACCAAGTAGGACTGCACCGACATGGACATCAAAACCAGGAAGCTCATGACCATCTTTCGAGCACTGCACCCAAGAGTGTGCGTAGACAGACTCTATCTCAACAGAAGAGAGGGGGCCGTGGCCTCATCTGCGTCGAAGCGGAAAAACGCGCTCTCCCCCAACACTTCAGAGAGAGCGACGACCCGTGGGCACGCTGCTTAGTCGAGGCCAAGTTGCTGAAAGAGACCGAAACGGCTGACCAACTCAAACAGCGACGACGCCTCGATCGAACTAACAAGTGGAAGAGCATGAAGATTCCGGCCAGTACCTCGAGGCTGTTCAGGACAAAATAGTAACTGACTAATGGGACTGGCTCCTGAGGGGTGAGCTGAAACGGGAAACAGAAGCACTATCCTGGGAGCTCAAGAGCAATTCCCTCAGAACCATGTATATCCAAAAGAAAATCGAAAGAGAAACGTCCCTAGTACCTGTAGAATCTGCGGGAGCTCGGATAAAACCACCAACCTCGTCATAAGCGAATGCAGAGTGCTGTCGCAAAAGGAGTACAAGCGCAGGCACGATTAAGTTTTCCGACACCTTCACTGGACCCTCCTGCGGATCCATAACTTCCCGGTCAGTGAGAGGTGGTACGAGCACGAACCCGCGCCCGTGGTTGAAAACGAAGCGGTGCAGATATACTGGGACAAGAGGATGGAAACCGATCGTGTACTTCACGCCAATCGACCTTACATCGTCGTCAAAGGCAAACAAAAAAAGTCGGTCAATCTGATCGACGTCTCAATCCCCTTCGACTCTAGAATCATCGACAAGGAAGCGGAGAAGAAGGAAAAGTACCGGGACTCTGCCATCGAACTACAGAGACTGTGGCAGATGAAGGTCGACGTCGTTTCAGTGGTCATCGGAGCTGTGGGGGCCATGTCCAAGAATCTCAAGACCACCATCACCACCACCACCACTACCACTACTACTACTCTCATCAAGGTTTCCTTCTTTCTCCAGCTCCTGCTAAGCTGCCTCACGATAAGTCAGTTTCAGTGGATGAGGTTCCGTCATAACAGCCTGCACTCCACACTCTACAACCTGGCTTACAGCCTGCACTTCTCTACTCCTAAACTCACTCCCTATTTGGGACGCTACTTCTTTCCTATTTCCTCTCCTACCAGATCCTGCCATCAACTTTTGCACTTGCTCCTTCAACGTATCTAATTCTGCTTTCATACAGTCTATGCACACAATGTACAGCTTATTTACTTCCAGCTCATCTTTTCTTTGAAGCCCCAGCTCATTGTTTCCAAACCACTTTTCACATCTACTACATTGCACAAAAAATTGCTTATCTCCATCTTCTTTCTCTATGCCACCACCATCTTTACTAGTTCTCGTCCTAGCTCTCGCTTTCTGATCTCTACCAGTACCCGCCATGCTAATTCACACTAGAGCAAAGAACAGGATAAACTTTCCAAAACTAAAGCACCCAAATTTCAAAATTTCTCTCGTATACTAACGCCCTGGAAGCTACTAGCTTACTATTCGAGTTTCAAAGCTCTAAATACTGATAAAGAAAACACTAAAATAGGTGGAGGGAAGAGTAAGTTTAGCTAGGCTAGCTATTTCAGGAATTATCACTCACACACTTCAAACTATTCTATCCTTACTATAAAGTTGATGCATCACTTACTGGGTACCTAGGGACAACCTCTTCAATTTTCCTACCCCCAATTAGTCAATTACAACTGCATCCCCGTCAAATACTCAACTGTATTCCAATACACGGCCGGGTTTCTTAGCATTGTAACATAGTATCCGAAATTTTACTCTGACAGTGAATTTCTTACTAGACATTCAGTTTCTTGCCAGGAAATTAATTTCTTACTGATTTCGCCTTCAGGACTGCGTATTAGCAGTTGAAATCCAACCTCCATATTTGTTGTAAGCCTGTGAGAGACAGAAGCACTTAGGAACTGATGGACTGTCGCTTGACTTGTCATCCTGAGCCCCGCAAGGGGAGGTTACTGGGGGCAAAATTCCCGGCTAGAGATGGACGCGTGGGGAAAGAGCGCGTCAGGCACCAGAGTTGCACCATGTGGACGGGATTGTTGCCTCCGTCAAGAAGGTTATGATTTCGTCCGATTTGTCTGTCACTAAAATAACTCAAAAAGTTATGGACGGATTTGGACGAAATTTACTGGGATTGTTTGATATGTTAGGAAAAACAGACGATTAACTTCTGGTGAAGTTCTGTCCATCCGTTTGTTTGTTTGTCTGCCTCATTTTGTCAATGCTATGAAATTTACATAAGTTGTTAGGCATATTACGAAGAGTAAATGACCAAATTTTGGGAGTGATCTGTTTGTTCGTTCGTTAGTGACTGTTTCTAATTTTATGTTTATTAGCTCAATAATTCAAAAAATTATAAAAAGATATTCATGAAATTTATAGGAGTCGTTAGTAATGTTAGAAGACATAAATGATTGAATATGCAGATTGGTTTGTCCGTTTGTATGACTGACTCATGTTTCACACGATGTTTGTTAGCATATATAATTCAAAAGGTGACAGACAGATCATCATGACAATTATTGCATAAACTGTTAATGCTATCAAAGAGCACAATTGAATAGACTTTGGAGTTGATACAAATAAAACTAGAGCACTCTGAAAGTGCATGCCTCCGTCAAGCGAAGCAACGGAAACTTAAAATTCAAATTGGCTCTGAAACCATGATTTTCCTTTGTATCAACTATAGAATCTAATCATTGGGGGCTTTTGATAGTAATAACAGCTTGTGCAATTTTCTTGAAGATCCGTTCATAGCTTTTTGAGTTATGCTGCTAACAAACGTTATGACAAATATGAGTCAAACATACAAACGAACGAACGAACCTGTTTTCACCCAAATTAAATCATTTATGTCTTTCAACATTACTAACAGCCCCTATAAATTTTATTAAGATCCGTTGATTATTTTTTGAGTTATCGTGCTAACAAGCATGAAATTAAAAACAGTGACAAACGAACGAACCAACGGATCGTTACCAAAATTTGGCCATTTATTCATCATTATATACCTAAAAATTCGTAAGAATTTTTTAAAAATCCGCACATAACTTTTTGAGTTATGGCATTGAGAAAAATGAGGCATATAAACAAAGAAACGGATGGATGGATCTTCACCAAAAATTAATCATCTGTTTCTCCTAACATGCCTAACAATCTCTGAAAATTTCATCTAAATCACTCATAACTTTTCGAATAATTTTGGTGACAAACAGAAAAAGAGACAAAGAGGCAGGCAAACACTACGAAAACATAACCTTCTAGGTGGAAGTAATTATAGTTTTAAAGCCAAATTGAATTTTTCGTTAACGTTGCCTCGCTTGGCGGAGATATGCGCTCTCAGAGTGCTCTATTTGTATTATGTGGGGATGGATCTGTCAATTGTAACTCGCCTCCTTCGTCGTTTTGGGTTGACAACTTTCGTTGTCGCTAGAAGCCTCGAAGAAACGCAACTAATACGTTTACGAAGCCGCAGCCCGGCTTCAGCTGGCTAAGAATTTAACTGTTCAAAAAATAGACGAATATTTCAGTTGCTATTACAGTTTTTACGTCATAGCATGTGGCGATGGTGAACTTTCAACTGTGGCTCCTTCCTAATCATGGGCAGTTCAAAGCCACAAGAATTGATATTTTAAGAATTAGCGCACGATATTCGTAGACGTCATTCTGAAGTCGGAATTATTGCAGTAGCTATATGTTGCCAGAGGCAACTAAAATTGTAACGTGAGCACCACCGGGCTTAACAGGCACAACGGGCTTGCGTTGGCCATGATTGTTCCGCACAACAACAGTGAAATGAACTGCTAGAAAAAATTATTGATCGAAAACCACAAGGAAAAATAAATAGTTCCATATGCTTCTGTGAGAAAGTAATATTGATAAAATTGTCCTATTTTCAATATTGTTTGATACATTTTTCTAGTTGCAGACGCTTGCAGTTCGCGCACGTTCCTCCGTAAACAGTCTGCATCTAAAAGCTGTGACGTGATTAGCAAGTCTTGTTCTGAGTCTGAGCTCCTGACATTACAAAGCAAGCATAATTCAATGCTAAACTTGTGTATTTATCATTTGCAAGCTTCAACAACGTCTTCCCGTAATAGTTTAGAAGTTTGAAACTGGTTCCGCTATTTTTTTTTTTTTCTAGGTGGTTACGACCCGTCGGGCGCTATATTATGACGCCAACCCCGTGTACCCCGAAACGTTCGACAAACGCACCATCTTCATTCAATGTGTTTCTTATACTTTATCGTTATTATATAAATACTTTGAGTTTAATAGCGCTTCCCGGAAGCTAAAATATTTATACATTAGGTAAGATTAGGTGCAGCAAGGACTAATGCTCTATAAGCTTCCGTTTTCCTTGCTTCCATTATTGTGCGAAATAAACATGGCCGCCGCAAGCCCGCAGTGCCTCTTATATTAAATGTGTGCTTTTTAGTTTTTAAATAATATGACCTTTCCCAATAAAACAAATGTGTGCATGTCTTTTTTTTTTTTTGTGCCTTTTCCTATGCGGCATGATTTGTGAAACATTTAAATTCAGTAGGAATTGAGTTGCAAGCACAGTTTTCATTCGTAGCATCTTTTTATATTTCTAACCATCAAATTACTGCTATTGAATATGGTAGTATGTCCTGAAGACATTAGATCTTCTCTAGCTATCATTACAGAAAACGGTAAAGGCATAACTCAATAATTCCAGCTAAGACCATCACTTCGATATCGGTGCTCACTTTAAAGAACCGACCCAAGTTACATAATTGTATCGAGCGCCACTGCATTTATTATCATCCGCTAGCGAAGCAAAGAGAGGTGATAGTGATATTGTTTTCGTCTACCGTCGTAAGTCTGTTTGTTTGAAGGTCCACCCAAAAAGAAGCAGAAGGAGTTGAGTTATCATCACAATCTTTTTCAGGCAGTCATGTGAGTTGACTGAGATGTGAAAAATGCCTCACATCTAACACCTGCCCCAGCATCTTCAGCTTCTCACTTCCCCCCCTCTTTTTCGCGGCTGCTTGTCTTACGCCACGAGCCGTTCTAGTTTAGACGTTGTGTTCGTTGCGTTCGCCCGTAATTTGGAGCGAATTGTTCGCAACCATTGGAGCTGGGGCGCTTTATTGATGTTTTGTGCTGCCATGGCGAGCTTTTTTTTATGTCTGCAATAGTAGGCTACTAATTGTTACCTACGCCAAGAAGGTTATGTTTTCGTCGTGTTTGTCTGTCTGACTGTTTGTCTATTTCTCTGTCTGTCACCTTAATAACTCAAAAAGTTATGAAGGATTTTTATGAAATTTATATAAGTTGTTAGGTATATCGTTAAGAGTAAATAACTAAATTTTTTGATGATCTGCTGTTTGTTCGCATGTTTGTTGCTGTGTTTAATTTATGTTTGTTAGCTTGGGCCTACTCAGAGTCTGCCCGGGAGGCCGAGCATGGGGCCTCCTGTTACTTTCTGGGGGCATTAGACTTTGGGATGGCTACTATGTGGCAGTCCCGACCTGCTGCCTTGCGGGCTCTGCCTATTTGAGCAAAGGCTAGAGGAAGGTCACCGCGAACAAAAACCAGGAATGGGAGCGACTATAGGCGAGCATCAGCAGACCGATGTCTCGGCAGCTCTTTGCAACCATGAGTGGGACTCGGTTGTCTTGAGATCTCTCCTGCCACCGGGATTTTTTCGAAACATTGGCCAAGATACGGCTTTGAAGGCTGCACAACTTCTCACCCTTTTAATACTGTGCAGGATCCGATGTCCTCAAGTCGGTGGAACCAAACCATGCCAAAGTCCCGGGGCGATGGCTGTCCGGCGGTGGGGGTTTGGCCGGGATGAGGCTGGGCTTCTAGTTGGGCAGCTGCACGTTGGGCGGCAGGGGCGAATATGGTCGTTTCTTCCCTGGAGTGAAGCAACAGGGGGGTCCGACGTTAACCTCTGCGACTGAGCAGCCCTTTTCAGGTCCACCCTGCTCACCCCTACAATGGGGGAGGGGCGTAGAAAAGGTCGCCTAAACATTGTCTGCTTCGACCCTGTCTGGGTGGGTCGCCACGCTCACTGGACCATCCCTTCTGATGTGGCTGAAATAAGAAAATGAATTTAATAGTTGCAGAATGGAATGTCCGTACCATGCTGGACTCTTCTACTGTGACGGACAGACCGGCCAGACGTACTGCTCTCATTGCTCAGGAGTTGCCGCGGTACAGCGTCGATATCGCGGCGCTGTCGGAGACCCGGGTTCCTGATGAGGGCAGTCTTACTGAAGACAAAGGTGGATTCACCTTCTATTGGATTGGATATCCTGCTCTTGAGCAGAGGATGCATGGTGTTGGACTTGCCGTAAGAAACTCGCTCGTTTCTTTACTCGTGGACACGCCAAAGGGATTCTCACCCCGCTTGCTGTATGTCAGAGTACCATTTGCGAGGGACCGTTACGCCACCATCTTCAGATGTTGCGCCCCTACCCTTAACATTTCCGAGGAAGTCAAGGATGCTTTTTACGAGCAGCTGGATGCTGAGCTGCAATGGGAAACGTGTCTGATAAACTGTTGATCTTAGGCGATTCCAACGCGAGGGTTAGTGCTGGCTTCCATGCTTGCCCGGCAGTATTAGGAAAACACGGGATTGCGAGCGTTAATGCAAACGGTCACCGGCTTCTCACCTTCTGCTCTCAGAATGAGTTGGTAATTAGTAACACAATGTTTGATCAAAAAGACATTTATAAGGAAACGTGGATGCATCCGCGGTCGAAGCACTGGCACATGCTCGACTATGTGATTGTCAGACAGCCTGACAGTCAGGCTGTGCTGGTGACGAGGGCGATGCGGGGCGCGGAGTGTTGGATAGATCACAGTTTGGTGCGCTCAAAACTTGCCCTCCGAATTCGACCCATGACTCGGAAACAACAACCCCAGAAGAGGCTTGATTGTGCCGCACTGAGTTGCGTAGCTCGGAGGGAGGATTTGCGTACAGCCGTGGCCGTGCGTCTGGCGGGAGCTCCTTCCCCTGATGAAGCTGGGGATCAGGTAGAGGATGGATGGCGGCAGCTTTCCCTTGCCGTGAAAGATGCTACGGCGACTGTGCTGGGTTCTTCAGCAAAGAAAAATCAAGATTGGTTTGACGAGGACATCTATGGCATTAAGATCATTTTTGATGAGAAAAACAAAGCTCATCGACCTTTTCTGAACAGCCCAAACTCTAATTTCCTGAGAGAAATGGAGCGGTGTAAGCATGCTGAAGCCCAGAGATCTCTTCGTCACATGGAAAATGACTGGTAGTTAAACAAGGCTGCGAAAATTCGGGCCTTTGCAGATTCTGGAGACCTTCACAACTTCTATGGAGCTCTATAATAGGTGTTTGGTACCATGAATAGGACATTAGTACCTATTTGTGCAGTGGACGGGGCCACCCTGCTTATCAGCCGGAGTGACATTCTTGATCGCTGGAGGGAGCACTACCGCGGCCTACTCAACATTCATAACCCTTGCGACCCGACATGCCTTAGCCGCATACCGGACCGACCTCAGGTTTCTGAGCTGGACTATACGTTCCATCCATGTGGGAGGTTTTGATGGCGATTCGTTCCCTCAAGAATGGTAAGTCTCCTGGTACAGATGGTATCTCGGGCGAGGTTTTGAAGCATGGAGGTGAAGCCCTTCATCATCGCCTGCATGGTCTGATTCGAATCATGTAGGAAGCCGGACTGGTACCGCAGGAGTGAAAGGATGCAAGAATAGAATCAATTTATAAGAAAAAGGGAGACAGAGCAACTAGTGGGAACAGCCGTGGGATCTCCCTTCTCTCAGTCGCCGGTAAAGTTCTTGCTAAAATTATTCTTACTAGACTGAACAATCATATTGTAGATCGAGTCTGCCCTGAGACACCATGTGGTTTTCGCAGGGTGAATGATATGATATCATATTTGTGGCCCGCCAACTGCAGGAGAAATGCAGAGAGCAGAATAGAGATTTGTGCATGGCTTCTATTGACCTGACGAAAGCCTTTGACACCGTCAACCGGGAGTTGCTGTGAGAGGTGTTGCATAAGTTCGGTTGCCCTGGAAAGTACATTGCCATGGTCCGTGCTTTCCATGATGGTATGAAAGCCAGGGTCTCTGTTGGGGATGAGGAGACGGAGCCTTTGGCGTTGTGCTCGGTGTCAAGCAGGGATGCGTAATGACTCCCGTGCTTGCAACGGCTACGTGCCTTTTTCGCGAAAGGTTCCACCCTGGGCACGGAATCGATGTTACGTATCGGCTTGATGGTGGCTTGTTCAACCTTCAGCGTCTGTAGGAGAGAACAAAAATTTTGAAAGGGGAGATTACCGAGCTAAAATATGCCGATGGCTGTGTGCTTGTAACACACGCGCGGGAGGACCTACAAGAAGCGATGAACGTCATCCACGATATTTATCGCGCTCTGGGGCTAGCTATAAATGCTGAGAAAACATATATTCTTTACAAGTGGACCGGCGCTGTCCGAGAAGATATGATCCCCGTCCAACTGGATGGTGCTGAGCTGAAAATCTCTCCTCACTCCAACTATCTCGGCAGAATGCTTTCCGCAGACTGCTCGGCTGACATGGAGGTCAACTCACGCATAAATAAGGCTTTCACCGCTTTTGCCAAAATCCGGAAAAGAGTAATACGAAACCATAATTTGAGGCATAAGACGAAAGACGCTGTGTATCGGGCTATCTGTTTAAGCATGGTGCTCTATGCAACGGAGGCCCTTACATTGTACCGTAGGCATATTCGTCTGTTGGAGTCCTTCCCCATGCAGCGCATTAAAAAGATCCCCGGAATCTCGTGGCGCGATAGAATACCCAACACGGAGCTCCTTGTGCGAGCTAGTCTGCTGAGTGTTGAGTGTATGCTGCGTCGTGGACAGCTGCGATGGGTTGGGGATGTGCAGAGAACTGTCTAATGGACAGAGGCGCCATGGTGGACCAAAGACGAGATATAAGGACACTCTAAAGAATACAATGAAGAGCTTCAGCATCGACCCAGAAGGACTGCAGGTGTTTGCTACTGACAGGTCCGTCTGGCGTGCGGCCTGCAGCGATGGTACAGAACACTTTGAGGCTGAGCGGAATCACCGACTGACCCAGAAGAGAATTAGGAGGCACCAGAGAGTCCAGCAGCCTCCCTCACCACCGGCATCTCACCACCGCTGTCCGGAATGTGATCGGCCTTGCAGCTCTCGCATCGGCCGAATATAATTAACTATCTCACACTCAGAGCAAGCGTAGCGAGGTTAGAGCTGTGGATATAACTACCTCACACACAGAGCAAGCGTAGGGAGGTTACAGCTGTGAATATAACAACCTCACACTAAGAGCAAGCGTAGGGAGGTTACAGCTGTGAATATAATTAACTACCTCAATCTCAGAGCAAGCATAGGGAGGTTACAGCTGCGAATATAATTAACTACCTCACACTCAGAGCAAGCGTATGGAGGCTGCAGCTCTGAATATAAATAACTACCTCACACTCAGAGCAAGCGTAGGGAGGCTGCAGCTCTGAATATAATTAACTACCTCACACTCAGAGCAAGCATAGGGAGGTTACAGCTGTGAATATAATTAATTACCTCACACTCACAGCAAGCATAGGGAGGACAGCTGTCAATATAATTAACTACCTCACACTCAGAGCAAGCGTAGGGAGGTTGCAGCTGTGAATATAATTAACTACCTCACACTAGGAGCAAGGGTAGGGAGGTTACAGCTGTGAATATAAATATAATTAACTACCTCACACTCAGAGCAAGCGTAGGGAGGTTACAGCTGTGAATATAACAACCTCACACTAAGAGCAAGCGTAGGGAGGTTACATCTGTGAATATAATTAACTACATCACACTTAGAGCAAGCGTAAGGAGGTTACAGCTGTGAATATAACTACCTCACACTCAGAGCAAGCGTAGGGAGGTTACAGCTGTGAATATAATTAACTACCTCACACTCAGAGCAAGCGTAGGGAGGCTGCAGCTCTGAATATAACTACCTCACACTCAGAGCAAGCGTAAGGAGGCTGCAGATTCGAATATAACTAACTACCTCACACTCACAGCAAACATAGGGAGGTTGCAGCTCTGCATATAACTACCTCACACTTAACCTTATAAGGACCTACTAAAATGCCCGCGTCTCGTAGGAATAGCGTTATTTCTAACGGTCTCTAGGAAGGACGCTAGTCTTTTTAGGGTTAAGAGCAATCATAGGGAAGCTACAGTTCTGAATATATGTAACTAATTACCTCAAACTTCAGCGCAAACATAGGGAGGCTGCAGCTCTGAATATAACTATTTGTCTTAAACTTCAGAGTAAATTAGAGATAAAGGAAAGGTCGTGGACCACGTGTATCTAGACTTCCAAAAGGCTTTTCACAAAGTCTGGTTCCTCCCCGACATTCTGATGCAGGCCATAATATCCCCAATAATTGTAAAAAGTAAGACAAAGTGCGCATCATACATGAGCAACTACCGCCCCATAGCTAGTGCTACGTCACTCTCAAAGTTAGTATAACTAGTTCTTAAGCGACTGTTGTCAGTGTACGGCATGTGCATGGATTCTGCATATAATCAATTTGGCTTTAAGGCACAACCCGGTACAGAAATGGTTGCTTTTGCACGAAAACAATTTTAAAATTATTTCACCGATAATAGCTCTCCCATGTATCTGTGTTTTCTAGACGGTATAGCGCAGCATTTGATAGGGTGCACCACTACTCTCTGTATAAGTGTTTGCTGGAGAAACAAATACCTCCTTTCTTTGTAAAAACATTAAAGTATTGGTTTCGAACTCAGAAACGCTACGTAAAATGGGGCAGAAATGTTATCAGCGTTTGACATGACTAACGGTATACGAAAAGTACGACAAGGAGGCTTACTCTCTCCCATTCTGTTCAATATCTTCATTGACTGTATCCATACAAAGTTGAATGCTGCTGGAGTACGCTGCCATATTAACAATAAAGCAGTTAATTCCCTTAGTTATGCTGACGACATTGTGCTTGTTTTTCCCCACGCTACAGGATTAGAACAGTTGCTTGCAATCTGCGAGAGCCTAGCGACTTATCTTTGTACTGCGTATAATACCTACGGTAAAAACAGTGTACATGTATATTAGGCCTAGGGGCAGAAGCCTGCCTGGTCATTAACATTCTGTTCTGAATGGTGTGTATCTTACGAACGTAAATAGCTTTTCTAACCTGGCTCACAAAAGCACTGATGATTTTTGTGATGACCAGGACATAGAGAAAGAAACGCGAAAGCTCCATGGAGTTGGTAACACGTTAATTTGGAAATTCGGTCAGTGCTCTGAAGACGTCAAATGTCACCTGTTCCAAACCTATTGTTACCCCCTGTATTGTAACTCAGATTGGTGTAACTTAAAAAAGAACCAATTGAGTGTTTGCGTGTTGCTTATAACGACATATTCTGCCTATAAATGAAAGTTCTTAGGTATAATAGTGTACGTCTAATATTTGCCCGATAGTGTACTGATTGTCTCAAAGTCAGGACCGGGAAATGTGCCTTGTGCCTAAAATACAGGATTGAAAACTCTAAAACTCATTAATAAAAGTCATCGGTAATGGTCTTTAATACAAACGATCTGGTATGTATCTACGATAGCAGCGCATACTGCTGCCTGACGGAGGCCAATCAATGCGGCGTAATGATGTCTAAGTCTAGAATGTAAGACCACTGCGACATGTCTTTGTTTGTAACCAAGCAATGAGATACATCTTCTTGTGGAACATGTAGCATTTCAATATTAATATCTCAATGAGTATAAAATAAAGGTTATTATCATTATTATTATTATCGAGGGGATTTCACGACCCAATAATTGGATCGGTTGAGCGATGTTGGGCTCTATACTCTGGCACCGGGTCGCGTCCCGCCACATAAGGCTCAGAGCACTTTGCCAATGATGTGCGCTGTTCCGAGTAGAACGCTTTTCTGGAGGGGTCCTGGGTGGAGATGGCCGCACTTGAGCTCTCGGAGGGCAGTCTTAAGATTCTTGGTTATGGCCCCCAGAGCTCCGATGACCACTGGAACGACGTCGACCTTCATCTGCCACAGTCTCTGTAGTTCGATGGCAAGGTCCCGGTACTTTTCCATCTTCTCCGCTTCCTTATCAATGATTCTGGATTCGAAGGGGATTGAGAAGTCGATCAGTTTGGCCGACTTCTCCTGTTTGTCTTTGATGACGATGTCCGGTCGGTTTGCATGAAGTACTCGATCGGTTTCCATCCTCTTGTCCCAGTAGATCTGCACGGCTTCGTTTTCAACCACGGGCGCGGGTGCGTGCTCGTACCACCTCTCACTGACCGGTAAGTTATGGATCCGCAGGAGGGTCCAGTGAAGATGTCGGGCAACTTTTTCGTGCCTGCGCTTGTACTCCATTTGCACCAGCACCCGCATTCGCTTATCACGTGGTTGATGGTTTCATCCGAGCTCCAGCAGATTCTACAGGTACTAGGGACGTTTCTCTTGTCGATTTTCTTTTGGATATACCTGGTTCTGAGGGCTTGCTCTTGAGCTACCTGGATAGCTGGATAGTGCCTTCTGTTTCCCGTTTCACAGGAACCAGTTCCATGGGTCGACGACTATTTTGTCCTGAACAGCCTCGAGGTACTGGCCGGACATCTTCATTCTCTTCCACTTGTTAGTTCGATCGAGGCGTTGTCGCTGTTTGAATTGATCAGCCGTTTCGGTCTCTTTCAGCAACTTCACCTCGACTAAGCAGCGTGCCCACGGGTCGTCGCTCTCTTTAAAGTGTTGAGAGAGAGAGCGTGTTTTTCCGCTTCGACGCAGTTCGACGCTGATGAGGCAAAGGCCCTCTTCTCTTCTGTTATGATAGTCTGTCTACGCACGATCTTGGGTGCAGTGCTCGAAAGGTGGTCATGAGCTTCCTGGTCTTGATGTCCATGTCAGTGCAGTCCTTCTTGGTCCAGTTAATGATGCCAGCAGAATATCAGACCACAGGGACGGCCCAGGTGTTGCCCCCATTGAGGTGTGACTTCAAGATAAGCCTCAGTCGGAAGAGGTACTCCTTCCGAATGGAATCTTTCACCGTTCTTTGGAGAATGGTGTTATACTCCATGACACCCAAGTACTTTTAACCTGACTCCTCGATATCCTTGATGGTACCTTCTCTGATGATGACTCCCTCAGACGCAGTAACCTCTCCCAGTTTGATGTTAAGGACTCCGCAATTACTGATGCCGAACTGCATTTGGATGTCTATATCAAGGAGCTGCTCTACTTGGTCTTTTGATTTGGCGTAGAGCTTGAGATTCTCCATGTGAAGCAGGTGGTTGAGCTTCATGGTACGACTGTAGCCGTAGCCCTGGCCTGCCTTGATCAATGTCTAGGAGTGGGGAATCATGGTCAGGACTAATAGCAGTGGAGATAGGGAGTCGCCCTGGAAGATGACCCGCTTGATGCTCATCTCGCCGAGGTGTTTGTTGGCGCTTGTGAGCTGGGTCTTCAAGTTGGGGATGGTTGTCGCGATCAGATTGCGGATGTTGCCGGCAATGCCGTACATGCCAAGGTATTCCAGGATCTAGGAGTGAGGGACCATGTCGAAGGCTTTCTTGTAGTCAACCCAAGCCATGCTTAAGTTTTTCTTTTTGCTCCTGACATCTTTCGTGAGAGCTTGTCAACGAACTCACGATGGTCCTTCGTTCCCCTGGTGTTCCTGCGTCATCCTTTCTGTTCGTCTGGTAGGAGGTTCTTTGAATCTGGATGTTTGTAGACTCGCTCGTAAATTATGCCCGTCAGCACCTTCCACATAAGGGGAGGCACGTGATTGGGCAGTAATTGCTGACCTCCGTGCCCTTTGCCTTGTCCTTCTGGATTAGGACCGTCTTCCCTGTGGTCATCCAGGTGGACACGGTTCCGCGTTGCCGGCAGTGGTTGAGCTGTGCAGCAATTCTGGAGAGCTGCGATGTGAAAGTTTTGATCCAGTAGCTTTGCACTATATCTGGTCCGGGTGCTTTCCAGTTCTTAGTCTTGCTCACTTGCTTTTTGAGCTGTTGACTGGTAATCGTAAGGTCTGGATCTGCTGCGACGTTCTTTTTCTTGACGTCGTGGACTCATTCTGCGGCGTTGTTGTGCCGTACCTCTTTGCTCCAGATGTTACTCCAAAATCGGATGCTCTCTTCTGCGTTGAGTGAGTCAGAGCTTGTCTCTTCTCCTCTAAGGGTTTGATAGAGGCGTTTCTGGTTGGTGTTGAATAGCTGGTTCTGATTGAATCCAGCTACTCTGGCCTCGAAGCGTCTAACTTTGCTTTTTTTAGCAGATAGCCGCTGCTTCAAGGTATCTTCTAAATTGGTTAGGCCGACTTCGAGGCACCGGTACCTCTATTCGAGCAGCGTCTTCTTTTCCTCGTCGTGGAGATTTCCTCTACGCCATTCGGAGATCCAGCTGAGATGTTTCCTGATCTCAGAAATGTTCTCCTCGAGGCGGTGCTTCGAAGGAGGATCCTTTTTCCGCTGGGTCCGTTGCTGTCGAGGTTTTACCTCAAGGATCTTCACTGCGAGGTCTGCTCCAGCTTTGATGAGGGCGTTCATCTCAGCGATGTTGTAGGTGTGGATTTTACCAATCACCGAATTGACGCGGAAAGCAGCTGCTCGAATCTTCGGTTCCGGCAGGTGTCGCAGGCTGGGATGACCTTTTGGCGTCTTGAGCCATCTTGAGCTTCCATCCGCGCAGCGATTTGAAGCCGTTCCTCTTCAGTGAAGAGGTTTTTGCTGCAGATTTGCCGGATTTGGCCACTGAGAGAAGCACGTGGGAAATTACCCGGGATTCCTCTCTCGTCCCACAGCTGCTTGAGGCGCTGCATATAGCCTGGCCCCTCGCGCTTGCTGGCGACAAAGCATTCCCGCAGCACAACTCGGTCCTCCCTGGACTACTTGTGGAGCGTGCGGGGTTGCGTCGAGACAGTAGCCTCCTCCGCCCCCGGCGGAGAAGGGGGAGCCTGCTCCCTCACACTCCCCTCTCCAGTAGCACTCACACTAGCGTCGGACTCCTGGCTAACCGAATCCGACGGGTGAGTACCACGTTCACGCACTGCCCCTGCCTTACCCACTGGAGACCGGACGAGCGAGGTACCTAGTCTAACTGAGGTACCCTTCACGATGTTAGAAGGGGTATCTCGATTGTGGCTCATTTTCATGGTTGCCTGGAAACCCTCAGGCGGCGGGGCCTGATAACACTAAGGCGGGCGGGACACCTTAGCGTCTGCGAAGATGGACTGCCTTTCAAGGCTTAGAAGTTCCATCTACCCCAAGCTGTCGAACGCATTCAATGAGTTGACTCTTCCGCCTGAATCAGCTGTTGGTCTTCGCATTGGCTACTTTCGACTTTGATGGTCCTTTTCAGCCATCAGGGGTGCTCGACCCTCCAACTGTAAGTTCGTACGCCTGGTTAAGCTGAGGTTCAGCATGCCCAGCCGGTAACCTACAGGAGGTTGACTGGACTAGCCGCCAGTCTTTCGGCAGGTTGTCGTTGGCCTTCGGCGATCGAAGGCTCATCCAGCTTTTGTTGCGCATTACCTCACAACAGGGTCACCTTAAACATCCCCTCCCCGTGTCTGACTAATACGCCCCGATGGATTCACGGGCAGGTGGTCGACACGGGGTTTGCCAGTTATCCCGCTGGCGGTCGGCATGCCTCCGCCAAGCAAGGCAACGGTAACGAAAAATTCAAATTGGCTCTCAAATCATGATTGTTTTTTGTATCAACATCAATATCTAATCATATGTTCCTCTCGATATTATTAACAGTTTCTGCAATCTTCTTGAAGATACGTTCATAAAGTTTTGAGTTATGTTGCTAACAAAGATTATGAGAAACAAACAGACCAACCGATCCGCACCAAAAATCAATCATTTATGTCTTCTAACATAACCAATAACTCCTGTAAATTTCACAGAGATCCATTCATAACTCTTTGAGTTATTGGACTAACACCGTAGCAAACAAACCAACAAACAGATCTTCACAAAAATTTGGTAATTTATTCTTTGGAACAAACTCAACCACTCACGTAAATTTAATGAAGATCCGTCAACTACTTTTTGAGTTATGTCACTGAGAAAAATAGGCAGACAAACTAAACACGTATGGAAGGATTTCCACTAAAAGTTAATCATCTGTTGCTGTTAACATACCTAACAAAATCTTAAAATTCCGTAAAGATCCGTGTATAACTTTTGGAGTTATCTTGGTGACAGACCGATAAATCGACAAATAAATAGACAAACACGACAAAAACATAACCTTCTTGCAGAGGTAATTAACCAATCAGGCAATATATCTAAAAATTTTTTGGTATCCGTTATGGGAGCATGATAAATGCAACGATTAGTGTAGAAACCTGCATCATAAGCATATAGTACGTAGTTCATGCCAATGGTGGTGATATTATTAATAATAACGTTGAATAATACCGGATGTAGCATGCTTCATTGGGGAACACCTGAAGTAATGGGTAATGTGTGAGATATGGCTTCGTACAGAGCACATATTGGTCCCTGTTAGACAGATAACTTTTAATTAGTGCATCTGCAGCGTTTCGAATGCCATTATTATCAAGTTTTTTTAGAAGAGTTTTATCGCCGGCATCGAAAGTCTTCCTGAGATCAAGGAATAGACATATCCTATATACTTTATCATGGAAGCGCTTCAATCAGTCAGTTACAAATAAAATATCGCTAGCGTGGTTTTAGATTTGGTTCAAAAACAAAACTGCTTGCTACTTATGTTAAGCGATGAAAGAAAATTTGGTAATCTAGACTGAGTAAATTTTTCTGAAATTTTGTTGAAAATAGACAACGTAGATATAGGTTGATACATTACTAGAACTGCCGGACTTGAAAGTAGGAATTACACGGGCATGTTTTGAAATATAAGGGTAAACACTGGTCTCCAAGCACAAGTCGAAAATATAACAGAAAGGATTAGGAATGTAATGCGTAACTTTTAGTAGTAATAACGGTGTATTTCGTCCCGATTTCAACGCTTAGTACTAAACGATTTGAGAATATTTACTGTTTTATCGGGACAGGTAGGCATAAAAACTCAGTTAGTATAAACATAATTTATATTAATGGTAAAATTCCCTCGTTAAGGAGGGAGAGCTCAACAAGTGATTTTGCGACAGAAGTAAACTAAGCATTAAATAAATTGGCGGATTGTTCATTAGCGACAACAGTACCTACCATTTGCATTGAGAGAAATTTACTTAGGTTTTGTTTGTTGATCGAGCATATCACTCAGAACCTACAGTACCACAGTTTACGAGAAGAATTTCGAGACGCTATAATTTTATTGTTTATGTAGCATTCTTTACATTTTCAGATTAACCTATTTAAATACATTCCTGCATGAAGTGTAGGAGACCTTCTCTATTATACCACGCTTAAACATCTATAATATTAACAGCGTTGTTCCTTCGTTCCTTCCTTCGTTCCTTCGTGTGTTACGCCTGAATTCAATGTTCAACTCGCATTTGGCCTTACATGCGAAATCCGGTATCTGTGCTACAGCTAACGCAAGAG
>LQNS02278094.1:48833610-48847892 GCA_001587735.2 Parhyale hawaiensis | reverse complement strand
CCAATCTCTAGTTGGGGATGCTGCGGTAAAAGTGTCCGAGACCGACTGACAATCATCGATTTGGTCTTACTGGCATTCAGCTTCATACTCCAGGCCGAGCACCATGCACTAATATGCAACAAATCCCTTTTCAGAGACTGAGCGACAGCATCACGCAGGCGAGGAGCAGGTATAACAGCTATCAAAGTTGAATTGTCAGCATAGTTGATCATCGTGTTTTCAAGCGAAGAAAACATGTCACTAGTATAGAGAACGAACAACAGCGGGCTAAGCAAACTGCCCTGAGGAACACCAGACACCACCACAACTGAGGCACTCAAGACGCCGTCAACAGACACTCTCTGCGTTCGCTCAAAACAAAATCTTCTTAACTACTTCCAAATCCCTTGCCCTTTTGAATGTTTATAATCCAAGTCATTCCATCACTCTCCCGGAACTCTCCCACTTTTTCCCTATTTCAAATGAGAATTTTGTGATAGCTAGTAGGTGACTTTAATGCCCATAGTACACTGTGGGAACCTTCCTGCTCTCCAAACTGCACTGGCAAAAATATTGAGCTGCTTTTATTTCAAAACCCTACTTATGCTCTATTAACACCTCCTTCTCTCCCCACATTCTACAATGTTTACCACAACTCCTACTCTACTCTTGACTTAGGTTTTGTCTCAACAAACCTCCTTCCTATCTCCTCCATCCAGACAGGCCCAGATCTCAATAGTGATCATTCTCTTGTAATCACATCTATTCAGATAGCTCCACAAACTGTGAAATATAAAGCCCTCCCTAGATGGATATTCACTTCTGGATCCTGGTCAGACTGGGTCCTTGCTCTGCCATAAAGAGGTCCTCAAGTTGAGGATGTACATTCCAGTAATAGTCAGTTTACCACTAATATAATAACTGCAAGCTCCCCAGTCTTTCCCCAAACTAAAGAAGTTATAACTCCCAGATTCAGTAAACCATGGTGGAATGGGAGTTGCGGAGAAGCATTGCAGTCTCGGAAGGCTGCAAAGAAGCAATTTATGAAACAGCCTTCACAATCCAACTTGATAGCCTTGAAAATATCGGCAGCTGTGGTGAAGTGGGAGGTGAAGCAAGCTAAAGAGCAGTCATGGAAACAATATTGCAACACTATTACTTCAGAGACTCCTCCTCACTTACTTTGGAGGTGCATCCGTAGTCTACGTTCCTCCTCCTCCTCTTGAAAGTCTCACCCATTTGTCACTCCTTCTATAATTTCTGACCCTGCTGAAAAAGCAAAGCTGCTCTCATCCCATTTTGAAACAATATTTTCTGCTTCAGCTTCACTCAGCTTCACATCCCTGCCCTAATTTTGTACTCCTTCCTCTGACACTAGCCCTAATGACTGATAACACTTTCTGGTACAACCAGCCTCTTACAATGTGCGAACTAGACCGCTCCATACTTTCACTACCTAACTCATCTCCCGGCTCTGACCGAGTCTGTAATGAACATCTCTGGCACCTGTCACCAACCTACAAGGAATGGCTGTTAGAAATTTACAATATTAGTTTTAAATCAGGAGAAGTACCCTCTGCTTCGAAAGAAGCAGTTATTCTCCCCCTTGGAAAACCCTCCAAACCAGTCACTAATGTCACTTCTTATCGTCCCATCTCACTGTTGTCTTGTATCGGGAAATTAATGGAAGTTCTGATCAACTCAAGATTAATGTACCATTTGGAAAATGGTCATGCTCTTAGGGCAGCCCAAGGAGGATTCAGGCGACGCCTCACTGCTGTGGATCAGATAACTAGCTAAGTTGGAATCTGCCATTTGTACAGCGCAATTTAATAAATCTTTCACTGTAGTAGCTTTCTGTGACCTGACTCAAGCCTTTGATCTAGTGTGGCAAATTACAAATTAGCTTCTCTCGGCATTCAGGGACAACTGCTTCGCTGGCTGAGATCCTATTTGGAAAACCGATCTTATCAAGTGTTCTTTGAGGGAGAATATGCTTCTCGCAAGAAGATGAAATCAGGCGTTCCTCAGGGAGCAGTTCTATCCCCCCTTCTATTTAATCTCATGTTACATGATATCCCTACCGTTCCTAATGTCCACTTAGCTGAATGTGCAGATGATCTGATATTTTATACTTCCCACAGGGATCTCAGAACAGCTACACTTTCCTTACAAGCAATGCTCACAAATTTTTTGAAGTGGACTAAACAGTGGGGCCTTGAGCTTAATTTGGGAAACACTAAATGCATGATGTTCACGAACCGTCGTACTTCCCCTCTTCCAATTGCAGTTGGTGGTCAATCCATGGAATTTGTAAAGCAACATAAATATCTTGGAGTTGTTCTTGATGCTGCTAAACTCAACTGGGGGCACACGTTACGTCACTGAAGCTGCGCTGCATCCCACTAACAAATTTATTACCATCAATTGCTCACCATCACTGGGGTGCAGATCTTACTCTGC
Source organism: Parhyale hawaiensis (assembly GCA_001587735.2). Taxonomy (NCBI): domain Eukaryota; kingdom Metazoa; phylum Arthropoda; class Malacostraca; order Amphipoda; family Hyalidae; genus Parhyale; species Parhyale hawaiensis. Next base: position 48,845,450 of record LQNS02278094.1, on the reverse strand, counting down.
TTCTTAACTTGTATAAGAGCCTTATTCGCAGTAGACTTGATTATGCTGCTCCGTTATATTGCACAGCTTCCGACTCCCAACTGAAGAAACTAAATGTAATTCAAAACACATCTTTGCGAATCGCCCTAGGATGTAGAAAGACTACTCCTATCAACTCTCTAGAAGTAGAAGCAAATATTCTTCCACTCTCTCTCCGCCGTCTTTACGTATTGTGTACATATGTACATAGGGTCTCACAACTGACTGAGTACTTACCTTTGCTTTCTGTTCCTGTCATTTCACGCATGAGGCTTGTGAAGTCGTCTTCCTTTCTGGTATTAGCTATGAAAACCTTTGAAGAACTGAAAATTCCTTTTCCTAGAACATTACCATCTCCTCTCCAATGAGTCCTCTCTTTCCTGCAAATTCTTCTCTTCTTACAGAGTTTGCAACAATCTCTACCTCAGCTGTTACTCCTGCCGGCATTAGCAAACTGTTTCAGGACATGACCCATAGTCACTTTCCTTCCTTCACTCAGTGCTTTACTGATGGCTCCTATGTTGGCCTCCCTCCTCCTTCAACAGGTGCTGCTCTTGTGATCCCCACTAGAGGTGTCACACTGAACTGGAAACTCCCTCCTCTTATTTCCCCTCTGGGAGCAGAGCTATTTGCTATATATGAGGCTCTAACCTGGGCTCAGACCAACCTATTTGATGGGGAAAACTTCATGGTCTTCACAGACTCAGACTTCTTTACATTTGATCCGATCAAACAAACCTAAACATTATATTGCTCTGACCTTTAGTATTCAGTCACTATTAATGTCACTCAATAAAAAACATGTTGTAAAATGTCAGTAAGTGCCTGGACATAAGGGGATATCAGGTAACGAGACAGCGGATGCGGCTGCTAAATCTGCTCTCTCCCTTCCATTCCGCACTCTTGCCCCTTTATCGACTGATGATACTCTGAAGATTTTGCAGGGCTCTCTGCTGGAATTCTGGCAGGGGACGTGGCGGACTGGTGTGCGTGTGTCTGGTAGAGGTAGGTTCTTGGCAGATATCAGAGCTCAGGTGGGCGCCTGGCCTTGGGCATCGAACTCCGATCAGAAACTGGAGACTGCTGTTACGCGACTCAGATTTGGTCATGCCAGTGTTCGCTCACATTTACATAGATTTAACTTGGTAGATAATCGTAACTGCCCTTGTGGGGCGGTGGAGACCATAGAGCATTTTCTATTGAGATGTAACTACTATCTTTGCTGGCCCACGAGTGCAACTTACAAGCTCTTTAGAGTTGCTGGGTGTAGCTCCTTGTCTTCAGAACCTTCTTGGAGGGGGTCTTTTTGTGGAGGCAGTGCAGTTTTCTATCATCGGTGCGCTGGGCCAGTACTTAGTTGCAACTGGCAAACTTCTCTCTCTTTAATTTTTTTTTTATTTATTTATTTTTTTTACTAACCTACTTAGGTACCCTGTCACACTATTATTCATGCCACCCCAGCCTATTTTGGCTCTAGTGATGAGTGTGTGGCACATGCCTCATTCAGTGCGGTATTATGTAAGAATTGTTTTGGTAGAGCTGGTCATCTCATAGTAAATGCACAATATATATCCTAGGAGGTAGCTATGTTTTGTGACGGGGGTGTGCCTCACTTCCTCTTTTCCCTAGCTGCATCAGAGAGGTGGCTGCAGGCACCCAGTTTTTGCCTCATTTGGGTTATTACCCTAATAGCTGGAGGCTCCAGGCTGCCTTCCCCCCCAGGCTGGAGCTTCCCTTGTTGTATCACAGCGGTGCATGTGTGCCAGATTATAGGATCCTTCTTTCCTCTCAACTAATAAATGCATGCCTTAAATAAACCGCTCTAATAACTGGTGCTCATTGGCGTAGTAGCTACTCAAAGGAAACTACTAGTATCCTGAAGTGGAAAGACCCATTACGGACCCAAAATCGTAAGTTTGCTCCTAGGAGAAATTGCCCCCCTCCCAGTATTTGGGCGGGCTGGTTGGTTCGTTTTTAGGGCGTGTGTTTTCTTCTTTTCAGCAGCATTTCAGGACAGGTAGCTACATGTAATATATGACAGGGTGCTGTATTGCGTGGCAAGTGTAATAGTCTAGTTGAGTGGAAATACCAGCAATTGATAAAGTGAAACCTAAAGAACGTACCGGGAACTCAGAAAAATTTGAGTGAAGAAGAAGAACCTCGATGGATGCAAATACCAATCCAAACAAGAGCTTTGAAGAAGATCCAAATTTAGCATCTGGACTCTCAGACCACTCATGTCAACCTATTGCTGCAAAAGGGAGAGAAGCAGGCAATACAATTGCTCATTCTGCTCCAAATGCTCCACACCCACGTTGCAGCTCCCTGTCCCAGGGGTTGTTGGTCCCAGGCCCAGAACCTGATGGTCAAGATTCAAATCCTTAATCTTTTTCTGTCTTCTTCTCCTTCTAAAAAACGGTCAAAGGGATCAAACCCTTGTAAGTCACTTCAGGATTTTCATGCATCACTCGAGGACGACCCTAATTTTGTGGGTTTCCTCACTTCCGATCTGAATACGGAGACCCCTCTGGACTTGAGTATAGAATCAGTCATTACATCAGCACAAAAACCCAAACCTCAGAACTCAACAAGTTCATCTCCTAAGGAAGATCCTCTATCTGTAGTTCTTGAAAGACCATCAACTGAAAATTCATCACCAGAAAAATTTTTAGCTAATGATTGTGCTCTCTCTAAACTACTAGCTTCATCTCCCTTTGGTAAAGCAGGAATACATCATACTCAAAAAAACTGAAAGAAAAGCTTACTTGTCATAATTATGAACTCCTCTGCTAAAAACAATATTTCATCTCTTCTCAAGATCACAAACTTGGGACCATGGAAAATTCACTGTAGACTTTCAGCTAATCAATCCCGCTCAATTGGGGTCATAGGCCCGATCGGGCCTGCAACTTCTGAACAAGATGTTGAGGGGGCTGTGGCTGAGAGAGGCCATCATAACACAATTGTTAACTTACTTGCATTCAGAAACCAAATAAAGCTGGTCCCACTGCAATGATGACCGTTATTTTGGTTCAATTTGCTTTTAGGACCATCACGCATTTTTGATATTTTGAAGTCATATATAAGTAGAAGGACGTATTTTAAGGCGTTTTATACAAATGATGTTTTTCCGGCAAATACTTTGTTTTCAGGATATTTGACTTTGAAGTTTTTTATTAGTGTCCAACATCGCAGCAGCTTTTCGAACAATATGGCAGCATAACGCGTGGTTGCTGTACACTGGTTTTTATATATTTTTAGTAGTATACCTATAAGCAGAACAAGTTTTTTCTTCATAATTTTAGGATATTTTGATTTTTAAAGCATTATAAAGGTTGAAAGACTAATTTTTAAAATATTTTTTTTCAAGAATGACTTACGTAGGAATAGTAGAGACAAAAAGACAAAAAAAAAAAAAATTACAACCGCACCCCTGGCGCGACGCTGCGACATGTGAACAGTTGAGAAATTGCTATTGCAATGGATGGTGGTTGTGCCGGTTGCTCCCTTGAATATTTCGACTGTATCAAACAGTTTCACAACGATGATGATGCTGCTTTGAATTTTTTAGATTTTCATGGTGTAATTTTTTTGAGTGAGGAAAATAAAATCCTTAATTGCCCAAATTGTCAGATGAAATTGAGATACCTCAAAACTAGAAAGGTAAGGTACAGTGGAACCCCGTTTTCCCGGACAGCACAGGGAGAGGCCGTTCCGGGAAACTGAAATTTCCGGGAAAACGAGAAAATTTCAATTCCCGGAAAAACCCGTTTTTCCGGACGTATGTCCGGCAAATTGAAACTATTTCCGGGATATTTTATGCCAGAAAAACCCCGTTTGCCGCACGTTAATGAACGAAAAGGAAACTACTGTGTGCAGACGCATACTAAACGAAAATGGCGGTGGTNTCTGAAGGTCCGGAACTTCTGCCGGACTTTTCCGGGAAATGCCGAAGTTTTCCGGTATTCCGGCTTGGTTTCAGTTTCCCGGAACGTTCCGGGAATACCCCGGAGAAGTGAAAAAAGTCCGGGAAAATGAGAAGTCCGGGAAACGGGGTTCCACTGTATTTTAATGTTGAACCTTCATTCATAATTGAAATTTGGAAGTCATATACAGGTAGAAGGACCAATTTTAAGACTTCTTTTGAAGGACGATTCCGTCTCAAGTGCTTACCTACTTTTCAAGATAGCTATTTGATTTTGAATTTCCAATCCTTGTTTCTTTGCTATACTTTTTTCCGGCAACAGCATGGCTCTTACTCGTATAGGTTATGAGACCAGGCCTGGTTCTGCTAATATCCTTTGAGTAATATACCAAAAGTGTAAAGCAATAAGTGCTACGCCGCCATGTTGGAAAAGCACCTGCCACTAGATTGCGCGACATGGCCGTAATGGGAACTTCAAAGTCCAATATCTCGAAAAGTATACATTTGCGGCAAAAACGTCATTTGTTGAAAATGCATGATGGTCCTAAAAGCGAATTTTACCATTATTTTTCTCACTGCGTCCCACTCCTAAATATGTAAATCTATTTCTTCAAAGTTATACGGTGGCAACCTATGTAGACCGTCCATGGCAGTGCTATCGCTGCCAGCCCTTTGGTCACATTGCTGAAAACTGCAACTTCAATCCTTGGTGCGTTGCGTGTGCAGGAAATCATAGCGTGAAGGATTGTCCTTCAAACTCAAATCCCAAATGCTGCAACTGCAGAGGCTTGCACACAGCTAATTATGGAGGCTGCCTCCAAATCAAACAAGCAGAATTAGTTGAAAAGAGACATGTTGAGAAAAAATTATCTTACAGAGAAGCAGTACTGGTTGTTAAAAAGTCTAAGCTTTCAGTCCCTCAAAATCCCCTCCTCAATCATCACAGCAGACTCAGCTTAGTCCCTCTTTGCCTTCATTCCCCAAATTGACCCAAAAAAACTCACTGCTTGCATGGAACCTTTCAAAATCACCCCTCAAATGTAGTTCATCAAAAGCCACCCAAACTGAATTTACTCCTCTTCCTCATGAAGAGCTTCAGTCCACTACCATATCTCACAGTTAGTTGCATTGTTGAGTAAGTTTCTTTCTCTCTGCAGATAATTCTCTGCCCTCATCAGTGCTTCCTAATGTTGCTCAAACAGTACTAAATACAGTCACCAGTTTGCTCTCTTCTTCTATTCCTCAAATTTTGGCCATACCTGAGCATACTCAGGAAGTTCAGAGCTCTGATACCCAGATGAGTCTCTCTCAATTCACTACACCACATAGTCTATTCCTGATGCTGCCACTGCTGCTGCTTTTGAGGAGGAAGACCAAGAGATGGAGCTTATCCAATCTCAAGTAGATCCATCTCCTGTTATTGGGGGTAGATTCCTGAAAGCCTAAAATACTAATAGTTCAACAAATCCATCACCAACTACAGTATACAGTTATCACCATTCCTAAGGGGAAAAAGTCGTGCTGCGAGAGCTCGGGTAGAGGTAGACACTCAGGAAATCAGGCTCACTCCAATCCATCTCAATGGAATCGAGGGAATTCCAAGTAATGCAGTGTAATTGTCGTAGCTTAAACAACAAACTTTGGCATTTTAAACTAAAACTCTACTCAACACATCCTAACATTGTCTTAGTGAAACATGGTTGAACAGTTCCTGTGAGCCTTCTTTCATAAATTACCATTCAATTTACAGACATAGGCCTCCTCCAAACCAAGGCGGAGGAGTGGCAATTTCAATTCAAAATGACATTCCCTATGTCCCTCTGACTCTAAATTCATAGGCCTATCCAAATGGTCGTTCGGAATGTAGCTATTGCAATAACTGTTTGTTTAAAGTGAGGAAATTTTTGGATATTATAATTATTCAACATCCCATTCAGGTCATCACTCTTCTAGAGTTCAAGCATTATTTTTCCCAGTTGAGCCAAACATCATTGATAGTGGGAAATTTTTATATCCCCAGTCCCCTGTGAGAGCCAACTCGAGCAGCCAATGTGACAGGCCACAATCTGCAAGAGGATCTGATGAATACTGTGGACTTCTCTCTCTTGACTCCTCCATCTCTTCCAACCACCTGTTTGAGGTGTGTCCCGCCCACCCTATCGCCCTCCTTCCTACCTCTCTATGGGACAGTCCTTTATCTGTGACTGACTTCTTGTGCTCCCTGCCTTCCTTTTCATACCTTCTGCCACATGCCCGACCTCCTCCAAAGCCACCCCCTACGTAAATACAACAACCTACTATAATATCCAACACAAATCTTTCTCTCCCTTAGATCTCACAATAGTCTCAGCTCATCTCTTCTCCTGTGCTCAAGTTCACACTGAACAAGATCTTGGCAGTGATCATTACACCATTATTACGACGCTTGGTCTTGCTCCACAAACAATAGTGCGTCGGTGTCGTCCATGCTGGAAATTTAACTCTGGATCTTGGGCTGACTGGCAAAGTACCTTAAATCCTTGTGGTTAGATGGTTGTTGGTGTTGCCATATTTTGCGATGTGTTGAAAGTGCGGGTTCGTGCCAGGGCCAGTGTTGCTGGTGCGGTTTATCGAAAGGGTTGGTCCGGTCTGTGATTCCGGTGGTGAGTAGCCGGCTAGGCTTGTGGTTGCAGTTGTCAAGGGTTTGCTTGGTGTCGAGTTGTTTTATCTTGGAGTTGCACCATCGTTTTAACTGTTTTAACTAGTGGTATTCATTGAGTTTTACAAAACTGAGGTAAGTGTATTAGGTACATTAAGGTTAGGCTGACTGTTCCGATATAAAACTACAAGCTATCTAGGCCATTATCATGGCTGCTAAGATTCCAACCATGATAAAATCATTCCATAGGTATGGTGACGTTGCCACTTGGGTGAAATAGGTCAAGTTAGTTGCTACTTTGCAAAAAGTGTCCGACTTGGCCAGTTTTCTTCCGTTGTCTTTGGAGGGAGATCCTTTAGCGTTGTATCTGGAGATGGAGGAGTCTGAGCTGAGGGATGCAGCTAAGATAGAGGCGAGGCTTCTTTCTGCATTTACGGATGGCCCTTTTACTGCCTATGGGAAGTTGGTGCAGAGGCGGTGGTGTGGTGAGCAAGTTGATGTGTATGCTAATGAAATAAAGAAGTTAGCTGAGCTGGCAGGATTTAGTGGGGATGGTTTAGCAACAATTGTGAAATTGACCTTTGTCAATGGTTTTCCAGAATCAGTTTGGACAGAACTGTAGCAGATTCAGGACATTAAATCCTTGCCAATGGTTGAAGTGATAGCTAGAGCTAGGATCTTGACTGCACATATAGGTAGAAATGTGGCAAGCATTGCTAGACAGCGTGCAAAGTTGGTTGTAGCAAATGGTAGTAGACAGCAGATAACAAGTGAAAGGGATAATCGTGCAGGCCGAGCTGAAGGTAATGTCGTGAACCGGGACTTCAAGGGGAAATGTTTTAGATGTCAGGGGCCCCATATGGCTCGGTTTTGTCCAGATCGTGCTAAAATTACCTGCTATTCATGTGGCCAGCAGGGTCACATCTCTACTCAATGTAAGAGAAAGGGAAACGACTAGAGGGAAGCTGTTGCGTCGCCAGCACCCCTAGGAATGTTTGTGCGCTACCACCACAACTGCCTGTAATTGATGACAATTGTCCGAAGTGTGCTCAGTAACAGCTGTAAAGATGTAGAAAAAGAAATTGCATTTGATGGGAGTGAGATTTTTTGCAAAGGTCAGTGCCAAGTGAGAGTGGTCGTAGACTCTGCGGCTTAACCGTGCCTGTTTTAGTGACGGAGTGCATAGTTACTGGGGTAGATGTCATTTTGGGTATGGATATCATTGCATTGTTGAAGGGCGTGCGTGTATGAGAGGGGAAGTTGTTTTTGGAAACTTGCCAGTTCTTGCTTGTGTAGGGGAAGTTCAGCCCATCTCAGAGACAAGTGACAGGGTAGATCAAGACACTGTGTTGGATAAGGATTTTAAAGCAGTGTTCAATGGAAGCTATTGGACTGTGGAATGGGTGTGGAAGGATGGAAGCGCACCTGTGTTAAAAATTCATCAAGTTGCTATGACAGGCAGTTGGAAGGACGGAAAAAAGAAGAATTTGAGAAAGAAGTTGAGAGGTGGATTGAGGAGGGAATGTTTGTGCCATGGACTGAGAAAGGGAGGTTGGTGTTTTGCCTCATATGGCTGTAGAACAACTTACTAAGAGTAAGGTTTGGCCAGTGATTGACCATAGAGAGTTGAATTCTTTTTTTGACTGTCACACAGGTGATGATTTCATAGATGTGTGCACTGAAAGGCTGAGAGAGTGGAGACAGAAGGTGATGTTGCTCTTGGAGACCTAAAGTCAGCTTACTTGCAGATTCGGGTGGCTGAGCAGCTTTGGAAGTATCAGTTATTAACTATAAGGAAAAAACGTATTGCCTCACCAGACTGGGCTTTGCATTGAATTGTGCTCCTAGAATCATGTCCAAGCTATTGAAGACAGTGTTGGCCAAAAGTGATAGGATGAGAATTGCAACAAGCTCCTATATAGATGACATTCTTGTGAAGGTGGCAATTGCGTCTCCCGAGGAGTTGCAGAGGCACTTAGCCAGTCATGGTTTTGTTGCCAAGCCTCCTGAGGTCCTGGATGGGGGATCAGCAGTCGGTCTGTGGCTGCACCGTGATAGTACGGGGGCGCTGGAGTTTTCCAGGGGAAATGATATACCTTACCTGCTGTACCAGGATTGTGCACTAGAAGGGAGTTATTTTCCATCCGTGGAATGTTGGTGGGGCACTATCCAGTTGCTGGTTGGTTGAGGGTAGCGTGCAGCTATGTCAACCGTAGGGCGGAGGGTACAGCTTGGGGCGATTATATTGGTGACTCTGTGAAGGGCTTGATTGAGGAAGTGGTGGAGAAGGTGAGACAATATGATCTAGTGAAGGAACGATGGCATGTGCCTAGCAATGGGGCAGCGGTTGTATGGTGTGATGCTAGCAGTATTGCCACGGATGGTCTTTGAAGTGGATGGTATTGTCGTTGAAGATGCTTCTTGGTTTCGAAAGAAAGACGACTTTGATCATATTAATGTAGCAGAGTTGGATGCGGTGTTGAAGGGAATTAGCCTTTCTGTGAAATGGTGCTACAGAGTGGTGACCCTAGTCTCAGATTCCGCTGCTGCATTTGGCTGGGTAAAGACAGTGTTAAGTGAGGAGAAGCGGGTCAAAACGAAGGGAGCTGCAGAGATGATTGTCAAGCGGCGGCTTGGCATATTGCGAAATATTATTGAGGAGTTTAGCGTGACTCTTACCATCAGATTGGTTTCTACCACTAAAATTGGGCCGATGTGCTCACTCGTATTCATAAGAGTTGGCTCCTTACAGGGTCTGTATTGGATGTTGGTTCCCCTGAAAGTTGTATGCATGCCATGAATTTAAGGGAAGCGCATGATTCTCATCATTTTGGGGTTGATCGCACTCTTTGTCTGGCTCAGCAGTTGGACCCGGCGGTGACTAGATCTGAAGTGCAGAGAGTGGGGAGAAGTTGCAAACGTTGCCAGATGATAGACTCTACACCGGTGGCCTGTACCAAGGATAAGCTTGATGTTCAGAAGAACTGGAAGCAAGTCGCTATGGATGTCACTATTTACCGCCACAGAGCATATTTGTCCATGGTGGATTGTGGCCCTGGTCAGTTTGCATTGTGGCAGTGACCATACAGTGTAATCACAACCATTCGATTGGCACCTCAAAAAGTCTCTTTTCGTAGACGGCGTCAATGGAAATTCAACACGTTCTTGGAATAGGTACCTGGATGGCTGGCCTTCCAGATGTGGGTGACAATATTGAGAATGTTTACACAGACAATGATCGTTTCACGGTTTGATTAGTGGAAGCTATGTCACAGCTATGTAATGTATACTCCTGTGAAACTTGGAATGTGCAGAAGCTGTTAAAGCAAAACGCCTAGCTAAAAGAAATTTATAAGACAGTCTTCCAGAGACAATCTCCTGTCATTCAAACGCTGGAGAGCTCTAACAAAGAGTACAATTAAACAAGCTAAACAAAAATCTTTGTCAAAATTTTGTTCCACAATTGCTGCTTCTACCCTCCAACTAAACCATGGAAATTCATTTGTGCTCTCTAGTTCCCTAATTGCTTAAAATATCGACCCATTATCACCCATGCATCCATAATATCAAGTTCTGTTGAAAAAACTGAGGCTCTTGCTAACCATTATGAAAATGTCTTCACGGCTCCATCACCATATCCTAAATTTGTCTTACTTCCTCTATCCCTTCCCCTCTGTGCAGGCCACCCAGCCTGGTTTAATGCCCCATTTACGGAAGAACTTAATTCATACTTGCGATCATTACAATCTACAGTACTTCCTCTGGACATGATCGAGTTTCAAACCAACACCTCCAGCATATTCCCTCTTCATACAAACATTGGTTACTGAACATTTTCAATCGTAGCTTCAGCCAAGGTATTGTCCCAACCTCTTGAAAGCATGCTCTAATTCTACCAATTTTTAAGTCTAATAAACCTGTAACTCTGCTTACTTCTTACCACGCCATATCTTCATTATCCTGTATTGGCAAGATCATGGAATCTTCATACATTCTCATCTTTCCTTTTTCTTTGAGGATACCGGACCTTTCAGAACTGAACTGGGGGGTTTTTTGGAGATGCCTTGCAGCATTGGATCAAGTAACAAAACTTGAAACTGCTGCAAGAAAAGCATATGCTAAAAAGAGCCATCTACTGACTGCTTTTTGTGATATGACTCAAGCATTTGACAAGGTGTGGCACACAGGACCCGCTGCTACCTGAGTGTGGTGCTGGATGTACCTCGACCGACATGGGGATCTCAAATGAGAGACCTCAGAAGTCGCTGTCTACCTCTGTTAAACTTAATGCAACAGTATCACACTACAAATGGGGTGCGGATCGTTCCCAAGTGTTGCGTCTTTGCTTCATCTTTATTTGTATTCGTTTGGACTATGCAGCAGATCTCTACAGCTCTGCATCAACAAAACACCTGAATATGTAGCTAACCTAAATGTCTTCAGAATTCAGCACTTCGCTTTGCTCTTGGCTGCCGCAAAACTGCTTCTGACCTATCTCTTTGAGGTGGAAGCAGATGTTCCTCATTTGACCACTCCTTTCTCCAGGGAAATTATTTTTATTGATTAGTTCACCTTCCCACTTCATCTTACCTTGTGCAAGCAATTGCAGATTCCTAGGGTGAAATACCTAGTACCCGTCCACTTTTTGCCAGTTTTTTTTTTCAATGATTATTTTGACCAACCTATTTGATCGGGAGTTGCGGCTAATGTCTTAATCGGTAGTTACCGTAAAACGGGGTGACTTCGGACAAAACGGAGGTTTTTTTTTCAGTGCCACTTTTTGTAGGCCTATGGGGTGCCTATACATTAGCAATGAAAAAAACAAAAATCCACACCTGAAAATTTTAGAGATATTAGTGGCTAAAAAGTGTCCAAAGCCACCCAAGGGGTCAGGGTGGCCTTGGACAGGGGTGGTTTGACTTCGGACACCCATCCCATTGCTGTAGGTTATGGGTTCCCTGGCCTCCCTCAGGCTCCCTGTGCCACTCCTGGAGATGGCAGGGTGGCTTCAGACTAAAATTTGGCCTTTTAAAAAAAGTCTGCAAAACTAGCAAAAATAGCTGGGTTGAGAGCAGGCTAATGACCATAATGGAATGGAAAAACACTGCTCATTTCCACTAAACATAGAGAGACTACGTTGAACTACAAAATGAAGGGAACTAATGATACATGGCGGTAACTTAGAGCTACAGTGAGTTCAACATCTTGTTCTACTTCTCACCGGTGAATTTTCCTCCACCGAAGCAAATTTGCCTTCAT
>LQNS02278094.1:48794000-48815478 GCA_001587735.2 Parhyale hawaiensis | reverse complement strand
TTTGTTGTGGAGACATAACGAACATCAGAGATGTCTTGGCCAAAGCTCACAACTCGATCGTTCTGTTTGTTGAAGACAGGATCCACGGTGAAGGTCTTCTCATCTGAGAAAATGATTTCCATGACTTTTCAAGTCGTTAAGAAGGCGGGTACATCGCTCTTGGCGCTTTTTAACCATGTCAGCAGTTAGCAGCGGTCTTTTCTGACGCTTTAAGCTCTTTCCACCTTCATTCTTTGCAGCTCATAACTCAGTTGACACAGAAATCTTCTTCTTCGCAAATTCACTCATTTTGAGTCTCGGATCATTTTCAAAGGCTCTTCGAACATTCTTCCGTTGAATAACTTGTGGTCTGCCTGAACGTGGTCGATCTTTGACGCTTTCATTTTTCTTAAGGCGGTTTTCGACCCGTTTCACCGTTGATAAACTGACATTTTGCAACATACCAATGTCCGCCTTCTGGTGAACCGCTCGAAGGAGAGCTGCTAGCTTTATCCTTTTTGTTTCCATTACCAACAACGTATAAAAATAGGCACTGTTACCAGTTATCATAATATCTGGAATAGTTTAGGAATGAGTCATTGTCAATAAATTTCATCAAGTAGCTATTTGAAATGAGTTTCACACTTTGAAAATACAAAACAGGTCAGGACTTTTGCAAAGCCCGGTAGGTGGGTAAGCCCATGCTACAAAGGAATAAAATTGCATTACGATTTCCCCTTGGACCTGTTCGCCCGGCTGTGGCGGAAATTCTTATTCGGTTTCGCCTCAGAAGCAAACCTTTGCCGTTACTCCGGCGTTAGACGCACACGACTGCTCGTCAATTTCCCCACTGGAAACTCCTTTGCCAACGCGACCATCTGGGTCCATTTTAGCTATTCTTAGCACGACTACTGAGGTGCCTTTCTAGGTCCATAACTGCGTCGACTGAATGGTCTCCAGCTTCCAAAGCGAAGCCATCCCGTCGGACTTAAGGCGCAGTTCTTCACGGAAGACGTATCTCCCTGATTGGGCTCACGTCAGACGGCGACCCACCGTTCCACAGCCCATAGGTCTTTACTCAGTGTAGTCTCCGTCGCACTAATGTGTCTAGCATGTCTGAGCCTTAACCCTTTACCGGGCGGCTGGGAAACGCTTTCATATGAATAGCATTATGGAAATGATCATATATGGTCACTTGCCAGGTTACATATCAGGCAGGGGCTGGCATTTTCGAGACGCCAGTCCCGCCACTCGCTTTAAGCTCTATATTAACTCGCCTATGCTCTTATGGTCTACAGCCCTGTTCTTGGAACAAGACTTAGTCAGTTGTTAACAGCTTTGGGAGCTCAAAACTTCACTCAAGTATCACTGATCTCCCGTCGATTATGGGCGTCCTTCCCCACTCCGTTACTACCGCTCACCCTATCACCTACCCTCTAGGGTTGTTGCAACACCTCCCGGAGCCAGTCTCCTCTATACGAGAGCAAGCCCTCTCGTGTTCTGGGCTCCCAAATGGTCACATAGGTAATAGTCTTACCAACTCCTCATTTTGGCTATTATATCCAGAGTCGAACTAACTAATATGCTCATACTCCGCGCACTGGTGACTTCTACCTCCTTTTCATTACGCACCCGGGTGCTTCACACGAGATAAAGTTACACCTTGGCCCTTCAGGGAATGAGAGCTCTAGACCACGATCCCCTCTATGATCTCTATTTTCAACCTGGGGTATCTCCGTCAGGAACCGTTCCTCCACTGGTCACGGCCCCTGATGCACGACGCAGTTCTAACGAAGTCGACCGTGGATCACCACCACCTTTGACCTCGAGGCCTCAAGGCCATAATAAGGACAGGGCACCAAGCCCTGAGTATGCACATCTCTTGTTTCCCAGCTTATGCTATGGGCTATCTACTTCTCTTAGCTATGCTAGGAGATATTGTCCACTTACGGGCCATGCAGCTTTTCTAATTCAGGATTTAGGTTCAATCAATCCCGGGCTCCTGTTGGACTCCCTAATATCTGGAAACCTCGTGACTCTTGCCTCGAGAACCTCTTGGCCCAGAGGCTTGTGTTCAGAGTTCCTACCTCCAGGCTGGGTTCTGCGGGAATATCTTGACCTCACGCTATTACACTACTCACTTCCCCTAGTACCCAATAGGGTAGAGACCGGTATTCTCGGTCCCAAGGAATATGCTCCCTACAGCTATTGATATGTAAATACCGCCTAGAGTTTGGTATTTAAGTGGTGAAAACTGATTTGTATTTGACAGGCTATGACTTTATATGCTGTGGCTAGTCTCTACCTTTACAATCTGATCTCTGATCGCGTCCACATCCATAACTTTGCCCGTTTGGGCCGTTGATTATAGGTCCTGTATGGTGGCAAGTGAGCTGGAAGCGAGAAAACATGCTTGTGACGTTCCAGGGTGCCAGAACACGCCCTTTTTCAAGTTTTTCTTACCATAAGCAGACTTGACACCGTGAATGACGCCCACCTCCCCGTCGCGACCAGATGGTTGCGTGGGCATGGAGAGGTGAGCCAGCTCGACCCCCGAGGTAGATGCCAGTCGGATGACTGGCTGCCACGCCACCTGGCTGAAGGCTGTGCTGGCTCAGCTGACCGCCGCTCGGCCTGGCGAAGCGCTGTTGCGTCTGGCGACGGCCTGACGGCGATCTGAAAGACTTTTCAAAAAGGAACTTAATGATTAATCCCTATTCCCCACTTGAAACGCTTATAGAAGTAATAAGACTGAGCAGAATTGTTGCGATTTGAATAAGAATTCCCACCTGTAGAGTGGATCAGATGTAAAGGGCAGTAGGATCCCATGGGCGAAGTCCTGTATGGTGTCAAGTTCGCTTATGGTGAGAAAAAGGGCGTGTTCCGGCGCCCTTGGCTTGTCTGATTGCTCTGTGTAGGGAGTGGTAGGTATTGCACCCCTGAGAGTCTGAGACATCCACAAACCACAATTCCTCAGAGTCCAGTCATAGCCACATGATACACAGAGTTGGTGTTTTCAGTTCGTGATTTTTGCCCCGGCATGTTTACCTATGTGAACGCCATTTTATCTACAACTATCTGACACTTTGTCTCTCTTCTATTTTGTTCCCGGCAAGTTGCTCTACGTCTATGCCAAATATGGTGAATGTAGGTCAATTTATTCTTGTGTAATTATAAATTGTATTAAAACCACATATATATATATATATATTCACATAACGAATTTTCAAAACCTTTCTTATAGCCTTTTTTTAAATGCTGATAAAATACTTTTCGTCAAGAGATTCTCTTGAAACTTCATACTTGAATAGAAAACGAGTTGTTCTTTCATCTGAAATAACTCTCTTCTCAATAGAATGCATTGTTTAAGAGATTTTGGCGTTCATAATCTTTACCATGGTTTGCGAGTTTGCGAACTGCAAACACATCCCTTTTTTTTTAATATAATTCTTCTACAATAGGAAGTTGAAGTGACTAAGATTGTTGATGATAAGCTAGCTAATCATGTTTACACACCAGAAAATCCTTTAAATGTTGAATAAAATTCCTAGAACTCGTGAAAAATAACAAGATAAAAAAAAGTTAACCATACCAACAGATTTCTTCTGTTTATTGGATTTTGGTTTTGACAAACAATAAAAAATATTGTTTTTACCAACCCTGTCTAGATTATACCAGTACTAAAACTTTGTGAACTTTATATAGGTAGGTATTTACTGGATTGGTTGCACACAATCTTCCCTGTAAGACAGGAAGAAATTCGAATATTCGATTGTATTTTAGATACAGAGCTCATCTGTATAAACGTGTAGTTACGTTAGATGTAAAGGTGATGGGGGAATTACAGCTACACTACATCACATATATTTTACTGGTTACTGGCAGAATGTTGAATATTGTTTTGAGAAGCAAGGAAGATGGTAGTAGTGACAATATGGGTCTCGGTGGGCATAGGCTAGTAAATAGCTATATAAACACATGACAGTGTTTATCAGGAAGTCTGGTGGGTTGCCCTCAATGTGACTCATGCCAAAAAACTGATTAACTGGCCATAAAAACTTTCGGCAATGAAATTTGCTTTCCTCCCTAAATGCTAGGAGTTGAGCTATGTTCATGATTTTTTTATTGGGAGTCTGGTGGACTGTCCTTGATGTGACCATGCCGAAAAAATTGGATTAGTTGGCCATAAAAAATGATGGCAATGAAATTTGCTCTCCACCCAATAACAGGTAGAAGGAGCTGAGCTATGTTCATGATTTTCTGCAGAGAATCTGGTGGGCTGTCCTTGATGTGATCCACACCAAAAAACTAGGATTAGCTGGCCATAAAATATGACTGCAATATTTACTCTCACCACTGGTGATGGTCTTACGCCTTGAGGCGTTATAATTACATATCTTGTTTTGATTGATTGTTCAATGTTCTATGTTTTGTGCAGATCAAGGCCCTAATTATATTTTTAAATTTATTATTTGTAGCTAGCATAGCTATACAGAGTTTAGCTACATAATGGCATTTTTATTTTGCGGAAAAGTTGCTTTTGTCACAGGTAAGACAACTAGCGATTTAGCTATATGTTTAGCTATTACTTTAGCCATTTTCATTTTCACCTGCAGTCCACTTGTATATGGTAGGTACCTACATACTTCATAAGTATATATCTCTCATATAACTATACCTATAGCTGTTTGTTGGATGACGTTGCTGCTAATTTTAATTTGGATAAATCGCTTCACTGTCCTGTAGCTAACCTTATGCTGTTCCAACATATTAGGCTAATGTTATTTTATTTATTTCATCGAAATAGGTTTAGCTAGACTTGCAATAGGCTACCGATTAAAACTAATTATGCTTAAGAGCTAGTGATGTGCTAAACTCGATTTTTGGGCTTGAATGATTTCTATGAATTGAACCTTGTTGCCCAATGCCCATATTTACAATTTATTGTTAGGTATTATTATTTTTGTTAATTAAGAGCTCCTCATCGTCAAATACCTAAACATTTGACTTTACTTGTTAGCTTGCTATATGGCTATATGTTCAAATAACGCTGGGTATGACTGCCTACCACGCTACTTTCATCCTCTGCTTTGGATTATGTTGCTAGGTGCTTAGATTATTAGATCAGATTATGTAGCTAGCTAATAGTTGGTAGATAGATTAACAGGCTCGTTCCCGAAGAGCATACAGAACTCATGATTCGGCTCTCTATGAGCTATTGCGGTTGTAGCTATCAGATAATGTAGATATCAGGAAATGGAGAGGAAGAGAATAAGGAAGAAATTTTTTTTTTCTTAAACTGCCCCTAACCAAAGAGGTGCTTGTGCAATTGTGATTAGTTGCCACTGACTGTAGGGGGGCTCTTAGGCATTCGTGTAGTTTGGGCATGATAGATAATGGTGTAAGGTGGCCTCTGAAGCTTTGATCGTCAAGAGTTTGTGATCCTGGAGCAGGAGTTTGTAGCTGTGGAGGGTGTTGCTCCCAATGTTTAGCAAGATGGTTTTTTACATGCTTTGATTGTCTTTGTTAGTATCAACAACTTTGGAAGGAAGTCTATTCCAAATATTCACTATGAAAGAAGGGAAAAACTGTTGGTTCAGAGTATATAGCTATGTAGTTCTCTAAACTTTATGTTTGAGTTTTCGGCCTTTGTTTCGGAGGCTATCATTTATTTCTCTGCCATAATGTCCTATTGAAGGCACGTAATTGAACCTTTCAAATACTTGAATGTTTCTGTTAGCTAGTTACCCCTGAGTCATTTTTGCTTGAGAGATAGCCTATGAGTCTGACTTTATGTGACACTCGTATGGCATATTTCGCAGAAGTATCAATTTTGGTGCTCTGCATTGGATCCTTTCCCTTGTGGGCCCTTTCCTTATCAGAATAAAGGGCCTATATGGCCCTTACGTACCCAAGGGCTGTCCTGAGGGCGTTCTCTGCAGGATCTGTTGCAGCTGGCCGCAGTTCCTGCTGAGAAGGTTAGTTTGTTAGTTACGTACGCGGGAATAATTATGCCCTTGGATTTGTTGGTTACTCAGTTTCCCTGGAAATGAATTCCGGTCCTTTTCTTGCCATTTTGACACTCTTGCCAACTTACTGGCTGTGTTGTAGTTTATGATAGTTTTTGCCAAGCTATGTCGTTGAGTGACGACTGCCAATTCCTTCTCATTCATTTTCATTTGGGCTAAGTCGTTCTTTGGTCCAACGTGCGTTACCGTACATTTGTCATCATTAGAATTAATCTTCCACGTTCGGCCCATTCCTTGAGCCGGTCAAGGTGTTGGAGCTTCAGTCTATCGTTGTCTGGCACGGCACTATGACATACTGTAGTTTAGTGTCATTTGCAAATTTACTGATTTTCCTGCAGATATTGAAATCAAAATCATTGATGCAAATTATAAATAGGAGTGGGCCAAACACTTTAGCTACCTTGAAGTAGGTACCGTACTTACCCCAGATGAGACGGACGTCCAGTCGCTTGTCACTCCTTGGAGTTTCACTCGCAGCTGCCGACCAGTGAGCCATCCATGCTCGAATCTAACGTAGTGTCTGTGGTTGGCATGAGCTTCCCTTTTTTTCCACTAACCGTTCATGAGAGACTTTGTCAAACGCTTTTTGGAAGTTTACGTATCCCAGGTCCTCTTCTTTTTTTCTGATTCCCACGCGCTAACTTTTGAAAAGAAGTCAAGTGAGTTAGTTAGGCAGCAGCTTCTATCTCGGAAGTCATGCTGACTGTGAGATATGCATTGGGAGGCGTCCGGTGATTTTGCTGACAACTAAGGTAAAATTTATTGGACAATAGTTTCTGAGCTCTTCTTATCCCGCTTCTTATGTATTGGAGTCTCCTTGGCGAGTTTCCGATCCTGCAGGCTTTTTCTCGTGTGTAGTGACTGACTGAATATTTCGGGCAGTGGCACAGCGATGACTGGATTCATTTCCATTGAAACACGGAAAGAAAGATTATCTGGCCGTGGATTTACTCACATTCCATTGGGTCAGTTCTTGGAGAACCTCATACTCCGTAAAACTAACGTCCAAGGGATACCGTATCCTACCAATGGTATTAGTTGCGGAATATTTGTAAAATTTTTGACAGCCTATTACCGAGGTAAAATATTCAATCAGGAGGTAGCTTTCTCTTTTATGTCATTAATAAATTCACCAATGGATTTCACCAATGGATGTTTTGAGTGGATCTATGGTTTCTTTATGGAGCCGTCTTTCATTTAGCTACAAACTTATGGAATGATTTAGGGTTGCGTTTTGCCGCGGCGGCTAGGCAGAAACTTCTTTCTCCCTTATTGTAGTTGTGACTTGTCTCTTCACTTTCCTGCACGCGAATGTAATTACACCTGGTCTCTTCAGTTGGATTAATACGCTTCTTGGATTTGTAACACGCTTGCTGCCTGGTAATGCAATTTTTGACGGCCTGGTTCATCTAGAGAGGATCATTGTTGGTACGAACTTTTTTATTTGGGATGTATCGTGGTGGCCGCTCGACTTCTCATTTCTGGTTTTTCGTTTCCTTCCCCTGCCCGGCGTAGCTAAGCGAAAGCGTTCAACCGTGCCCAGGGGTTGGAGATGCACAACTTGTGCCTTTTTCCTGTCGGTAGCGCACTCACCCCTCTGAGACCTACCAGCAGAAAAGCCGAGATAAAAATCATTGATAACTTGAAACGAGACGTACTTCGCGCCTTAGTGGCGCACGAGCCTGTGTTAAACCACAGGAGTAGTTCGGCGTGATGTAGCTTGATATTGTGTCGCTTATTCGCACGCAGTAAAATTTTGTAGTAGCTACTACTCCTACAATTACTTATCCATTTTCTGTCACGCTGTAACAAAACAGGCGAAAATTAGCTCGGGCTGGAGGCTGTCCAATACAGTGTCCATGGTCATGCTGTCAAGCTTCATTGAAAACTGATTGGTAGAAAATAGGCCAGTTTGCGGATTATGGTAAACGTATTTTAATTAGTTGAAATCTAACAATAAAGATATCAAAGGCTTAGACTGATTTGTGCGAGTATTACCTTCTTCATATGTAGAATTTATGGCAAAATATATAGGGCGACCTTATGTCTGAATGCATTTCTTGCATTGCCGAAGTTGAGATCGCTGTACTGAAGATATCTGCAGACTTCATTAGCGCTCTCATTCATCTTGATTGTTAGTTCCTTCTCCTAGGTAATTTCGTTGTATCAGTTGTTCTTTCAAAACTTCAAATCAATGGTCGACGAAACCATTTTCACTAAGCAAAACCATTGGACTTACTTGCAGGCCCTCTAGACTCTGACCATTTAATGAAGGCGGTTCTATAGTGGTCAAATTCCTCTATCGCGCTGCCAATTCTATGAGTATATCTGAAATTTTGTTCGGCCCATATCTTAGACACGCCCACTACCTGTAGCTATATAGAAAAATCTCTGAAATATAGGATTGGCCCCGCTCTAGAGGAATTTGACCACGACCGAACCGCCTTCACCAACTATGATAAAAACCGATGTGTATTTATCTGTTAATTTATTTATCTCATTATCCACTCTCTTTCATGCTTTAACAAAACAGATAGGCGGTAGCTAATTAGCCTAGGTTGAAGGCTGTGGTCATCGTGTCAAGCGTCATTGAAAATTTATTGATCGAAGAAAGACGAAATTGCAATTGATGACCAGGGTATCTTAATCAGGGAAAGTTGAAATTAAAACAATGAAGATATCGCAGGCTTAGTCTGCTTCGTACTAATGTTACCTTCTCCATGGCACAGCATCGAGTGACCTTATGTTTGAATGAATTTCATGCATTGCCGAAGATGAAATCAAAGTACTGAAGATATCTGAAGCTTCCATTAGTACTCTCGTGCATGTTGATTCTTAGTTTCTTCCCACGGATAGTTTCGTTACGTCAGTTATTCTTCCAAATTTAATTCAATGGTCGATGAAACCGCTTTCGCAATGCAAAAATCATTGGATCTATCTATATAGGATATCCTACCATATCCACAATACTGAATCAAAGCTATAACTTTGAGCGTTGCTGATCGGCCTGCAAAAAGCAATGAATTTTTTCCATGCAAAAAAAAAAATTCGATATTGAGCAGCTGTGAAGCCGTAAACGCTCATCTCAGGGTGTGTTAAGGTTAGCAGTTGTAATAACGAAAGTAGGTATTATCAAAGAAGAAGTCCATCACAAATTCTTCGCTGTCATTCTTGACAGCGCGGGCCCTCTAGTCCTTATATAATAAAACGCTTCGTATATTTATTTCGTGTCTGCTCTTAAGGAAACAGGCGAAAAATAGACCAGGTTGGAGATTTTGTAATTAAATTTCGTTTTCATACAGATCAATAACCAGGTTCCAGAAGATTGCGCTTCTTGCTTGAAACACTTCCTGAAATCGGAACAATATATATGCAGCTTCTAGTATCCGATTCTGTAACTGTTTTCTCTCAGGTCACGACGGATAAATTCGGCAGATCAATGGAGCAGCGCTCCACTCACGACGCGTCGAACAGTAGACAATTATTTCATGGGCAGTAGACTACTATTTCATGGGCAGTAGACTATTGGTCTACCTCTTTCTTCTAGCTTACGTCTCTCTCTGAGACTACAGATTTCACTTCATAGCCCAAAATTTCAGCACTTCAATGATACAGATATTTGAGTATGGAAGGTAGTGTCATAGATATTAGATACGGTGCCCTCACATTGCATATAAGCTGACTGGAGTTGCATTCAAGTTTATTGCAGTGTTTTACTCCAGATTTTACATTGGATGACGCACGTTCAATTTTCAGAGAGACTCTGGTACGTAAAAGAAGAACGAGACTGCTATTGTCTCAAGAACAAAGACGTGCTACCAATGGAAGAAATGAAGCGCCTATGCCACACAGTGACAAGAAAGATTACAGAAGAGAATAAGAGCTGTGAATCAGCGTGAACGGAAAAATGTGGAAACGGCAAGTTAGAGAAAAGTGCAGACATCGATTATTTCATGAATTTTTTCACGCATGGGTCCACTAGTCCAGTAATAATATAGGCTAATCTACCTAAATCTCAAGTACGCTGTATGCTACTCCAGTACCAGGCAAGTTGTAGTGGTGCATGTCAGTGTATTATGTATGTTGAGTGTATTTCAACTTCATGTCAATGTGTTATTTGTAATAGTGTCTTGCAACTTCATTAACCTCACTTCTGCTTAATAACAGGTGGTGCAAGTGGAATTGGGCGAGAGGTGTGCAGACTACTCGCTGAGAGAGGGGCTGCTGTAGCTGCCACTGATATCAATTTTGCTGGAGTTCAGGACACTGTTGCCAAACTTCCTGGTGGGTGGGGTAATGTGTTCACCGTGCCTCATTTATTTTCAATGCAGTTATGGAAGTTTGCTCCTTCTTTGAGCTGGTAATATAGAGTCACACTCTGATGCCAGGGCCACTGTATGAAATTACACGCTCAACTGATGAGCAGACGTTCAGCTTACATGTCCCGATTGTCCAGTGAAAGTTGGAAGGTATCCCAGAAAATAACTAACACCCCTACTCATATGGTACTCACCTCCAGATTACTAATTCGATTCTATGGATTCATGCTTCATTTTTCTTCCCAGGCCTGGATCAACATGTCTGGTTCTTGGTTGCCTCCTTCTCAGTGTTGTTGTTTTTGTCTGTTACCATCGTCAGGGTCTCTCAGTGCCAGGTTTGGGAGGCAGCTCCAGAAGAGGCCTGAGCCGATTCTTTGTGGCGAAGTTCTGTGCGTGAATACAACCACAAGCTGCAGAAACGACCAAATTCGTGTCTACGTGACGACCAAAAACGTGCTTGTCGCACGGAAACTCGTTCTTGGTTGTGTTCACGACCACAAGTCGCAACTTCATTATTAGTGCGCTTTTCGATCTTGGTTATGACGTCACATGTGTTTATTTACAAAGTGAAGTTGATTGTTCGGAGTAGAATTGAATTTTTATCCGGCTACGAAGTATTATTTATGGTTATATGTTATGTTAGGCTGAAGTTCTCATCAAAACGGCGTGATTGAAGACTGTAATTGCTTATAGAACGGAGTGGATATTTGTTTGTTGACAAGATGAGTTTGTCTTGTTTGTCAAGACAGCTGAATACCATCTCATGTCTTTGTGGCTGCTCTAGTTGCTCGCCAATAGAACCATAACTTTGTTTATGGTTGCGTAGTTTTGGTTGTTCACGGAGAAACGCCTCCGGAGGTGGGGGAGGGGAGAAAGTTGAAAAGAAAAAGAGAAGCAAGGAGACGCGCAGCGCCAACTGGGTCCAGCTAAAAATTACTCCCAGTAAGATCATTGGGGTGATTAGTACATAAGAAAAGGTGACGGATAGTCTCTTCCCCTGTCCGCAGAGCTAACAGCAATTACTATTAAAACTTCACGCCCGGGCTACCACAGACAGGTAGTGCCACCCAGATGAAGCATGGTGCAATACCAGCAATACCAAAACGCTGCTAAGGTAAATCCAACAGAATGACATTAACAGCTAACTTAACGCCTGCATGCCTACGTGATTGACAGCAGGCAGATACCGGCAATGAATTCCAACCAGAAACTCACCAGGGCGGGAAACATCTACTGAACTGAGAAATTCGGCACCTAACAGTCTGCATAGTGATGGAGTGTGCATCAACTACAGATATGTAGTTCTCCTGAAGACATCGCCCTCTCATATGGGACAGATTCACCAGATCATTCTCAGGGCACAACCTGCTGGCTGAAGTAACAGGTCAATGCAGGAGACACAAGTGACTGTTAGCAGCTAATGCCCTGACCAGTGAGCAATACTCTAACACAAGTGGCGAAAAAAGCATAAAAGCATCTATGGAGTACATCTTGGTAACCAAACACAGAATTTACCTTACGCAGGAGCCCAGTCGTACTCGATGCGCGAGACACAAGTCACCTTAGCTATATGCGGCTCAAACTTAAAAGCTTCTAATCAGAAACAACACCAAAAATCTCCAAGAAGCTACACTTCTGGAGCAAAGAATCCTCCATCTTCAAAAGTGGATGCTGCAGTAAAAGTGTTCAAGACCGACTGACAATCATAGATTTAGTCTTACTGGCATTGAGCTTCATACTCCAGGTTGACCACCATGTACTAATGCGTGACAGTCCTTATTTGGAGACTGGGCATCAACATTACGCATGCTGAGGGTTGGTAGGTACCACTGCTATCAATGTTGAATCGTTGTCATAGTTGGTCATCGTGTTTTCCAGCGGAGAGAGATGTCGCTAGTGCACAGCACAAACAACTGCTGGCCAAGTATGTACGCCTGACACCACTGCTACTGGGGCACTCAGTAAACCGTCAATACGTAGACACGCACAAAGTCAACAGACATGATTAATCGACAGAACATTACCATCCACACCAAATGACTTCAACTTGTTCAGCAAGCCTCTGTGGTTGACCCTATCAAATAATGCACTAAAATCCAACTGTAAAAGGCGTGCCTCTGAAAGACAATCCAGCCCTGACTGAAAATGGTGTGGCACTGCCAGTAATGCGCCACAACAGCACAAACCTGTTCAGTACCCAACGGCCCAGCAGACAGCAGTCCAGTAATCTCAGCAAAACGACCCAGCTTACAAGCCACCAATTTCGAACACTTTCGACAAAATGGGCTTAAGCGTATTAGGTTGGTAGTTGGTAACATTGGGCGACACTCGATTTTAGGGAATAGAGGTAATATTCCCAGTAGCTACGCCAACATAACCCACATATGCTCTGCTTCTCGTCAAAATGAGCCGACAGGAGCGCAGCCATAGCCAAGGGAACAGCATTGATACCAACCACCGGGTCCAACAAGTGGCGGTAACGAAGGTTCGAATCCTAAAAATTAATTTTGCGCACAGTTCAGAATTCTACTGCTGGCAAATCATTCGTTAACTCTCGCACAGGTAGCGTGTTAAGCTCCGCCCATTTTTTTCAGCTGTGATGTCGGGTGGAGCGATAGATAGCAAACTATGTTAATTACAGTAGTTCATGCCTGTTACTTGCTCTAAAAATACGGTGAGCGTGTACTTCCACGAAGAAGAAAGAAGGGCAATCGTTTCTGTGCGATCACAGCTGTTTACTGTGCGATATAAAATCCGTTTGCTAGAGATAAGGCCATAAAGGCGAAGAAATTAACTACAACAACATAGCTTTGGCTTCCTAAGTATTGATACGGCTTATTTCGTAATGATTACACTAGCATTTTGCATACAAGTGCACTTCGCCGTCAAAAATTACCTTGGCAGAACATGGCTTACAGAAGAAAACTACAGTTTGAGGAGTATCAACGCTCTAGAAGTAATGCTAAGTCCAAACTTATGAACTGTACCTGTGAAATCTGTATTTTAAAGGGCTTTTCTCATCAAACTATTTCAAACTGTCAAATGGAGGAGTGTTTATCACCCGCGAACGAAGTGAGAGAGGTGATGTTGTTTTCGCTCGTTCGTTATGGCCTGATAGAGGTACACCCCTCCGAGAACCTTGCAGGTTAGAGGCCAGGACTGGTTCTGCTAATGTCCAATATCAAACATAGGTCTTTATATGGGTTTACTGTGTTCTAAACTTCATATTTCACTACGGGAAGCTGTCCTTGCCTACCTAACCTACAAGGTTGGCATGGTAAGAGCTCATTGTAAGGGGTCTGGTACTAGGGTGAGTGGTCGGGGTGGAAACTGGCAGCACAAAAAAAAAAATTTCCCGTTTTACTATAGGAACGTAGACTTATTTTCTTTCAAAATGAGACCAAATTTGAATAAATCTACGGAATTTTAATGTGCTTATTTCACTTTTTGAAGATTGAGGCATTTAGGTAGCCAGGATTTTAGTACCTCTATTGAACCAGAAGGCCACTTAACAGGCCGTGAATGAATATTGTTAGCCATCTAATAGCCCGTTTCGAAATCTATATGTAAATATATACCTATATAATGATATTAGTACCGTGTGTCTGTCCACCCAATAAGTGGTTGAAGGAGTTGAGCAAGCATCATAATTTTTTGTAGGGAGTTTGGTGGATTGACCTAGATGTGACCCATGCCAAAAAACTAGTCCAAGCTAGCCATAAAAAAATGATGGGGTTGAATTTTCCTCCACCGGGTCGAATTTGCCTCCGCCGCGGCAGATCGTCTCACGCCGCGAGGACTCCCATTTTTCCTATGTTATTATTAAGATAACTGCATGGTGCTGGCACCATGGAGCTAGTCTCGTTGGACACAGCATCCATATGAAAAATTAGGATTAGCTGGCCATCAAAACTGACTTAGTTGAATTTGCTCCCGCCGCGGGTGATGGTCTTACGCCACGCGGCGTTCCAGTTTTTACTAGCATCAGTTTCAAGTATTTGAGCCGTTCGAAGACTGTCTTTCACTGTAATTGAACAGCTTTTAAGTTTTCTCAGAGAAACGTAATTTTAGGGCCAACTTTGCTCGACAAGCGTTCATAGCCCAACAAGAAAGATTTTATTTCAATTTTCAAATCTTCATTAAGAGAAATTGGTGTTATCCGTGGTTACTTGAAAAAATTGGAAAGGAAAACTGAATTAATCATAAGTACTTCGTGGTAGCTTTGGTATAATTTTACTGTGGGATAAAATGTTGGGAGTAGCTACAGTACATGTTACCTGTGCCAGCGAAAACTGAGTACAGTCTATATACTCTTTTGCTGCTAAAACCTACTTTTTTTTACAACTTCAGTTCTTTAGGAAAATGAGAAGCTTCAAGTTCTTTTTTCCATGTTCAAAGCAGCCAAACAACGAACACCAGCCTATTGTAGCTGAAATAACTGTATAAATGAATTAGAAATACTGTTGACACTTACGAAACACCGACATTCTTCGCTCCACCTGACGTCATATGAGGAGATGTGCAGAACAGTCTCAATATGGTCAAGCGATGAGTTAACCTGTTACGTTATTCCACCATGATCACATCCATTTTTTTTTTATTATTTTTCCAAGCTCTCATTCTAAATCATGTTTGCTATTATAGTGCACATGCTTATGGTGATGATTCGCTCGAGTATTTTTTTATATTTTTCTCTGATTTGTTTCTCTTTTCTTCTTGCATCACCTTTTGAAATTATTGCTGAGTGCACGCACTATACTGATTATGGGAGGTTACACTATTATCTATATTAGCATTGTAAGCAATGTTCTCAATTTTCTCGGGGAACAGATCATGCTCGTAACTCTATTTTTTTAATCACACCATTTCGCTCGTCCTTCCTCTTCCTTCCAAAGAAGGAAAAAGAATGCACTGCGGTATATTTGAAAGTTGAAGAATACAATTCATATTAATTTGTGCTCTTATTAATTCCCTTGCTTCCAATCATGAATAATATCTAGACCTGTGTTGATGTCCGGATTGACCATGACTATGTATTTATAAATGTTTTTGAAAATGCATTAAATAACATTCTGCATTAGTATGCGACAAATCATTTTTAAAATTTTTTAAGGATTCTTGCAGTTGAATATCCACTAGGTATCGAGTTTCTGTACCTGCAGTGCATTAATACGGTACAAGCGAGTGCTAATGACGGACACTTTTGCAGATTGCAGTGCTGGCACTCCCCACCTGGCCTTGGAGTGCGACGTCAGCAGTGGGGACAGTATGCAGAGCAGCTTCAGCAGAACTCTAAAGCACTTCCAGCAGCCACCTACCCTGCTGGCCAATTGTGCTGCCTGTACGCGGGAGGAGTACCTCACCAAGATGACCGAGGAACAGTTCGATCAAGTTATTGCTACAAACTTAAAGGCAAGCTGGAGCAAGAATTTACTATGTTCACTTTCTACTCAAGCGATCTTTTACTATGGTAAATCGTTACTCATTCTTATTAAACCATCACGCTTGAGCTCCCACGGACAGGTAATACAACCCAATTGAAGCACCTTGCAACACCGCGAAGCCCAAAACGCTGCAAAGGAAATCCAGCAAAAAACCATTAACAGCTGACTTACATGCCTGCAGGCCAATACGACCGAAAGTCGATGCTGGCACTCCGGCAAATATGAACTTCTTATGCTAGCACCTTTCCGTTTCCTATATACTCGAAATTTAGTGATCATACATTTGTTTGGGTGTCCGCTCGCTAACATAGCTTCCTGTGTAACTACGGTAATTCGTTGATTACCTCTGCTGTTCATCCATTACTGGACCATCGCCATAAATTAAGTAGATGATTTCTCACAGTTATCATACCAGGAAGCCAACCACTCACTGGGTGTGACACTGGCTTTGTGCGACGCTCCTCAAGCATTATGGAAGTTTCTTTCACTTCTCGCCTAGCGTCTCTTAGACTCTTAGTGCTCCAATTACGTATTTACATTTTGCGTCACTAACTTATAATTTAATGTTTTAACGCTAACGACTTTTGAAGGGTTTGCTCCTCTACCCGGCATTTATTTTGATGTGAGATCGTGGATGAGGAAGCTGAGGAACTAAAAGTACAATGCAACACTCACTATACATCATACTCCAGCAGATAATTTTCGTTCAATGCTTAATTCCGTTGCCTATTAAATTTTTGCGACGTCTTAGTCAATTCTTAGCGTTTTAATGAAAACAATTTAAAAAGCTCAATCTTTAATACCTAATATAGCATGGCAATCTGGACGCTTGACTTCATCTTTCATGCTGCTGCGAGGTTTTGTTTTTTGCCATCCTGGCTGCATTTCAGGCTTAAATGCTGTCATTGTTGGGTTAGCGCCTGGGACATACTACTCTGAGAAGAGGTTTAAGGGCAAGTCAAAAAGTTTCCCTAAATACTGAGGCATTTCTCGAGAAAAATTTTAAACCTTTGTTGAGTTTCTACAGTGCCTCGCTAGGTGTGCTAGTTTTCTCTGTGGATTGATTTTTCCAACTTCAGTATAATTTTAAATCATTTATGAAAAAAAAAATCCGTTAGGTACACATTCGAGCATAGTGCACGTGGATAAAGCGGAAAAGAAAGCTAGTTTATGTTTATTAGAGCTCGGTGTGGATATTGAATGAATCTTTGCAAATTAATTTTTGGAAAGAAGTAGCTTGAGGCAGAATCTAATAATCTAATTGCTGTTATTTTAATTGAAATGTGCCATATATCGCTGTTAGACTCTAGTTATCATATTTTGTTAAAATCATCCTATACGAATAGTCAGGAATGACGCCATGAGCCAAAGTCAGGAATGACGCCATGAGCCAAAATCAGGGAATAATTTGAATTTTCCTTTGCATTTGCTGTACATGAGTTCCTAGGATCTTTTCGATGGTGGTTCACCTGTCAGGTAGGTGCAAGCTGGTAACTGATGTGAACTTCATTGATGTATCAGAGCTGGCATCGTAAGCTGATGCACGTGCTATATTATTTAACTAAGCTGTCGTATGTACCAAGTAAGCTGATATATGTACACATTGAGTGACCAAAAATTGCCGGTTTGCACACTACGACGGGCAGGTGGCAAGTGAGACCGAGCCGGCTTCACCGAACCCCTTTTATAGTCTCGGGCCCATAAAGGATTAACTACCAGTCACGTACGACCGGCTGCAGTCAGCACACACCCCGCAAGACTATACCGCCCGAACACAGCCGCAAAGCTACATTTGAAGGAGAGTTAAATTTAAAATTTTTTCTAAATGAACATTTTGTCTTTTGCACCTCACTAAAAAAATGTTTCAGGACTACTGAAATACAGTTGCCATTACATCAATTATTTTCGTACCCAGTTTTAAGTGATTCTGTGCGTGAAACTCCTAATATCAGCAAAAATAAGCGTGATACGATGAACCCGAAGACTCGAGTTTCTTCGTCAAAAGTAAAACATGGTTGATCCGGGTCCTGCGACTGATGCCTCTCGAAGTGACTGTCATATGTCCCGAGTTTTCTTTCATATGCAGCGAAAACACAGGACGTCCTGCCAAAAGTACTATCGTCTGCAGCGGGCTGTCGTCAACAAACCCAATGAAATTTCATCCAGTCTTGCGTTTGTGGCATCAAAGTTTGCGGGACTTTATCAGACGAATAGTGGACATGCCTTAGTTCAAATTCTCTGCCAATTATTAATAGCACATTTAGGGCATGTTCGATTGGGCCCCGAAATTAAGCACTCGAGGCTTATAACTTGTTTGAAACTGCAGACAGGTGTGCTGGCTTCGACCTGGTGAACTACGGTCCAAACTCCAATATTTTTTCTGCAGTCTGTTACCCCTGAGACTTACAAAATTCAATCTCGCTTAGTAAAACAGTTTCCAGCCGACTCAAGGTAACCACTTTTTTCTAGTACATACTTGCAACACGATTAAAAATGATAAGCTAAAGCTTCTGACTGGAGTTGCGGATGAACTAAGCCTCGTCGATTTCATTTCGACGCTCAATCGAACATGTCCTTCCTTAACATCTTGAGGCAGACACTTTCTTTGCTCTAGCTATGTAATGGTGGATTGTTTAGAAAAATCAATGTCTTTCGCTGGCAAGAGTTGGAAAAATTTAAAATTTCTTCATATGCCAAAACAAATGTACAATAAGAATAGAAGCGGCACGTGGAATTTATCATATGAAAAAACAAAATAAGCTTTTAAGAAGTTGAACGAAACTCTAGGAGAAGCATACGGACCTTTATTTTCAATCGTTGTCAGGCATGAAAACTATGATTGTAAATTGAATAGTAAACGCAATTTGAATTATGAGCCACGAATCAATTATGTAGCTACTTAGGAATAATCAAACTTAAGTTCTAAGATGTTAAGAACGCGACACTGCAATGCACAGCATGTTGAAAGGCAAAAGTATTTCAGCCTTAGTTCGGTAATGATGGACTCTTTCTGGCGGTATCAGTTTTTGCGTGTGAGGGAGGAGGTTATTTCCAAACGTAAATTCTCAGTTTTTCTAATGAGGAAAATGCAATGGTACGATAAGCATTTCACCCAGTGACAGTCTTGAAATTTTTTGCGTTAACTATGATGCACTCGAGTAGAGAAGACGAATGCCTCTACATAGAAACCATGAAAATTAGCCTTGTAGTCTGTAGTTTAAAGGCAGACAAAATTAGGAAAAAAGTTGTGTGGGACTATAAATTGCGGTAAAAATAGGTAGTGATGCAATGTGACCGTATAAACACACACATCCGGAAAAGTCTGCAGCAGGGAGGTGGGTGGGGAAGGGGGCATCCATGCTGGGCTCCTGGGCCCCCCAAGATTTTCGACGTTCCGCCGCCCCTGCGACGAGCTCTACAAGATGCGACATGTATCAAAGAAGTTGGAGGGAAGAGGCGGCGGCAATCATTAGCATAAAAAAATCTGTGGGGCGCGCGGTGTCAGAATGTCTGGCGTGGCAGACGGGAGGTAGTGTGCTGTCGCGGAGCCCTATGTGTCTTGACAGACAGAACTAGCCATAACTCCTTACCTTTTCGTTTTACATAAGAAAAAAAGTTACTGTTGGATTTGTCAGCTCATTTTCTATAAGAAAAACACGATAAAAAAGTTATATAGCGCATATCTAAGGAATGGCCAAAGCTTAAATTTTTTTTATATAAAACTAGCCATAACTCCTTACCTATTCGTCTTACGAAAAACCAAAGGTACGATTGGAGTTGTCAGCTCATTTTCTATGAGAAAACATGATGAAAGTCTATATAGCCCTTACCTAATACTAGAAATTTTATTTTTATATAAAATAATTCAATTTACACCTTTATTTCAAAAACTAGCCATAACTCCTTACCTAGTGTCGTACAAAAAAAAAAACAAAGGTACCATTGGATTCATCAGCTCATTTTTTATAAGAAAACATGATCGAAAAGTCTTCATAGCCCATATCTAAAAAATAGCTAATACGGTACTAGATTTTTTTTTTCTATGAAAAATCCACGGAGTTTATCCGTATTCTGACAAAAATATTATCTTTACCCAAAATGTGTGTTCATCCTCAGATAGAGTAAGCTTTTGTCTAATAACTGTACTTGATTTCATTACAGTAACTTGCATAATGAGTTCATACCAACCGATTAAAAAACCCCTATATTACGGCGCTCACGTGGAAAAAACTAGCTCCGTGAGGGTTAAGACAGGATTGATACAAATAAATATACCTATATTAACATATATGCGAACGCGCGATTGTGTTTATTATATTGCTTGGAAGACACTGACCACTCAGTGCCTCGAACACGTGAGAACTCGTCGCGTTCACCGGCTAAGTTTTCACCGAACGACGAATAGGTCTGATCGGATCATAAGATCATGTGAACCCAGTTTAAGGTCCCCCTTAAGCAGGGTATGTTGCATTTTCAAGGTTTTCAATATTCGCTATGCACCCTGTTAATTCAAGCTTTCAAAGTTTTCTAGGTTTTCAAGGTTCGCTACACACCCTGCTCAAAGTATACAACCTCTAAGGCATTTCAAAACTTTTATGACATATGTTTTGAACGCATTCAAAACATTTAATTTGATATAACAGTAATATAGGAACGCTCTTGTCTCCACCAGGGGACCTTCTGGACAAACCAAATCTTCGCCAAGCAACTGCTAGCCGCGGTTAAGAAGGGAGAGGCTCCTGTGCCAGGCTCTATTGTCAACATCAGTTCTATAGTGAACCACCGCGCCTACATTGGGCGTACCAACTACACCGCCACAAAGGGTGGCGTGGAAGCATTCACCATGTCTGCAGCTAAAGAGCTAGCCAGGTAGCTCAAGAACTTTAGTAGTAGAGAATAAGATGAGGTACAGTGACCCTTTAGTTAACCACTTAACCCGTAGAGCGGGTATAGTTATGGTAATATAAGATATTTTAAGCCTTCTTGAATCAGCACAGTACTAAGCTGTTATTAGTGAGGAAATGGAAGAGCCATGTAGTACCCGAAGATGAACGAGGAGCCCATGCACGAGGATGGTTTCACATGGGATGAAAGCGCATGGCCTCAGCAAAAAAGTTGGGAAAGAAGAGGAAGGACCGAATAAAGTATAATCAGAAGGAGTGTGAAATGGGAAGATAGTAAAGTGGGCACGAAAGACAGACGTCCCGAACGCCTAGCTATTGGCTAAGATTACCTATAGAATCCCCTTGCGGTCGCTGCTCCCCATAACATGGGATGATAGTCCGTAGAACGCATGTATACGCGGTCCATGTACACAGTTAACCCGTGACAAGTTTAGTACTAATCCCCTATTAAAATCGAAAACGGTGCATCCCCATTTATACTCGCAGATGATGGTTTATTTGAAATAGCGGTACAATTTTTACTTCTGAGCTTAAGAAGGGTGGCAAGTGAAGGGTCGCCAGTGTGTTGGTCGTAATGAAATGAAGTTTTGGCCAGGTGAATGTAAACTGCCTCCAAGATAAAATGAACGTTTTGCGAGATTTTGTTGTTGATAAGAGCATGGATATTAAGGACATCAAGTGATTTACTAATTCGTAAGATAAATAAAAGAGCCAAGGTAACTGAAGCAATCATAGTAGATTAAAAGATCTATTAAAACTTTGTAAACGTTTCGGGATCTATCCCAACATCAGTACTCTGAAAT
>LQNS02278094.1:48692017-48706566 GCA_001587735.2 Parhyale hawaiensis | reverse complement strand
GTTACACCCCATTTTTTCAACCTTATTCCCCATTCTTTTATTGTGGAGGTCGAGGCGGCTGTAAGGGGAGACGTGGAGGCCGCAGGGTCCTCATTTGAGGTTCCCTAAGATATAGTTATGCAGTTATAAAGTAGTAAAATCTTGTGTTGGAAAGGTAGTAAGAAGTAGTAAAAGGTAGTAAAATATGGTTTTCACATTTTTGTAGACACCTTGTAAAAAATAACAGTAACAGTCCAGTGCTGCCGTAGTACAGAGCTGAGCGGATTCGCTCCTCTAAGGCTTTTGCTACACTTGCCGAACGTTTATTTGTAAGCACTGCGGCATTAGCAAATGTAGTATAGGTGTCGATACCAGCTAATAGATATGTGGCGTTCCCGCGCCTGGGAGGTAACTGAACTGTAAAATATCAACCACATAATCTTCATAAGGCGACCGTGGTGACTGACGACACGAAGGAGCGCCGTCTCTGGACTTGCCCTTGAATCGCTGACAAACACCGCATCTTCGCACCACAAAAGCCACCACTGGCCCAAGCCTCGGTCTAAAGTAGTGTCTCGACACGGCTTCAACAATTTGCTCCCGAACGATGTGGTTAGTCGCTTTGTCGAAAGTCTTCGACCATCTGTGGCAAATTTCTTGCTGGAATCATTGGCGTGCGGTGTGGTCCACCATATAGCACTCCGTCTGCCTCAGCATAGGTATTTAAATTCTTCTGGAACATTCGACCGTGACGCTGTAACTGTAATTCCGCTGAAATTTCTTCTTCTGTTGCCTTATTCCAACACAGGTTTCTCAACAGAGCCGTAAGTGGGTCGCTAGATTGATAGATTATAACTCGTGAATCTCTGCTAGACTAAGGTGTAGTGAAGGGTACGGAGCAGTTTGTGTTCCCTGGCAGAACTTTGGCGAAAGTGTTCATTGCGCGTGATTATTCTTCTTCTGGGCGCATCCCTTGTGGCTATCTCGTCAACTTCCAAAGCATAAAGTACGTCATTATACCCAGATCTTTCACTTGATTATTTCTCGCCCTGATGATCAGTGCTCTTGAAGCTAAGTGTTGAAACCCCGCAGTTGGCGTTTTTATTCCGCTCTGGCACTAGTTTGCGCCTCATCACCAGTTTCTGTTTACACTGGAAGGACTTGTGACAGGTTTTCTACACCAGATACATAACCCAAAGGCTTTCTTGAAGTCTTCGCACTTGGCTAGAGTATGGCCTTCCTTGAGGCAGTACTGGCACAGAATTGCCGATGGCAGGGAACTGGGAGACCCCAGACGTTTCGTTCTGTGCTTTGGGACTTTCGTGCAAAATGTTCAAAACTGTTACACGAAAAACACCTTTTCTGCTTAGGTATTGTACCAAGCTCAGGACAACTCCTACAAGCAAACTCACGATCTTGTTGTACCACAGATGGCGGCGCTGCAGGCGTCACACTTGGAACTTCGTTGCCGTGAACAGGAGTTGACTGCAATAACTTAGTCGCGAACTGGTCCAACACTGTCACTATTTCAACGACGTTAGCCAATTTGGATTTTCCATATTAGAAATTTGCACAAACACAAAGGCCTTCAATTCTTCAGGCAAACTTTCAATTATCGTAACTTACTCATAATCACGCCGTCTTGCTGCTCCATCGCACTGAATGCACTACAAGCTAGGTTCCTCACACGCATGGCAAACATGGTGAACGACTCGCCTGGATGACGGGAAGCACGCATGAATTCCGTAACCCCGTTTATGTGCAGAGGATCACGAGGTAAAAACAGCAAAATTAAATTCTCCTTGACCGTTGTGTAGTTTATTTTACTAGCGCCCATGGCGTTCAGAGAATTGTGAGCATCGCTTACAAGAAACGACCGAAGGGCTACGACCCATGCATCACCGCTCGTTGCCTGTGCACCGTAGGTATGGGCCGCATAAGACTTTACAGCCGGGTCAAATGGCTGTGGTTGTGGCTTGAATTGCTGACTCATATTGTTAATAGCCGCAGTCAATTGCTCCATAACAAACCTCACATCGACCGACTCGTCTGTAGCCGTCGGTCCGCCACTCGCCCCTGCTCCAGCTCCGCCGGTGGACATGGCACACACAAATTTAGTCTTTCCTACACTTCACCAGTTTAACACACTCTGCAACTGAAATTGAATTCGTAATCCTAAACTTCTGACACCAGAAATGTTGCCGTGATTCTGGCTGCTTTCAAATAAATGTAAAGATTAAAAAGTTGAAGTAGTTTCAAAATTTATTAATTCCACAAGTTCAACAAATCCTAAAATGAAAGCTCAACCAGAACTTGAAGACAAAAGCTCTCAAGAGAAAAGCACACACCAGATACGAAGTGATATACTGGTGGCTTCTAAAGTTGTCTCAAACATAAAGAGATTACACCGGCAAAAATAAAGTTTCATCACTTGCAGCTGCACTACACCAGCAGTAAAGTTACACCAGGCAGGAGTGGAGCAGAGCTGTGCACAGCACGACGGGCAGGTGGCAAGTGAGATCGAGCCGGATTCACCGAACCCCTTTTATAGTCTCAGGCCCACAAAGGATTAACTGCCAGTCACGTACGACCGGCCGCAGTCAGTACACACCCCGCAAGACTACACCGCCCGAACACAGTCGCTAAGCTACATTTTGAGGAGAGTGAACTTTTAAAGTTTTTCAAGATGAACATTTTTTGTCGTTCACACGTCACTAAAAAATGTTTTGAAACTAATTGAATTACGGTTTCCATTACAGCAATTATTCTCGTACCCATTTTTAATTGATTCTGTGCGTGAAACTCTTAATATCAGCAATAACAGGGTGTCTACTAGGTCATAAAAGTCATAAAAAGTAATAAAAACTGGTTGGTCATAAAAAAGTCATAAAAATGTAATAAAATTCATTCACAGGTCATAATTTTTTTGTCAATCATCTGATGATTGGAACTAATGGATATTTTATCATCGTAACCTACCGCATGCAGTAGGAGAAATGATCCTACTTGGGGAAATTGGACACTCCCCCAGTTCCAAGTCTTGTAGGTTGTACTTGTTCCTAATTATTGTGAACATGTCATGAGAAATCATGTAATTTTGAGGGACCCTATGAAATATAAAAACAATATATATTGAGTTTTACATTAATAACAGTTATAAGAGAGCTTACTCTCACCTAAGAATATGAAATCCTATTTTTGGATATATTATATAAGGTCATAAAAAATTCATAAATATTTATCCTGAAAAGTCATAAAAAGTCATAAAATTTTCCTAACAATCTTCAGTAGACACCATGAATAATAAGCGTGATACGATCGACCCGAAGACTTGAGTTTCTTCGTCAGAAGTAAAACATGGTAGATCCGGGTCCTGCGACTGATGCCTCTCGAAGTGACTGTCATATGTCCCGAGTTTTCTTTCATATGCAGCGAAAACACAGGACGTCCTGCCGAAAGGACTATCGTCTGCAGCGGGCTGTCATCAGCGAACCCAATGAAATTTCATCCAGTCTTGCGTTTGTGGCATCAAAGTTTGCGGGACTTTTTCATTTGACGGCCGATCCAATAATACCGTGAGGAAGACACTACGTAGTAGAGTACCGATTCTATCTAAAGTTACGGATAAGTCAGACGAATAGTGGACATGCCTTAGTTCAAATTTCCTTTGCCAATTGTTAATAACACATATAGGGCATGTTCGATTGGGCCCCGAAATTAAGTGCTCGAGGCTTGTAACTTGTTTGAAACTGCAGACAAGTGCGCTGGCTTCGACCTGGTGACCTAAGGTCCAAACTCTAATATTTTTTCTGCAGTCTGTTACCCTTGAGCCTTACAAAATTCAATCTCGCTTAGTAAAACAGTTTCTAGCCGACTCAAGGCAACCACTGTTTTCCAGCGCCTGCAACACAATGAAAAATGACAAAAATTATAAGCCAAAGCTTCTGACTGGAGTTGCGGATGAACTAAGCCTCGTCGACTTCATTTCGGCGCTCAGTCGAACATGTCCTTCCTTAATAACATCGCGTGGCAGACACTTTCTTTGCTCTGGCTATGTAATGGTGAATTGTTTAGAAAAATCAATGTTGTTCGCTGGCGAGAGTGGAGGGGATGGGCTTCATTGAAAAAATTTAGAATATGTTCATATGCCAAAACAAATGAACAATAAGAATAGAAGCGGCACGTGGAATTTATCATATGGAGAAATAAAAAAGCTTTTAAGAAGTTAGAAAGAAACACTAGGGGAAGCATACGGACATTTATTTTTAATCGTGGTCAGGCATGAAAACTATGATTGCAAATTGAATAGTAAACGCAATTTGAATTATGAGCAACGAATCAATTACTTAGGAATAATTAAACTCCATCTTACGTTCTAAGAAGTTGAGAACACGACACTGCAATGCACAGCATATTGAAAGCAAAAGTATTTCAGCCTTAGTTCGGTAATGATGGACTCTTTCTGACGATATCAGTTTTTGCGTGTGAGGGAAGAGGTTATTTCCAAACCGAAATTCCCAGTTTTTCTAATGAAAATGCAATGGTGCGATTTGCATTTCACCTAGTGACAGTCTTGAAATTTTTCGCGTTAACTATGATGCACTCGAGTAGAGGAGCAGACGAATGCCTCTACATAGAAACCATGGAAATTAGCCTTGTAGTCTGTAGTTTAATAGCAGACAAACATTAGGAAAAAAAGTTGTATGGGACTATAAATTGCGGCATTGGAGGTTGCGGTAAAAATAGATACTGATGCAATGTGACAGTATAAACACACGCACCCAGAAAAGTTAGCAGCGGGAGGTGGGGGGCAGCCATGCTGGGTTGCTGGGCCCCCCAATATTTTCGACGTTCCGCTGCCGCTGCGATGAGCTCTACAAGATGAGACATGTATCAAAGCAGTGGGAGGGAAGAGGTGGCGGCAATAGTTAACATAAAAATCTGTGGGGCGCGCGGTGTCAGAATGTCTGGCGTGGCAGACGGGAGGTAGTGTGCTGTCACGGAACCCTGGGTGTCATGACAGACAGAACTAGCCATAACTCCTTACCTATTCGTTTTACATAGGAAAAAGAGGTACTGTTGGATTTGTCAGTTCATTCTCTATATGAAAAACACGATAAAGTTTCTATAGCGCATATCTAAGGAATGGCCAAAGCTAGAAATTTTTTTATATAAAATAATTGAATTTACAATTTCATATCAAAAACTAGCTATAACTCCTTACCTATTCGTCTTACAAAAAAAAAAAAAACCAAAGGTACGATTGGATTCGTCGGCTCATTTTCTATAAGTAAACATGATAAAAATCTATATGGCCCATATCTAATACTAGAAATTTTGTTATTATATAAAATAATTCAATTTAGAGCATTATTTCAAAAACTAGCCATAACTCCTTACCTATTCGTCGTACAAAAAAAAAAAAGTACCGTTGGATTCTTCAGCTCATTTTCTATAAGAAAACATGATCGAAAAGTCTCTATAGCCCACTACAAAAAAAAAATTGCCAATACTAGAAAATTTTTTTCCATAAAAAGTCTCCATATCCTGACAAAAGTGTTATCTTTACTCAAAATGTGTTTTTTCATCCTTGGATAGAGTAAGCTTTTGTCTAATTACTGTACTTTGTTTCATTACTGTAACTTACATAATAAACTCAAACCAACCGATTAAACAACCTCTATATTACGGCGTTCACGGGGAAAAAAACTAGCTCCACGAGGGTTAAGACAGGATTGATGCAAATAAATATACCTATATTAACATATATGCGAACACGCGATCGTGTTTATTATATTGCTTAGATGACACTGACCACTCACTGCCTCGAACACTTGTGAACTCTTCGCGTTCTCCGGCAAAGTTTTCACTGAACGATGAATAGGTCTAATCGGATCATAAAATGATCATGTGAACCCAGTTAAGGCCCACATTAAGCAGGGTGTGGAGCGTTTTCAAGGTTTTCAGTGTTCGCCATACACTCTGTTAATTCAAGCTTTCAAAGTCTTCTAGGTTTTCAAGGTTCGCTACACACCCTGCTCAAAGTATACAACCTCTAAGGCACTTCAAAGCTTCTACGACACACGTTTTGAACGCATTCAAAACATTTAAATTGAATATAACAGTAAAATGTTAACATTCTCGTCTCCACCAGGGGACCTTCTGGACAAACCAAATCTTCGCCAAGCAACTGCTAGCCGCGGTCAAGAAGGGAGAGGATCCCGTGCCAGGCTCTATTGTCAACATCAGTTCTATAGTGAATCACCGAGCCTACATTGGACGTACCAACTACACCGCCACAAAGGGCGGCGTGGAAGCATTCACCATGTCTGCAGCTAAAGAGCTAGCCAGGTACAGAACTTTAGTAGTAGAGAATAAGATGATGTACAGTGACTCTTTTGTTAACCACTTGACCCGTAGAGCGTGTATAGTTATGGTAATATAAGATATTTAAGCCTTCCTGAATCAGTACAGTACTAAGCTGTTATTGGTGAGGAAATGGAAGAGACATGTAGTGCCCGAAAATGAACGAGGAGCCCATGCACGAGGATGGTTCCACACAGGATGAGAGCGCATGGTCTCAGCAAGAGAGTTGGGAAAGAAGAGGAAGCACTGAATAAAGTATAATCAGAAGGAGTATGAAATAGGAACATAGTAAAGTGGGCACAAAAGACAGACGTCCCGAACGCCTATCTAATGGATAAGGTTACCTATAGAATCCCCTTACGGTCGCTGCTCCCCATAACATGGGATGATAGTCCGTAGAACGCATGTATACGCGGTCCATGTACACAGTTAACCCGTAACAAGTTCTGTACTAATCCCCTATTAAAATCGAAAATTGGGAATCATTTATACTCGTAGATAATGGTTTATTTGAAATAGCGGTGCAATTTTTTACGTTTGAGCTTAAGTATGGTGGCAAGTGAAGGGTCGCCAGTGTTGGTCGTAATTTAATGAAGTTTGGGCCAGGTGAATGTAAACTGCCTCCAAGATAAAATGAACATTTTGCTAGACCTTGTTGTTGATCAGAGGATGGATGTTGTCTTGGTTTCTGAGACCTGGTTGACGAATGATGTCTCTTCCTCATTTGTCTTTCTTCCTAGTTTTGAGATTGTTCCGGTGAAGGGGGGGGGGGCACTGGTTGGGTGGTCAGGAAGCATGGTGTATGCGTGTATGTTCGAGCTACCTGCAGGTTTTAAGAGGTTAACTTGGAGGTTTCCTACGTGACTGCAATTCAATTGAAGCAGGGCAACTTGTGGATTATGGCTGTCTGTTGCCCTCCATCTTGTGGTGATGCTGATGACATGATTTTGGTGAGAATCACTGAGGATTTCTGGTTTTCTATTGGAGAAGGGAGATGATATTGCTTGGGAATTTTTACTTGCCCAATTTGTATTCTGCTAATGGCATGCACAATGGAGCTGGCATTCAAGGGTTTGAGTTGGACTTTGGGAGGTAGGGTTTGTGTAGTGTGAGTGAGGGTGCTTTTGTGATGCCTGAAAATATTTTAGATTTATTCCTTAAATCGGATCCTGATAGGGTGAGTGAGGTTTGTGTGTC
Organism: Parhyale hawaiensis; assembly: GCA_001587735.2. NCBI lineage: Eukaryota > Metazoa > Arthropoda > Malacostraca > Amphipoda > Hyalidae > Parhyale > Parhyale hawaiensis. The sequence continues at coordinate 48,699,024 of LQNS02278094.1, read as the reverse complement.
CGCCCCCTTTCCACGCTGTTCTCGCTTCCCTGGGGTGTATGAGTGTGTTTTGTGGGGTGAGTCGAGGCCTCCTGAAGTACAGGCGTAGGTCTGGGTCTCGAAAATGGTCTGATCACGTACCGGCACATCCCCTGGGGAAACTATTAGACGCGGCCTGATGTTTTTGGTACTTGCTCTGCACATTTTGATTATTATCTGGATAGAAAACTCAATCTCAACTAGATATATACCTAAAAGGCTATAACTAACGATGGTTTGAGTTTTTTGTACAGAAAACCCCAAACTATGCAGAGTAGGTACAAAAATTAACAAGCTACTCTGCGAACTCTGTCTGAGGTGAGTTTGGAGGTGGAGTGAGGGCATTGTTAGTGCAGGAGTGTTATAGCTTATTACTGGGTGTTGTGTAGACTTTGGCTGATTGTTATGTCCTGTATGTGATGGTACGAGGAGGGCTCCATGGAGGTTGTATGAGCTTAATGGGCAAGAGCACAGGCATGGAGAGACTTCAAACAGATTCAGTTGCTGCATGACCGGAAGGAGCAGATGCTTACCGGAGGTTTGGTGAGAGGAATACCAAATATCGGAGTATGTGTCCAAAAAAAGGTCGCAGTATGAAGCAGGTTTAGTTGGCAGGTTAAGCACAGCACCCAAGTTCTTCCATGGGTATATACGTAGGATGAAGAGAGAAGGGCTAAGAGTGGGCCCACTTTATTCTCTTGAAGGTGTTGTTGACGACCCTGGGGCAATAGCTGAAATTTTGGCCGATAGCTTTGCCCCCTCAGGAGGCATAGGGTGGGCCATAGGGTTAGGTTAGGTTCGTCCATCTTATGCTATGGGGCCAGGCAACCCAAGGGGGCCCGTGTAGGTTACCTCAGCTATTAGCTAGGCCTTCGTCCCTCTTCCTTCCTAATTTCATACTCCTACTTGCTCATGCTTTACTCTGTTCTTCCTCTTCTTTCCCGACTTGCTGTTCCCATGCACGTTGATCCTATGTGGGAACACCTTCGTGCATGAATTTCCCCCTTTCTATCGGCATACTATATGTCACTTGCTCTTTCCTCTGTGATATCGTTCTGCTCGGAAACGGAGGCTTAAACTCCCTGACTATAACTGACTGTTACTAGCTTTGCTACCGTATTTGTGAGAATCCTGATGTCCCTGCCCCGCATCAATTGCATGAAGGATATTAGTGAAAAGCATGATCGTACAGTGCTTTTGTCCCCTGAAACTGGCTCCAGTGCTGCTTCAGATTGGATTCATCCTCACTTTCTGCAAGCTTGTGCTGACTACTTGTCAGCTTTACTTGCTCTGTTGTTTGGCAGATCTCTGACTGAGGCCCTGTTGCCGAGTGAGTGGTTAGAGTCCAGGGTTGTGATTCGAGGTAGCCTATCAGACAAGTGAGTTTGACCTCGGTGTGCTGCAAGGTGTCGGAGAGGATTGTGGTTTCTGAGTTGGAGTAGTATCTCGAGTCCAGGGGCCTTCTTTCTCCTCATCAGTTTGGATTTAGGCATTGAAGATCAATAGAGGATCAGTTGCTTTCTGTGTACCGTGGTGGCGCTGATTGTGTGGATAGGGGTTTTGTTGTGGATGTTATTCTCTTGGATTTTTCGGTGGCTCTTGATACGGTGTCGCATGCTGTATTGATTGAATAGATTCGGTCTCTGGGTGTGGATTTAGGGTGTCCTGACTGGGCTCACCATGCGTGTGTGGATGGTGTCGACAGTGGTGAGAGTGAGGTGTGAAGTGGTGTCCCTCAGGGTTCTGTTTAGTGTCCGGTACTGTTTCTACTATGTGTGAACTACATCACCTATGGAATAGGGAGCAGTCGTGCAGCATTTGCTGATGACTACAAGGTGTACCTCCAGTTCAGACATTATGATATGAGGTGAGGCATGGGATGAAAATCTTGCAAAATGACTTGAGTTCCATCAGTGAGGTGGGTAAGTCAAGGAACCTCTCCGTCAATCCCCTAAGTGTGTTGTGATTCTGTAGGAGATTTTTCGGCCAGAAAGAGCTTGGTGATGAGAGTTGAAATATTTGGGGGACCACAGGTTTGCTGTTTGTAGCCTCGCACCGGGATATAGGAGGGGTTTTGGATTCTAGATTGCGTTCCCATGAGCATATTCAAGTTATTGTATGTAAAGAATCAAGTTTGGCTGCTATTCTGCTACGATATACCATAAATCGAAGTAGAGAATTCGTGCTCAGCTAATATGTAATGCACGTCCGTCTTATTTTGGACCATGTCTCATGTGTTTGGAGTGCTGGGTATTGGGCTGACTGGAAGTTACTGGAGCCTGTACAGAGAAGTTGGACGGAACGAGTCAAGAGTTTGTATGACATGAATTACGGTGATAGATTGAGAAGGCTGAAACTGTACTCTGTTAGAGGCAGGTTGCTGCGATTTGATTTCATTTTGATCAAATATTGGAGTAAATTGTGTTCTGGAAGCGATGTTGGTGACTTAGCTAAGTTTTTTGTCCGAGCTCGAGATTAGCGCTTGAGGGGCCATGCCTACCGACTGCTGATTCCCAGGTGTGGGATGGAGCTGAAGAGTAGGTTCTTCCACTTGAGCAGTGTAGGAGTGTGGAACTTTTTGCCGGTGGGTGTTGTGGAGTCGGGGAACATGGGGGTTTTAAGAGGGCTTTATATGCTCTCCTTTGTGAACTACAGGTAAGTATGTGGTTTTGTTAAGTGGTAACTTGATGGCTATAGACAGATTTTCCAACCTTTGGTTTGGTCTTGCGTAAGGTGTTTGTTTGTGGTTGTCGAGCTTGACTGTATTGGTCCCATGCTGTGCTGGCTATTGGGGCCGCAATGATGAGGAACAGCCTCTAAGCATAATTGATTAGTAATGCGAGAATATGATGAGTCGCCAAACTAGCGATGTCTCACATTTCCGAGAGGCTGCGTTTGTATCCTTTGCACCTCACCCTGGGCTCCCTTAAGTGACAGCCCATGACAGCAATGATTGTTTTATCCCAGCTACGTATGGCTGTGCCACCTCGCTACGAAGGTTTTGTCTCACGTCTATGCAAAAAAATTACGTTTGTGTGAAAACAAGAGTGAGGAGTCAATTGGAGAGAATCCTACTCTGATTCCTCGGCCCAATCAATGCCTGACTCAGAAACTTGGATCAAAATATTCCAGAATACCTGCCCCGACGCTGGAATTCTCGGCCAAACGCTGAGCCTGAAAAGGATAGGGCTGACTAAGCTAGGGGTGTGTCGCATCCATTTTTTTTTGCCGATGTTGATGCCTATTACCCCTGAGCTGCTGATTCCCAATCAGTTGCCAATACCGATTCCCAATCAGTTACCGATGCCGATCCAGTTTTTATCATTTTTAATATAAAATAATTTGTAAGCTATGATTTTACTTGCTTGCAGCTTTTGGGCCATCTACAGTAGTTTTATAGCTACATGTCAATTGTCAAGCTGTCTGAAGTGATATTCCTTCTTCAACCCTTTATGATCCAATTTATTTTCCGCGGTAAGTTTTAAGTTTTGGAGTTTGGTTGTAATTGTGGCTGTCTGGCTACCGCGTCATGATTGTCACTAGACTGGCGTGCAAAATTTAAGGAACTGTGTAAAGAGTTCCAGAAAATCGTTAATATGAAAAAGTAGAACGCGCGCACAGCTCTGCATTACAACATAACTCATTCAATTATTCAGCAGCATTTTTAATTCAAAATGTGAGAGCACTCATTCATTTACTTACTTACACTGTTGATAAGCACTTGCGTCTGCTGGAGCGATTTGTAGGCTGTGCGCTGGGAAGATTGAGTGAATCTGTCGCATAGGAGAGGGGTGGCCGGACTCTGTATTTTTTATGATGTGTACAACAATGAGAAACGGTTGTATTCTTCTATACCTGGCTCTGCCCTCAAGGTTTGTTGGAGAAATACACGTGTTGCGGTGGATGTGCACTCCTTCACATTGGAATATGTTTGATGCCAAACTCGTCTGTTCGGTCGTTGCTTCCTGCCCTGGTCTGTTGGCGTTTTGTATTCATTGCCGCCATCGGCTGTTGGTCGTGTCGGCCTGCAGGCGTTTAAGTGAACTGTTAATAGCTTATTGTTGTTTTTCCTTGGCAGCGTTTCGGGCTTTCCGGTGCTGCATAATGCTTCGCTTGGATTGCACTACTTGTCTGCAGTGGCGCCTGCATGAAATTCTAAAAATAATAACATTGACCAGGAAAATTTTCGAGTCTATCAGAACATCTAATTTTTCATAGTCTGTGTGGCACAAAATTCTGATCCGATACAGAAAAACGGGTATCATTTTTATATTCAGCGCATCAGAATTATCCTATTGCAGAGTCGCAATGGATTTCTTTTATTGATGGCCTGTGCAATAGGTCAATTGGGCTAACGAATCAGCATCGGCAATAATTTACTGATACCATACCCGTTCCTCTAAAGTGCCAATTCTCGCCAATACCGATGCCCCCTAAAAGTGCGGATTTTTACCAATGTCGAATAATCGGCACACCCCTAAATGGAACTATCCTTATCATGCCCGTATAAAATATTCATTAGACTTGCACTTTTCCAACGTTCTCTAAGGGGTACAGTGCACATTGAAGCGTCAGCTAGTGTCCTGCGGTACAAGTAACAATTTTCGGGAATGATTTTGGGATTATGCTTGTTAAGCCAAGTTCTATTGTATATCTCTCGCTGGAAACTTGTTATAGTGTGGGTAAGCATATTCTTGTGAACTACATCCACTATTCATTTACTAAGTCGTCTAGAATGAAATGTCTAATTTTCAGTTGAATAGTAATTTTACTAAAACTCGAATAAAAACAATGCAATTTAATCAAGGCATTCACCTAAAGTATCACCACACTTTTTCTGTTAAGTCGCCCGTTGTTTGAGATGTAGCTGCTACAGCTTGCAGCTCATCAGTATCTACCTTGATCTGAGGTCTGCCATGAGGTTAATTTTCGGGAGTAAAATCATCAGGTTGAAATGTTTCGAACTCCCGTCAGGAGAGTGCGGTCATATGCCACATCCTCACCACACACCTCATTGATGTTTCCAGCTATGTGTGATGCTTTTGTGCTACAGTGGAACTCCTTTATAAACAGTACATAGTTTAGATAAATTTCTATCCTGCTGACACTCACTTGCGTCTGTTGGACCGACTTGTTAGTTCAGCCAGCAAGTTGTGCCCTGATAATGATCTAGTGAACCTGTCCCACAGGCGAAGAGGAGCAGAGTTTTGTATGTTTTATAAGGTGTACAATAATGAGAGGCATTGGTTGTATTCTGCTCTTCCTGCCCTCAAGGTTTTTTTTGGGGGGAAAGAGACTTGTGCTGCGCACGGAGCGCACTCTTTTACTTTGGAGGCTGTCGTATGTCGAACTAATCAGTTCTGGCCTGCAGGCGTTTAAGTCAGCTGTTAATGGTTTTTTGATGGATTTCCTTTAGCAGCGTTTTGGACTTCCCGGTGTTGCAAGATGTTTCATTTGGGTTGTATTACCTGTCCGTGGGAGCTCAAGCGTGAAGTTTTAATAATAATAATAGCAGCCTTGAAATGCAGGGTTCCTGAAGCGAAGCCGTTGATAGGCCAAGGTGTTTTGGTCGTGTTGGAGTTCATTAGCCTCTGGTTCCATGAGTCCAGAGTAAAAACTAGAGCAGTCTGAGAGTACATACCTCCGACGCATAAGGCTACTGTAACAAAAAATTCAAATTGGCTCTGAAACCATGATTTTCTGTGTATCAACTCCAAAATCTAATCATTTGTGCCTTTTGATATCATTGACGGTTTCTGCTATTTTTTCTAAGATCCGTTCATAACCTTTGAGTTTTGCTGCAAACAAACATTATGACAAACGTAAGTCAAACATACAAACGACCCAACCGATCTGCACCAAAATTTGATCATTTATGTCTGTTAACATTACTAACAACTCCTAAGTTTCATAAAGATCCATTTAAAACTTTTCGAGTTACTGCGCCTAAAAACATTAAATGAAACACAGCAACAAACACACAAACGAACTGATTAGTGATTGGGCGAATATTCGCATCTGCAACCGCGGAACATCCGCACCTTTTTGACATCCGCAGCCGCATCTTCATCCACGGATGCTAAGATGGTAACATTCGTAATCGCATCCACGGATGTCAACTGTTAAATTCGCAGCAAAGGAGACGCAGGATTATCACTGCACACTAAGCTCATCCATAGTGCTGAAAACTGCAAATTCTCATTTTGATTGAAATGTGTGCAAGCGCTGTCCCTGTCTACAAAGCACCATCTAAGTTTTTTCCCCCAAGTGTTCTATAAACTGCTGTCGTGAGAAGGGGTGTGTGCGTTTGTGGTGGGCGAATATGCGCAATCGCGGAACATCGCACCTTTTTTGACATCTGCATCCGCATCGACATCGTCAAGATGGCAAGATCCACACGTGCATCCGCATTCACGGATATCTAAAAAATGACATCCGACCCATCACTTGAACAAATCATCCCAAATATATGTTCATTAACTCTTCGTGATATACCTAATAACTCGTGTATATTTCATAAAAATCCGTCCATAACATTTTGAGTTATGGCACTGAAAAAATGAGGCAGACAAAGAAACGGATTGACAGGTCTTCCCCAAAAGTTAATCATTTATTCCTCCTAACATACCTAACAATCCTTATAAATTTCGTCAAAATCCGCCCATAACTTTTTGAGTTATCTTGGAGAAAGACAGACGGACAAGCCTGAAGAAAACATAACCTTCTTAGCGGAGGTAATAAACTTACTGACTCTGACTCCTTGAGTTTGGCTCGATATTACCTATTTTGTGTGTGTTCAAAGTCTCAGTTTCGCCAGTGAGAACTAGGCGTACTAGGGCACCCTGATAGCGCATACCTCCGCCAAGCAAGGCAACGGTAACGGAAATTGAAATTGGCTCTGAAACCATAATTTTCTTTGTATCACATCCAAAATCCAATCATTTGTGCCTTTTGATAGTATTTAATTAGACCTTTTCTGCAATTTTCTT
>LQNS02278094.1:48654071-48666494 GCA_001587735.2 Parhyale hawaiensis | reverse complement strand
GTTAGCTAGCCTCCAATCCTGTGGAACTTCTCCCGTTCTCAGAGACCGATTAAATATTTCGAGCAGTGGCTTCACGATGACTGGATCCATTTCTGGTAGTACACGAGGAGTAAGATTATGTGGGCCAGTGGATTTGTACACATTCAGGTGGGTCAGTGCTTGAAGGATCTCGATCTCCGAGAAAACACATGAGTTTATACGAGCAACTTGCATCGGTGCCGGTTCAGGAATATTCGTAATATTTTTAATAGTAAATACAGAGGTGAAATAGTCGTTCCGGATTGTGGCTTTGTCTCTTAGGTCATTGGTGATTGCCCCGTCAGGTCTTTTGAGCGGACCTGTGGTTTCTTTTTTTTTATTCTTCTTTCATTCACATATTTATAGAATGCCTTTGGGTTGCGTTTTGCCATAATGGCCACGGATACTTCTTTTTCCCTTTTTGTGGTCCTGACTATTTTCTTTACATCCAGGCATGCCCTTATGTGACTGGCCCTGTTCTCCTCTGTTGGATTACGCTTCCAAGCTTTGTAACGCACTTGTCGCTTTGTAATGGAGCATTTGACTGTCCGATTCATCCAGAGGGGATCATTACTGATACTCACTCGTTTATTTGGGATGTATCGTTCAGCTGCTCTCAGGATACTAGTCTTCAAAATGTGAGAGCATCGGGGTATCGAAGTCAGTTGTTCCTATTTCAGTTGCCCTTTCCTGAAAATTCGCTCGTCGAAAGTCTGGCCGCATGAGACGACAGTAAGATGTTGATTATTGTGTTAAAATTTGAAACAAGTATGAAGGATAATAAAAAGTTATGAAAGGAAAGCTTGTCTCTTGAAATTTATAACGTTCAAAACTAAGGGACAAAAAAAGAAAAATTTGGTTAATTTTTTATTCAGTCCGTATTTCTTTATTTACATCAAAGACAAAGTTTGACACTGCCATTTGTAAACATTGCTGTTCGTTACAGGATGGCACCACGTCAGAAAGTTGATTATATCCTGCGACAAAATATCAAGTTGCACAAAAATAATTTCACTATAAGAGAAATTTCTGAGAAGGTAAACCGTTCGAAATGTGTTGTGGGCAGAATAGTGAAGTCGTACGATGAAACCGGCTACATTGTTGTGCCTAAAAAAGCCGCCAGGCCCCCTAAAACGTCAGTTAGAGAGGACAGAGTCATCCAGCGTACGTCATTGAAGGATCTATTCAAGTCCTCAGCTGCGATAAGTAGGGAAATGAATGACACAACATGTATGAACGTCTCACGTCAGACCGTTTCTCGGCGCCTTCAAGAAATGAGGTTACTTGCAAGACGCCCTCAGAAAAAAACCGCTTGTGAGTGCCAAGAACAAGAAACAGAGATTAGAGTTTGCAAACAAGCAATTTAACTGGTCCCATGAAAATTGGGATCAAGTATTTTTCAGTGATGAAAACCGGTTCAATTTGTTTGGAAATAGCGGTAACAACTTCGTAAGAAGACTTGAAGGTGAGAAATTAAATGTAAAGTGTACTAAGAAGACTGTGAAGTTTGGCGGCGGATTATTGTTATCATTAAAACTTCACGCCCGGCCCGCCACGGACAGGTAGTACAACCCAAATGAAGCAGCTTGCACCACCGGGAAGCCCGAAACACTACTAACGAAAATCCAACAAAAATCCATTAACTGCTGACTTAAACACCTGCAGGCCAACATGACCGAAAGCCGATGCCGGCAATGAATTCCAAACTCCAACAGACCTGGGCACAAAGCACCTACTGAACTGACGAGTTCTGCATTTGACACTCTCTAAAGTGAAAGTGTGCTCGTCAACCGCAGCACGTGTTATCCTCTTGAGACCTTGAGGGCTGGCACAGATGAATACAACCAATGTCTTTCATTGTCGTACACCCTATAAAACATACAGAGTCTAACAACTTCTCTTCTATGGAACAGATTCACCAGATCATTTTCGGCGCACAGCCTGTTGGCTAAACTAACAAGTCGGCCCAGCAGACGCAAGGGCCTGTCAGCAGCTGAAGCCCAGACCGGTGAGCAATGCTCCAACACAGGCAGCAAGAAAGCATCTGCGGATAACCTCCCTGTCACCAAACACAGAATTCACCTTACGTAGGAGCCCAATCTTACTGGAAGCACGTGACACCAGTCGCCTAATATGCGGTTCAAAGGTAAGCTTCTTATCAGAGACAACACCGAGAATCTCCAAGGAGCTTGCCTCCTGAAGCAAAGTGTCATGTATCTTCTGATGTGGATGCTGCGGTAAAGATGTCCGAAACCGACTGGCAATCATAGACTTGGTCTTACTGGCATTCAACTTTATACTCCAGGCCGAGCACAATGCACTAATTTGCGACAGATCCCTATTAAGAGACTCGGCGACATTACACATGCTGGGGGCAGGAATCACTACTATCAAGTGGAATCGTCGGCATAGTTTATCAAACGGCTCTCTAGTAAGGAGAGCATGTCACTAGTATATAGAACGAACAGTAGCGGACCAAATATGCTTCACTGAAGGACTCCAGACTTCACTGCGACGGAGGCACTCAAAACGCCGTCAACACACACATACACACTCTGCGTTCGCTCGAAAACGAAATCACTAATGATTAAAAGAACCCTACCACCCACACCAAACGACTTCAACTTGTACAATAGACCCCTGTGGTTGACCCTGTTAAACGCCGCGCTGAAGTCCAACTGTACAAGGCGTGCCTCAGACCCACAATCCAGCGCAGACTGCAAATGGTGTAACACCGATAACAGTGCGTCACAACAGCCCAAACCAGTTCTGTATGCAAACTGACCAGCAGGCAACAAACCCGTAGCTTCAGCAAAACGTCCAAGCTTAGAAGCGACCAATTTCTCGAACATCTTCGACAAAATGGGTGGCAGCGTAATGGGTCGGTAGTTGGCGACATGGGGCGACACTGAACTCTTGGGAATGGGAGTAATTTTCCCAGTACGCCAACCACGAGGAAAGGTCTCTAGCCGTATCAGACGCTGGAAGATCACTCCAAGCTTAGGGGCGAGAATGTCAGCAACCTGCTTATAAAACAGAGGAAACCTGCCCACCGGATCCACACCTCAATGACGATCAAGGTCCTCAAACAGCACCTTGATTTTAGCAGATCTGAACGCCAAAGAAGGTAAACGGGGTTCAGTGTGACATCCATGGGATAATGACAACACGTCTCTGCTCTGCTTTCTATCGAAGCCAGCCGATAAGAGCTCCGCCCTAGCCAAGGGATCAGTAATGATACCCCCACCGGGACCAACAAGGGGCAGCAACGATGGTTCAGTTCAAAAAAATTGAACCCTTCAGCTCACTCCACCAACGATGTGGATGGTCCTTGGAACGCCGCCTCTGACGATGCTGGGCCTTCTTATACCCACGCTTAGCCTCGGCCCTACGATCCACATAAAAATGTCTGCCACAACGTGCTGTGACGTGAACGCTGCCAAGCCTGATAAGCTGCTTGTTTAGCTTCAAAAACTAACCGACGCTGGTCGTTAAACTACGGTTTGTCCCGAGACTCACAAGAATAGTCCTCTTTGGGACATACCTCTCCAAAATAGACACAGTCAAGTCGTTGAGCTTAGAGATAGGATCATCACTACAAATAATCTGGCGCAAGGGTAACGCCCTCACTTCTCCAGTAATAGCATCCCTATCAGCCCCACTCTTAACGAACAGCAAGAGAGTGATGTTGTCCAGATTCAATGACACAACTAGATGTTAGTGGTCTGAAGTGCGAATAGGGGAGCCAACTGAGACGGTCATCAAGTCCGGGACATCTGTCATAACGAGGTCGAGGCAATTGCCAGCAATATGTGTGGACCCGCGAACTAGCTGCACAGTACTAGATAAGGTTCGCGTACAGTCTTCTAATCTAATACTAAGAATGACCGTCATGTGTTTATAAAAATATATATATTTATACATTTATTTATTTATATGGTCGGTGTCACGCTCTTAACGAAATAGATAGGCAGCCGTAATGGTAATGGTGTGTTCAGTATGTTCTCTAGTTAAGGGACATCACCTCTCGTTCGTTTGCGAACCCGTGAGAATGCTCAGGTGTATAAAAAGCTGTTGGAAGGTATTGCCGTGCCTAATATTGTAAACTCAGGTGTCCTCAGTCCTATCTTCATGCAAGATAGGACTCAGTCCTATCCCCCTGCCGCAAGGCCAAGACATTCATGAGTTACCTGAGCATCAAGATCTCGAAGTTATGGATTGGCCACCACAAAGTCCTGACCTAAATCCAACGGAGAATATTTGGGAAACCCTAGGGGTGAAAGTTATGGCAAGAAACCCTATCAATACGGAAGATGTTTGGATGACACTTCGAGAGGAATGGGCGAAAATTACTGTTGAAGATTGTCAGAATCTCATTCGGTCTTGTAGTCGACGATGTGCAGCTGTAATCGAAAGCAAGGGACTATTTGCCAAGTATTGATTGTTCACCATTTTACTAATTATTTCTAGCAAAATATTGAGTTGAATGCATTTCTTTCTTGTTTGTCCCTTAGTTTTGGACGTTATAAATTTCAAGAGAAAAGCTTTTCGTTCATAACTTTTTTATTACCCTTCATACTTGTCTCAAATTTTAACACAATAATCATCATACTGGCTAATAGTGTGCAGAAAAAGAAATACCTGGCATGGTTAGAAAAAAGTTATGCCGTTTTGAAAATTTGTCCCTTAGTTTTGGACGGTACTGTATGTCATAGATAAGCTCGCTACAGCGCTACTGCTTCTGTAAATTGAGCTAATTAAGACATTGGCGTATAAATTGTTACGGTGTACAGGAATGGGTAGCTTTGCGCTAGCATGAACAGTACTGATGATGACACCGGTGAAGCAACCAGTAAATAGAAGCATTTGCACAAATGTCTATTGTGTTTTGTAGTGAACAACAAATCCGTGTGATTTACGTTTTTCCCTAATGTATTTGCGCATGAAGTCAGTGCAGGTGTGCAAGTAATTTTCCTCTATTATGTACTTTCAAGTTCTTTATAGATGTAATTACGCACAATTTCAATGGTACCTGCTGTACGAGTAGCTTTCCTCTACTACAGTATATAATTTGAAGTACATGCAGTTTCAGTAAGTCTGTAAGTACTTCCTTCTATATAGGTATTTATCTGCGTAGCATGTTCGTCACATGCCGTGATTTTCTCACCGTGAGGTGTAATATCTAAGGTGGAAAAAAAAGTGTGGACCTGGTTGATACCCTACAGCTCTACCCTTCACTGTCTCGGCTGCTGTCGTGCCGGCGGTGTGTCCGTGTGCGGAGCTGCTTAGCGCCGGTTGTTCTCCCTGTTCCACAGTCCACACTACACAATCGCACGATCAACTAAATGCGCGGACGTTCAGGTCACACTTTCGTCACGATATAGTGTGAAAGAAGGTAGCACAGACGTGCGGGCTGAAGGTCCGCGCATTTAGTTGAGCGGCCACTTGTACAGTGTGGCCTTGGCATTACACGTTCTGTTTCTCAATCGCCGCCTTTCGTGCTTCGAGTTTGAAGACTTCTTTTACCATGCAGATGAAGCTTCGTTGTGTGCACCGATTCTCATTATCCATAATATATATATATATTTGTATAAGCAGGTAATAAGTTTTCATTTAGACACGTTCTGTTAAAGACCAGGGACTGTTCTTTGTTGACGATCTTTCTGCTGCATTTCTCAATGTTTCGCACCAAACTTTTGGCGGTTGAAGGTAAGTGGAAAATCAAATTTCCGAGAGTCATCTTCAGTTTATCTACAAGGCCAAACAGAAATTTATAAGTATCGACGTTTCGAATGTTTTCACACATTCATTTTCAAGATTCGCGGTAAAGGTTCTGAAATACATACAAAGGGTATTTATGACATTTGCATGCGTGCTATACTCTACGTTGAAATGTCTCAATGCATAGTGCACGGGTCCTAACGATAGAACGAACTAGTCGAGCCATGAAAGAAGTGCATTGGTGAAGACCTGGTGGCCGGTATAACCACTTAAAAAAAATTTGAGTACAATCTTTTATCAGTTTGTCTACGGCGAAGCCCTGACCTTGAGTAAGATTTTAATGACTGTCCCAATACGGTAAACTAATCTGCGGCACTCGTATAGAGAGATATGGACATACGGTACCGCTTTAGTTTCACCTTGCAACTTGCGCAATTTTTTATCAACAGCAGCTAACTTCACCTATAGACGCATTTGAGCAACAATGGGTTGCAAATTCGCATCAAGGAACATTTTATTTTCAGTAAAACGAAAAACTAAATATATATTCTGCTCATCAGTCACCAATTATTAATTGTCTAATGTTTCTTGCTGCTATCGGCAACGTTTATCGCCGCCCACTGGTCACCTTGCAACTTTTCACAGGCCTGTTACGACTATAAACTGCAATAAACGCTATCTACGTTTCGATACTGCTGAAAGCTTGTGTGAACCACCACTTGGGAGATCTCGTACGACTGCGTGAAAGTTTTTTTTTTTTACGAGCCATCCACTCCAATAGTTACGTATGTCCTTCCAGTCAGCTGTCTTGATGACGCTTATAAGGTGAACACTATACCATACTCTGAAGATATCCGAGGCTTTGTGACCGATGAGCGGCGTATTTAGTTTTTCAGAGAACAAAATATTGTTCGTCGTGCTGTAAGCCATTGCTGCCTAATTATGTCTGTGACGTAATCATTTTTTCTATCGCCAGCCAGCTGAAGATAAAGAATAATTTCAAATTCTAAGGTGATACTGATGTGGTTTGTCCATATCTCTGCCTGTGTGTTGTCGATTTGCGTATGTGAGACAGTGTTAGTAGAATGGATCGCGATTTAGTGTGTGTAAGGTTTAAAATCGGTCATGTAAGTTCGGCTAAGCTAGAATGAGTGGCTAACCTATCTTACGGGCACACAGTATACTTGAATCTCAGGTATGCAGAAAAGTCTACCGACACTGAAAAATCTTGTTCAAGGTCTGGGCTCTCTGCGTGTGCGTACGAAAACAATTGTGCTCGAAAATTCTGAACGCATCAGAGTTAGCCGGCAAGTCTAATGTACCTTACCTGTACCATGGCTTTACGAGTACTTCATAAGGGAACGATTGGTAACTCAGACGAAAATGGTTACTTGGATGTCAGTATTTGCTGTAGTGTTAGATGCTGTAATGCGCTGTTAGGCTGAAAAATGTGAGAGTACATTTGCAATTGCATGTCTTTACCAGTGTACGTAAAAAATTGAACAAGTGGTGACTCGTCGCAAAAGATTTTCTAATGTTGCTTCAAACCTCATTATCATAGATGAATGCATATCACTGTTGCTAGTGCGCTGGCAATTCATGGCAGTTGGTGAAATTTGCCACGTATTTCTACCAAATTCTATTTATATACCTACAAGGACGTGCATTATACTGAAAATACATATCCCAGTTACTGCCTTGCATGTAGTGTCTCAGTCACAGTTTCAGGTTCAATAGCTTCTTTGTGTCCGGAGCCGGTGTATGAAGGCCACGCGGCACGTGCGTGATAGTCATGCGCACGGTGTGCTCACACGCCTCCCACACTCGCCTCAGTAACTGCCGGTACCGGTAAGTCGAGGATGGCTTGAGTAACACAGAGGTTATTTGTATCTAGTACAGTTGCTGTGTTGGTGCGTTGCTGGGATGAAAAGTTTTATATTAGTACCTTTACGGCCGTGGTTCCCGTACTTTTGTTTGCCTGGCACCCTGGGAGAACTTTTTAATGTGTGCAGCGCGTGTGTTGCTCCCAAAAAACTACGAGGCATGGAGGGAGAAAAACAACCTATATCTTCTAGCATTCAATACCTTTTACAACGTACGAGGGCAGGCAACACGTAGCCTATGAGATGGATTCACCTAATCAATCTGGGCGCAAAGCCTACTGACGGAGCTAACAATTCGGTCCAACTGATGCAAATGACTGGCAGCAGCCGAAGCACGTAACGGGTAACAATACTTCAACAAAGGCAACAAGAGTGCATAAGAGCATCTACGAGCTACATCCCTGTAACCAAACACTACATTCACCTTAAAAAGGAGCCAAATCCTACTCAAAGCCAATGGCGTAGCTACGGGGGAGCGGGGAGGGCGCACGCCGCCCCCCCCCCCCCCCCCACACACACAAAAGTTACACGCCCCTCAGGCGCCCCCCCCCNCTTAAAAAGGAGCCAAATCCTACTCAAAGCCAATGGCGTAGCTACGGGGGAGCGGGGAGGGCGCACGCCGCCCCCCCCCCCCACACACACAAAAGTTACACGCCCCTCAGGCGCCCCCCCCCACTGGAAATCAGGCCCCGAAAAATTGCATATCCTAAAGTTTAAGATACAGTCTTCCATTTCGTCCATGCATGGCTTTTGAAGTTTGGTCTTGATTAGTATCTCATATTTCAACTTATGAAGAGAGCACAAACGACCCCTGCAACCAACCTCCTCCCCAACAAAATCTAATGTGTTAGTTGTTTTGTCCACCGCGGCCGAGCATAGCACTTAGGCAGTTGCATGTATCTACTTAATGACAATGTCGTTACTTCTAATAGTTTCAGTGCAGCAGTAGCAGAGATTTGACTATGAGTAGTGATCTCGCTGGGGGAAAAACCTGGCTTCAGCTGCCTTGGATGATCTAGAAGACATGAGCAGTAAAGAAAAGGCCATTGATTGATTGATTTTCATTTATTTCTCTCCACGGACGGGATGTATTATTGGACTATTCAATTACCTACAGCTTATATTAAAAATGCCGTGCACATTCATTTCTTGATTATATTACAGCTATGAATTTACAACCTAATTACCAAAGCTCAATGCCATCACATACCAAACTAGTTAATCGAACTAGCACCAGAATTGTACTACCATGCGAATACCCTCCCAAGGGGAGAAATATATGTTTCCCGCTAATATTACCGATTGTGTCATTAAAGTAAGATAAGTCCATTTATTTCTGCCCGAGGAGAGATTTGCATGGCTTAACACTATTTCACCTGATTACCTTAATACTATTACATCATGTACAAGTAATATCATCCAATAGGTATGGCGGTACCGCACTGTACAACCTACAGTACAAACATTTAAATACTGGGAGGGAGTCAGGGAAGTTGTTGTGCACTGTGAGAAAGATTAGATTAGATAGGCGGCAGTAGACGAACCAAATGGCCCATTCCCAGAGAGACACCGGGAGTCTTACACACCGGCCCTCTATGAGCTATTACCATTAGGAATTTAAAAGTAAAGACGATAGGAAAGAATGATATCATACTGAAACGTTTCGTATTGCCATTATGTCAGCATGCTATAGATGACTGACGTAAAAAAGATAAAACGGAAGATCTCTGCCAACGAGACGATCGTGCAGGCACGCAAGCGCGATTTATAGCCGCTGATCCGCAGAGCTTAAGAATATGTGACTCCTGGGGGGAGATGTTCTTAGCTGTGGAGGATGTCTGTCCCAATGCTTGTCAAGACGATTTTTGTATGCTTTGACTGTCTCCACACCGACAACGTCAGAGGGGAGTTTAATCCAAATGTTCACTGTGAAATACGGAAAGAACTGCTTGCTTATGGTTATTCTTTGAGCTTTATGCCTGAGCTTTTGGCCGTTGTTTCGCAGGCGATCAATAACATCTCTTTCAAAAAGTCCCGCTGTAGGCACGTCGTTAAAGTCGTTCAAATACTTGAATGCTTCTATTAATTGCCCCCTGAGTCGTCTTTGTCCAAAAGTGGTAGACCTAGTTCTTGTACGCGACATTCATATAGCTTGTTTCACCGATAAGGTATCAATTTCGTTGCTTTGCGTTGGATTCTTCCCATGTTACTGACATCTTTGCGCAGATGTGGCGACCAGAATTGAACAGCAAATTCTTAGTGTAGGCGCAACACCGCCTTGTACAGAGGAATGATGATATCCTTGGAGTTATATTCGAAATTACTGGTGATGAATCCCTGTACTCTACTTGCCATTTTCAGACATTTGTTATGGCATGGGCACATAGGATTTTCGAAAGAGGACACGACCTTCAGGGGGCTCTTAAGTCATCCATAGTGGCTCGCTTAAGCGTGCGGAAGGTTTTCTTCTGTCGCTTGGTTGGTGCCCTAGTCTACCAACAGAGGGTCTGAGCCGCCCTGAACCACCCTTTGGGGCACTCTGACCCTTGGCCACATAATGTAGTACAGTCACCTGATTATGGCGGTGCCTCCTTCCAGGGCTTACCGAGAAGGCTTCAAGTGCAATCCCCCGAGAAATATCGCTCACAAAGGTATTCAGCCACCCCATTGTGTTCCTTCGGCTTCTTAAAAGGACCCTCTAAGCTACTCGGGGGGACCATCTTTTCATCCGGCGGGATCCCGTCGGGCCCTTGAGTTGGACACTGAGTCACCCGGGCCACCTGGGCCCTTGAAGTTATGTGTCCTATGGAACCGGGATGGCATTCTCTGGGTCATCCAGTGCGGCTTCTTGGCTCCTTGAAAAATCCCCCTACGCGTCACCCCTTCTGGTTTCTTTCCAGACTCACTCTACATAATACATCCGACGGGGCTTTCTTAGCCCATTGATCGGGTCCTTGCATCACCCGGTGGACCTTTTTCAAAGAGAACCCCAGAGTCGCTCCATGGAGCCCTTTTAAGTAGGCCACAAAGTCTAGATTTTGTCAGAAGCTAGGGCCTTGGCGTCAAATTCTAATGTCCAGAGAATGCTAATTATCGATGATCCAGGTATGCCTTTGGAACAAAACACGCTTCTCTTGTTAGCAGCGGCCACTCAATTTTCAGCGTTGGGGTTACGGTACCCAATTTCAAATTATGCGCGTTCATTGATGGAAGGTTCCTCTGGTATTGAGGATGCTATTTGATATGAGGGTACCCCAAATTGTTGAGGCCCACATTCGTTTGTATGACAGTTGCGATATAACGATAAATGTAAAGTCAGCGTGACCGCTCACCCTAACTGAGAAGCCTGCAGGGACTTATTCGTGAAGCAGATACAGTGCCTAGACATAAGTATTTGCACAACTCTATTTTTTATGTATTTTTAAACATTTAGGGACTGCTTTAGGATAATTAATACAGGACGTTTATATATAACATATATATATATAATAGAATATTTAAACATAACAATCAGATGTGCACTTATAACAAGAAAATTTAATACAAGCAAAAGTAATGAGGGACAAAAGTATTTGACCAAAATAAATATGATGTTGTGATGTATAATTTGAATAAATTAGTTTGGAAATTATTCTAGAACGTTCAGGAAACGTCTCAAAACAAATGCAATGTAAACAAACCACAGCCGGCGCAATCATTACCTCTCTAGACCTCGTTGAAGTCTCGCACACTCTCACTACAATGCCCAAAGTTAAAGCAATCCCTGAAGCTACTCATAGACGGATAATTTAATTTCGTAGTGAGGGATTAACTTATAGAGTAATAGCAGAACATGTCAATGTTCCTTTTTCAACGGTTGGAGCAATAGTCCGCATCATCAAGTGACTGGAGCGGTCTCCAACCTGCCAAGAGCTGGAGCTCCGCGCAAGATCATGGGTCGTCCTCGGCGCTACATGCTACGTAAGGTGACTAATGAGCCCGTGACAACTCGTGCTGACCTTCAGAGTGAACTGACGTGTCAGGGACTGCATGTCAGCAAGAAAACTATTGTTAGGGAATTGAACCGTACTGGCATTCATTCTTATACTCCTTGCAAAACTGCTCTTCTTACAGTAAATCATGTCAAGAGCCGCTTAACAATGGCCAAAGACCACCTGGACAAAGGAAATGAGTTTTGGGAAGGCGTTATATGGTCTGACGAAACTAAAATAGAACTTTTTGGCCGAAACGAAGCTCGGCTTCTATGGAGGAAACGTGGTACTGCCTATGGCCCCGAGAACACCATCCCCACCGTGAAGCATGGAGGGGCAGCATCATGGTGTGGGGTTGCTTTATTGCCCATTGTGCTAAGGATCTTCATATCTTTGATGGCAAGATGAATAGTTTCATGTACAGGGAGATATTAGAGAAGAAGATGATTCCAATTGCCAAAAAATTCTACGGACGGCGCAGGTGGACCTTCCAAGACAACGACCCCAAGCATACTGCGAATTTAACGAAAGAATGGTTTCAAAAGAAGAAAATAAATGTTCTTCCATGGCCTAGCCAATCACCCGACCTTAATCCAATATAAAATTTGTAGCGTCTTTTTTTAAATCTGGTGTCCACAAACGGTGTCCCAAAAACCTTACTGAATTAAAGGTTATCTGCATGGAGTTACTATGTTACCTTTTTAATTATAGTAGACTGGTAAATTTTGAAAAAAAATATATCTATATAGTATACGGTACATTAGGTTATGGGTGTGCAATTATTTTGGTCTAAGTATGGAAGCAAGTTTCATTTAATATTGTTTAGAATG
>LQNS02278094.1:48642599-48653491 GCA_001587735.2 Parhyale hawaiensis | reverse complement strand
TTTACATTATTGTCATATAGCCTCACAAGCGAGAATATCGCTTTTAGGAGGTTCGTTCTCATTTTAATTGTGAATTTTTAATCTTTTGTATCGAAATTGTAAGAGAACAAATAAAGGAGTAAAGGAAGAATGGCAAATAATACCATCAAGTGAATGTGAAAAGTAAATTTCCAGCTATAACAATCATCTCTATGCTGTTATTGCCAATAAAGGTCACGCCACAAAGTACTAATGTCATAATTTTTTTTGGTCAAATGCTTTAGTCCCTCATTACTTTTGATTGTGTTAAATTTTCTTGTTATAAGTGCTCATTTGACTGTTCTGTTGAAATATTCCATTATATATATGTTATATATACTTCCTGTATTAGATATCCTAAAGCAGTCCCTAATTTATTTAAAATACATAAAAAATATAGTTGTGCAAATACTTATGTCTAGCCACTGTATGTGTCAACTGGTCACAGAGGAGTGCACGGCCACAGTTGACTACGGACTGTCAAGAGTTATGGCATCAGCGACAGAAGGCTTTTATCCCAGCTAACGCACGTCGTAGAATCAACGTTGTCAGCTGTGGCTCAGTGGATTTCAGATAACGTTGTTAGCACGTCGTATCACAACATGCTAACAACGTGCTGGGCACGGCCTTAGCACCTTGTCCTGGGCGGTCCCTTAGCACGTTGTGATACAACGTGCTGGACACGTCCCTAGCACGTTATGATGCGATGTGTTAAGGACGTGCCCAATACGTAGTTAGCACGCTGTGATACGACGTACTAACAAGGTTGTTCGAGGCTGAATTGACAATGTCAACTAGATGTGGAGGTTGTCATGACGTTATCAGCATATTTTCTCATAACGTACTAACAACATTATCTGGAGTTCACAGATCAACATGATATGCCTGATTTCTACCTAGAATCAACGTCAAATTGTTAGCTGGGTTATGCGTCGGCCTATGGCCCCGGACTATCTCGTTTCTAGAATGCCATTGCGGGGCCAGTATCCATTCTAATACCCGGTGTCGCTGCCTCAGAAAGCCAAGCGCAAAAGCTTGCCTACTGGCAACACTCGAACCAACGCATTTAGCAGCAGCGCCGACAGAATGCCACTCGAGCGTTGCGCACTGCGCTGTACCCATTTACAAAGATTCTTATTGCTTAATTTACGCCAAATTTGGCATGGCATGAATTAACACTTTTGCTGTGATTCCAGTATATGTAATGGGCAATCATTTATCTGTGTATCATGATGTTCTACGAAAGTGGATCCCATTGGGGTGCATATGAACCTACTGACCCCCTGTTGGTTCACACACGGACCCCTTACTGGTGCATGATGTTTAAAGCTTCTCTGGCAATATTACATTGGTTTTATCCCATAGATGATAAAATTACAAAATATTTTATGGTCGTACGAGGAAATATATAAGTTTAAGTAGCTTATAGTAATCTTTTTCATCGATTAATTGAAATTTGAAATTTTCAGCTGTGGTGTAGTTACCCCTAAATGCTTTTGCTCGATCACAGAAACTATTTTTTTTTTCAAAAATGACGAGAACAGTATATGCTAACCATCATTCAATGCAATAGCAATTACGGGCGAGTCAAAATTAATTCAAGAGAGTTAACGGTGAAAACTCGCTGCATGAGAATAATGGGCTCAGCTGGGATGTCACGTGACTGTGACATGAATAATTATGTTTGGCGTATGTTGTTATGCCTCTGCCGTTCTGTATAAGCTGAAAAACAATAGCCAGGAAGCCTACGACATCTACAATATTCATTCAATACGTAATATAGTTACTAAGCTGATGCCATTTTAATGGCGGGGGAGGGGGGGTGTCCGTGTGCTTCAGGGCAATGTTGAAGGGGTCCATAGAAAATTGAAATTTGGGAACCGCTGATTAAGGACCACCAGTATAAGTATAAATTTAATTTTTGTTACTTCAACATTGAAAGATAAAGGTTATGATATTAAAATCTGTCACAATCAACACATTTTTCAGTATTCTATTGCGTGTACAGATAAAACATTCGTACTGTAAGATAAATATATTATAAAAAAAAAATACTTTCTTTTATGAGTGCACGCCATTTTGTGGGTCACGTCGCAGTTTACGTGTTAACGTAGGCAGAAGGATATTCCAAAACATACGGGACCCATACAGGATTTCCGAAAGAGGGGCACAACTTCTTGGGAGCCCTAGAGCCACCCATGTGGTCTTCTTGACGGCAAGGAGAGGCCTCTTGAGCCGAATATCGGGTCTCCTATGCCACCTAATGAGGTGCTAAGCCGTCCAGTGCGCCCCTTGCACCTTCCGAAAGGACTCCTACGAATCACCCACTGGGGCCGCTTTACTCGAGATTATACAGACACGTTCCCCGGTTCATCTGGTCCCGCCTTCTCCGAAGGCTGCCCGAAAAGGCTTCCAGAGATATAAACACGGAAATTACCCCCCGGGCGGCTGGAATGGGCCTGTCAGTCACATCGTGTGGCTCCTCATCCCCCTGAGTTACGGGTGTGATCCCTTGGGGCCTTCAGTCACTTGGTATAGCCCTCTTTTGTACATTGAAGGGGTGTCCTGAGACACCCTGTGGAGCACCCTTCCCAAGTTCGAGGAGTCTCCTTAGAGCCACCTGGTAAGGCTCCTCGAATGGGCACCATGAGTTATCTAATGAGACTCTCTTGGCCCTTGAAGAGGCCTTCTATTGTGTTTCTCCCGAATTACCTACTAACCCAGTGGGGCTCTTTCGAAAGGGACCTGTGTCATTCCCACGCATTATGTCAGTAGCCACGCCCTTGACTGGAGCACCGCCAATAGTAGCGGGGAACGCATTCATGACGTAGCATAAAATAATGGACGTCATAAAACCCAATAAAAGTTAATAAATATGCATAAAATATAATTGATAACATCAACAATGATATAAAGGATGGAAAGAAGGAACTTTGATAACACTTAACCACACACCATGCTTACTTTGAGCAGGAATGTTATTAATTATGTGCTGGGATAAAAAATTTTATAACTACTCAATTTACCTCGTAAAGCAGTTTATATTTCCACGTGCGCATATTTCGACTGAGCAGTTTATATTTCATTGTGTGCAAATTTCGACTGATAAACAACGAAAAAAAAAATGTACTTCTTTACCTATGGAGACTTTTATTAATTAAAACTATTCTAGAACTATTTCAGTAAACTAATTCAATACATGATAACAATAAGGGTTATTATAGTTTATGTAACAAATTCATGAGCTCTATTAGTATAGATGTTCATTTTTTTTTTTTGCAGTAGAAAGGGGTGGTTTTTATGGCAAATAAGACGTGTCTCCACTCGATACAGTGATACAAAATGAAATGATGACGGTTAATTACTATCAGTCATGTCAGAACGCTAAAGTTTTTGCCTGATTGACGTACAACTGTGACGTCTTTGATGACGGCTGGCCCACTATAGCCATTCACAGTGCTGGGCTGTGGTGCCGTCACTCCGCAGGACGCCAGTGATGTACCCTTACAAGTTCCAATACTACCTTTACTGTGCTACTGACACGATGCGTGCATGGGGCCATGGCTGAACTACCATTTTGAGACGGTTCTGCGCATCTCTTTGATTGACGTCAAGCGGAGCGAAAAACGTCAGTGTTGCGCAAGTATCAATAGTATTCCTAATTCATTTATACCATTACTTCTGCCACCATGGGCTCATAATAACTGATGTTCGGACATTTTAAATACGGAAAAAACAACTTGGTAAATCTTCTTCTTTTTCCTAAAGCTTCGGAGTAGCGAAAAAAGTGAGTTTAGGCAGCGAAAGAGTATACTAAGTTTTCGCTCTCACCGGTAACATCTACCGTACTGTACTTCTAACATTTTTTCCCTAGCAAAATGATAAACAACTACCTACGTAGTAATTATTAGTAATTCAGTTTTCCCTCCAAATTTTTCCATGTAACCATAGATAATGCTAATTTATCATAAAGAAGTCATGTAACTTGAAATAAAATTTTAATTGTTAAGCTTTGAACGCATGTCCAACCAAGTTGCCCTTTTTCTCGGAAAGCTCGAAAGAAAATGCTATGTCGACGGGGAAACTGTTTAATTGCATGAAATACCGCCTCTGAACGACTGACATATGAAACTTGAACTAGTAAATAATAAATCTTCCATTTGACCATTTTCGAGATTCTGACGACAAAAGCTCTTTAAAATACAAATTTCACAAGTAAAGTTTATAAATTTGGACTTACAATTACTTCTAGAGCGTTTAATACTACACCGATAATACGTATGCAACTGTAGTTTTTTTTTTTTTTGTAAGCCATGTTTTCCGCGGTATTTTTTTTTATGGCGGAGTGTACTAGTATGTAAAATAAAATACTAAACTAAAGCTAATTTCGAAAAATAAGTACGAATGTCGACAAATTTCTCTAAAACTTGACGTTTTGGGAAGTTGATTCCCATCGTCAGAAATTCAGAAATTATAACCTACAAAGGAGGACTAAAAAGAACATTTTATTTTGCATGAATCAAGTCTGGACAGGTGTTAGCAGGGGTGGTGGACCTAAAAGGCAAACGATACAGTGCCCAACTAGAGCACTGTGAGAGCGCATACCCCCGCCAAGCGAGGCAACGGTAGCAAAAAATTCAAATTGGCTCTGAAAATAATTTTCTTTGTATAAACTCCAAAATCTAATAATTTGTGCCTTTGGATAGTAATAACTGCTTGTGCCTTTTTCTTTAAGATAATTTCATAACTTTTTGACTTATAATGCTAACAAACGTTATGACAAACATGAGTCAAACATACAAACCGATCTGCACCAAAATTTAATAAGTTACGTCTTTTAACATTAATATCAACTCCCATAAATTTCGTAAATATCCATTCATTATTTTCTGAGTTATTATGCTAACAAGCATAAATTTAAAAACAGTGACGAACGAACGAACAAACGGATCATTACCAATTTGGTCATTTACTCTTTGTTATGTACCCAACAACTCATGTTGATTTCATAAAAATCCATCCATAAGTCTTTCAGTTATGGCATTGAAAAAAATGAGGCAGACAAACAAACAAACAAACTAGTGGATGAACATATCTTCACCAAAAGTTAATCATCTGTTCCTCCCAACATACCTAACAATCCCTGTAAATTTCGTCCAAACCGGCTCATAACTTTTTGAGCTAGCTTGGTGACAGACAGATAGACAAACACGACGAAAACTTAACCTTCTTGGCGGAGATAATTAGGGTCCCTATTTAAGCGTCGGACGATATTGGAAGCGGAGGATCGTGACGAGTGGTACGGCTGAAGCCATTATGCTGAGGCTAGGTTTTGTTTTATGGATATATAGTGATTCTAGAGTTGTGAGTTCTATTGGATTAGAATAAGCTATGATAGAGAAATCTTTCCTGCTAATTGGATGGTTGTTTCGCTCTGCATGAAGACGGGGAGCTGAATGTGCAGGTTTTGCTAGTGGAAAGCCTGTTCTGCTTGATATACCTAAATGTTGGTCAACGCGGGCATTGAAATGCTGTCCAGTGCTGCCGATGTACAGAGCTGAAGAAAAGGCGTAAACAACACTGGGCCGAATGTGTGTGGGAGGTTGATCTTTGAATTTAAAATAGGATCCTAAGGTAAATGTATTTTTGTAAGGGAGCCTAAAGTTTATGTGCGCGTAGGCCTCGGAGAGGAAAGCTTTCAGAGAATTGATATTATCGACAGTGGTTTTGCTGTAGTATGGGAGGGAGTGGAAAAAGCCTAATTTACAAATGGCAGGTTTAGTTATACCGGGATCGAATAGTTTGTCCATAAATGGTTGCAAGTAGTGATCTAGAAGGTGGTGTGGGTAGCCGTTATTTTTTAAAAAGGTTCAGAGAAAATCTATTTAATTGGAGAATGCTAGATACGAGAAAGATAAATGATATGCCCCAATTAGTAGAGTTTTCATAGCATTTATTTTAAATTGATCGTAGTAGTGACTAAAGAAGTTCGTTCCAAGGCCTGAGAATGTCGGCTTACTGTAGACTTTAGTGGTTAGGTTTGAGTCCTGCTTTATGACTAGGGTATCTAAAAATGGAGTAGAATTGTATGATTCGTTTTTGGCGGTGAACTTGGTGCTGGGATGCTTACTATTAAAATATTGTAAAAATAAATCAGAATCAGCTGGGTCTACGTAGCGTTTATAATGGATGGGTTTGAAACTATTCGGCCGGTTGTTGAACCATATTGATTCGTGATGGCCTTAAAATATGGTGGGGCCGAGCGGGGTGCCCATGGAAACTGCCGTCGATTTGTGTGTATAACCTGTTATTGAAAATCAAAAGAATCTTTGATGGCCAGACGAAGGAAAAATCTGAATGTAGGTTGGTCCATGTTGTGAAACGAGTCAGGGTTATCAAAAATTCTATTGCATATAATATCTATGGTTTCCTCAATATGTATATATGTAAATAAGGAAGTGATGTCAAAGCTAGATAGGTATGCGTTGGGTGGCAGTTGAATGTTTATGATTCCATCTTTAAATTTATTATAGTTACGCAATGTGTAATGATTAGTTCTCATATATAGGTTCAAGCAATGGAACGAGGAATTTAGCAATTGGGTAAGATGGGGTATTGACCGTATTGTATGCAGCTATTATTAGTCGCAAAGGGATTTTGGTTTTGTGTAGTTTTGGGAGACCGTATTTGATTCCAGGTGACGCGCCAGAGTTTTAGAGAGAGCAATAAGTCGATTTAGTAATGATATCTTGATCTAGCAACTTCTTCAGGAACCTGTGGATTTTATCAATGAATTTGAGAGTAAGTTTGAAAGGGTCGGTATGTTTATCGTAGAGAGTGAACTTTGTTGTATCAGATGGAATGGTATTCATTTTTTTATAGTATTCATTTCTATTGATGACGACAACTCCCCTACCCGTGTGTGGCCTTCAAACTACTACTGAATTTTCCTTGCTAAAATTTGACAAAAGAGACAAATCGGTCTTTGAAGATATAGGAGAGAACGGATTGCTGTGCGAGGTGTACAAGTTATTGCGAGTTTCTTTTATTTTATTTTTTACTTCGGCAAAGGAAAATTTAGGACTAAGTGGTTGGGATTTCAGTCTGCTAGCTAAATTGTGGAAACTATTGAAATGTCTATAATAATTGGGTTTGAATACAGGCAGGCAAAACTCCAGACCAAATGACAACAAAAATTTTAGGCGTGACCGGAGGGTAGAATAATTGAAAATAACGTGATCCGGGTTTCAAGAAGTTAAGTTAGAGGATGCGCCTAATTTATTCAGTTTTCTGGTGTGAACTCTTTTCGTTGTGTCAATAAATTTACTGTTGTTGCGGTTTGTAGGCCAGACAAGGGTGGAGGAGTTGTCATCGATAGGAATGAACACGATCAAAAATGAATACCATTCTATCTGATACAACAAAGTTCACTCTCTACGATGAACATACCGACCCTTTCAAACTTACTCGCATATTCATTGATAAATCCATAGGTTCCAGAAGAAGTCGCTAAATCAAGATCTCATTACTAAATCGACTTACTGCTCTCTGTATAACTCGGGCGCGTCATCTGAAATCATATACGGTCCCTGGTGATTCTGATTTATTTTTACAATATTTAAATAGTAATCATCCCAGCATAAAGTTCACCGCCGAAAACCAATCAAACGATTCTATTGCATTTTTGGATACCCTAGTCACAAAGCAGCACCCAAACCTAACCACTAAACTCTACAAGAAGCCGACATTCTTAGGCCTTGGATCTACTTTAGTCACTGCTACGATCAATTTTAAATAAAATAGTTTAAAATAATCAATAAAAATAATTTAAAATAAATGAATGTAAATGGCAATCGCAGTACTTGCACTGGTAAGTTCGAGTCCTAAGACTTTCCCCTGCGTACGATACGAAGTCCCAATACTGCCTGCGGATAACTTGCAGGAGACCTGAGCAGAGATGCGAATCATTGCGTCTCCCGCAAATTGTCCGCAGCCTGTATTATGACACCGCATCGTATAATGCAGCACTTTTGATGCAGAGGAATGTCCTATGACTCGAATTTGCCAGTAAAAGTACTGTAATTGACATTCACATTCAAAATATTACTCAACAGCGTCTCTTGCAGATTGGCGCAGCTTTTGTTCGGACGTTTAATGCAGGGGCCTCACTATATAGGCATTCATCCTCGCAACTTGCTGTCTGTACGCGCAGGTCGTACGTCTTCGAGCAGCGAAATTGCTGCTAGGAACAGACAAGTTACGCCTACGAGGCGAAAGGTCGCAATAACTGCATTTCGTATTTACCTCACTTTAACTGAACAAAGTGAGATGTTCGCAGAAACATAATTATATTTTATTTTGGTTCTCGTGCAAGGGTGATCGTTAGGTAGCAAGCACTGTTGCGGAGCCAGTTCAGTTAACTCGTTTGGTACCTATGTGATGGCACTGAGCCATGTAAATAAGGTTGTGAATTTATAGCTGTAATATTGCCAAGAAATAATGTACACAAATTTTTAATGTAAGCTGTAAAATAATAATCCAAGAACACCTCCCGCCTCTGGAGAAATAAATGCTCAATAAATAAATAAATAAATAAATTGAGGTTTTCTATGGGCAACCAGTTGGTCGTACAGCCGCTTAAATCGAACATGTAGTTACAGTGTGATTCTGAGTGCTTTTTAAAACAGCCTTTTTTAGCCTATTTGTAAAGTGTTTTTAGTTACTTATCCTACGAACTGAGATAAAATCTGTTCACACGGTGGCGTTTTTGCTTATTACTGGGAATTTCTGCCGTTAACTCGCAGCTCTGTGCGTTTTCGCGAGCGTCCATTTTGATATTTCCGCGCGACTTAGTCTGCAAACCATACGGCGTCTTTTTGTGGCCACCTTGCGGATGATTCCACCTGCTTGCGCATGATCCGCGCGTTTTTGGGACCGCTTTTTGACGTGATTCTGATAGCAATCAACCGTGATCAGTGGTGAGAATTGATCATGGCGTGATTTCCCCCGCAGGCCAATCATGCGTGATCAAAGAGTGATTCCAGCCGTTGGAAAAGTGAAAATTCAAAATTTGAAATGCAAGTTCGTGATGTTTTCTTATATTTAGGTATAAATTGAATAATGTTATTATTATTGTTTGTAATATTGACGTCCAGAATTATAATTTCGTTAATTTTGTGAATGTGTATGTTCAAACAAAATGTTTTAAATTCTGCTGGTTCATTTATGCAATGACTTCAAAGTGAATAAAGGCTCCTAAGAATCAATTTCCCTCAATTTTCCGTTAAAATACGATAGAACTTTATTTTTCGTAAGTAGACATGGCGTCTCTCACGGTCTCTGGTTTGTTTACAAAATCGTTGGCCATTCTTGTGCTTTTCAGTGATCACAATGATCATGATCACGGTGATTCTGATCAGCAGCGTGGCCACAAAAAGACGCTTATAGCAGGTTCATCCGCAAAACGAATAAATTAGCCGTTCCATGAGGATTTCTTGTTTCTTGCAGCCCCTCTGATTTCCATTTCACTGCAAATTTGATGAGAAATACGAACTTCACTACAGAAGTGGCACTTGTGGAGAATACTGAGCAGTGAGTTGACGGTGAACACAGTTGTGTTTATGTTTGTAGATAAAATTAATGCTTACACTACCACTGGGGAACAGAAAATTATCGAGTTACCTTTGCTTGTCAATCATTTTTGGAGTTGCTCTCCAAGCCTGTCGTTTAATTTGATTGAATGTATTGCCGCGCCCTCGAAAGCACGGACGCTTAGTCAAGAAAAGTACTGCTCACTTGGCAGAAAGTGCATTGCTGTAGCACGCTAGAAGTAGTACAACTGCGAGCATAATTAAGGGACAAAAATAAAAAAATTCATATTTCAAAAACTGTAAAAGGTTCAACGCTGAAATTTTAACACAAAAGAGGTATTGGGATACCTAATAATATGCTAAGAATTTATTACGATCCAAAGGATAAGAAAAAAGTTATGTATATTTAACTTATAGTTATGAATGTAGTGTGAGCAGAATTAAGGGACACTCTTCAAATATTGTAATTTAAATCTTCAGTAACCCCATTTTCTTGCGTTTCTGAAGAAAAAGAAGACTGCCTACGTCATATGTAAATATTGCAAGTACTGCAAGCATGGCTACCCCGGAAAAAGTTGATAAATCTTTACGCATGAAAATTGTTAATTTACACAAACAAAATCTCAGCCTCAGGGCAATCGCAGAACATGTAAATAGTTCAAAGAGTATTGTTGGAAGAATTGTGAAAGATTATGAAGATCTTGGACGTGTTTCGAGTATTCGAACACGAGGGAGGCCCAGAAAAACTTCTGCTAGGCTGGATAGGATCATCCCACTGGCGTAGGCAAGGGGGGTCGGCACAGTAGGCACGTGCCCCACCCTTAGCCAAGTGCGGCTCAACATATGATGGTGCTAGAAATATTACATTCTATAGATGTAAAAATAGGTGACATATATGTTTGAAACACAAGTTTTACGCATATTTTCCTTTAGAGAGTGGTAATTAAACACTAACAGAGTTGTCTTAGTACACAAATTTATATATGTAACTTTGACTTGTGTGCCTCTCCCGTCGCGCGCTGAACAGCCGGCAAAATTATTTTGACTCGAGTCTTGCTCGGTTATCAGCAAAAGGTCCACAGAGTACAATCGCTTAGCTTCTTATTACGGTCTCCAGCAAAAAACTTAGGAATGTTCTGATGCCGTACACACACTGCTAGAAAAAAAATCATTCAATCAGCGGAACAAAGTCGTGGCTCACCATACTACCGTAGGCAGAGACTGTTATCTCTGTTCCATTCATTATAACACACCGTCCGGCCGAGTGTGCCTATCCTTGAAGCA
>LQNS02278094.1:48546983-48569401 GCA_001587735.2 Parhyale hawaiensis | reverse complement strand
AGTTTGCCTTGGAACCGTTGCGATGCCGTACGGGCCAGTTTTCCCGTTTGTTTTTTCCATCATGTGTGGATGTTTGGAATGGTCTTGATGGCTCTGTCTTTGCTGGTGCTGGTATTGGCAGCTTTAAACGATCTGTGCATAGAGCTATTCTGTGATCTCGGATGTTCTTTTTTTTTTTTTTCTTTCTTCTTCATTCTTTTGTTTTCTCCACCCGCTGGGTTGGTTGCGTGGGGGTTTGTTAACCTCATGGAGTTTCTCCGTTCCTACGTCGCCAGCCTCGTGTGATTTAATAATAATAATAATGTAGACTGCATTACATTTAGCTACCTACGTGTTTTTCCTGTTTACGTTTCTAAAAATCTTAGCCATACCAGTTCCTCAACTGATAAATGGTATGGTATCATCTTTCCTGTTTTCCGCACCTCCTTGCATGTGATAATATTGCTTTAAATTGGCAAGAAATTATTTATTTTGCCTGCCAGTCTAAAGAAGTGACAAATCAAATGTATGTATATAAATTTAGAATTGTACACGCGACGCGTATTGAACGGTATAATGGATGTTTCATAGTTAGCCTAAGGCAACCTACTTGTGTTAATTGCATAAAATTGCGATAGTGCATGTTTTTCATTATAATCCTTTCATCAATTGACAGGTTATTGCATGTTCTTCTCAGTTCACAATTCCAAAATCGTAATTGGTCACTTAGACGATGGCTGTTGACGAAAATATTGTTATTAAATTGTACGAAGTAGGTAATTGTATCTGTTATTCAGCAATAACGAAAACGCTAAAATTGAACTGAGCCACTATTGGGAAAATGGTAAAAAATTCAAGGAGCTTGATACAACTGCATGTAAGCTCCGACGAGGACGGAAACAATGTGGCCGACATCCTAACCCTTTAAGAAACACCAGGAAGAAACTGCATCGGAACTCTCGTCCACACACAGAAAATTGGTCGAAGCAGCCCATGCGAGATCTTCCGTGTATCGAGAGCTGAAGAATAACCTTAGACACAAACCCTTCTTATTGCTTCGTCGCCATGAGCTCACGGAACATCTAAAGAAGTTGATGATCTCACGACGGCAACATATATTTGAAGAGATTGCTCAAGGCACGGTTCCAAACCTGGTGTTCGTGGATGAGAAAAAATTGACATTCAGCAAGCCGCCGACCGACAGAATCACTATGTGTGGGCTTCTCGGGTTTTGTTGAAAGGAGGCTTGTGACTAGACGTCAGAACTCTTACTATGATTTTGAGTGCTGTTCCAGCCTCGGGTCTATTGATTCTTCATTTTCTACTCTCAGGGGTCAACTTGAACTCCAAATGCTACATTGCAGATTTTTCGAAAACTGCTTGCGATCCTGTGCCAACGAACAGTTTCAGGATTCTCCATGGACCTTTAAACAAGATTCAGCTTCATCACATGGATCAACAGTGACTTCCTGAGTTGAATCTCAATATAGAGAAAAATATTGATCCTTCATTAGCAAGGCTGAATGGGCCGGCAAGTAGCCCCAATCTAAACCCATTTTTCAATCCATTCTTTTTTTTTTTAGACAAAGGTTTCAGCTAGCTACATCTCCACTTCTGTCGGGGTTTTGACTGCAAAATTGAAGGAATAATGGGACACAACACCACAGGAACAGATACCTGCCTCTTGTGAAGCATTCGAATGGAGACTAAGGCAGTAGCTCGTAATTAAGACTGTTACATTGAATCATGGGATTTGTTTCTTTTCTTTATTTATTGATCTTTGATGTAACGACCCTGAAATATTGCTGATCCATTCAGTGGGCGTAGGGTGGGCCATACGGTTATGTTACGATCGCCCATCCTACGTTATGGGGAGCAGTAACCTCGAGGGACCCTCAGTGTTACCTTAGCTAGGCCTGGGCAGCTTTCCTTCGAGCCCAATTTGCTACCTTCCACCTTCATACTTCTACTCATGATGCTTTATTCTGTTCTTCCTCTTCTTTCCCAACTTTCGTTTCCATGCACATTGACTTGGGTGTAGGTTCTGCCTTTTTCCTGCTATTGTTTAAGGTACATCCCTTCTTTCCTCCTCTCTTTGGGTCCTAGTGTAATCTGTGAGTAGGAAGGCTTAAACTTGGGAAGTTAATAATAAATAGTGCAGGCGTAGTACCTGTTTCAATAAGCTAAAAAAAATCTTGGTTACCTGACCTATGAAATAGCCTCAGACCAGGTGAATCGGACCGGCAATCTGGAAACTTTGTTGCTGCTGAGACACCTGCCAGAGTTAGGAGCTACAAAGACACATGCACACACTTACCTTATGTGTGCACTAGCTACTATACAGAAACTTTGAAATATGTTGGTACTTACAGTGGCACAGTTGAAAATACGCGGTCCGAGTGCATCCCGCTAATCCGGGCGAATCGGACCGGCACAGTCGGGTGATTCGGTTTTGTTATTAGTAGTGGAAGAAGAATTAATGCTGAATCCTCATATTTTCTATATTGGCTTACTACCCCTACATAGGCAACACATAACAGAGGCTCTCAATGTCTGAACATTTTTGTGGTAGACACTTTAAAAGTTTAAAGGATCGGTCCACTGGAAAAAGAAATTCTGGGAGAATCGCACCTGACATCACAAAAGAATCGGTTTGGTTTTTAGTATCAGAAAATGAATAAACACCGAAGCTTCATATTTTTTCTGTATGTAGGCCCACTACTCCCCTACATAGGCAACATGTAACAGAACCTCTAAATGTCTGTACATTTTTGTGGTAAACCCTTTAACTTAACATACCAGTCCGATTCACCCGACTTTTTTTCCGCCGAGTGAATCTGACCGATCATTAAAGTGGCGTAGTGACCAAAGTATACATGGTACCAAAAAATCCTTGATTCCACTGTAAAGAGCAACTCTTTCTACCTAAATGACCGAAGTTTCATGAAGCTGCTACTACTGATTCATATTTGCAACGAAAGTTGAAAAACATATTCGTTTTTGAGGTGTGAAGTTGTAACCAGGTCATTTTTTTTCTCAAGTTCATTTTTCGTCTACCACAAAAATGTTCAGAAATTTAGAGCTTCTGTTCCATGTTGCCTAGTTCCTATGTAGGGGAGTAATGGGTCTATTTACTGAGAAAATATGAGGATTCAGTATTTATTCATTTTCTAATACTAATAACTGGTCCGATTCACCCGGTCCGCCGCTACGTGTTTGAGGTTCCTTAAACCGACGCAAGAGTAAATTGAAAGTTCAGCTTGATTTTTAGTGCTGGCTTCGTGAGACATTCTGCTTTTTGCTACTTTCGTTGCAGACCACGTGAATTGAATATTTAGCATTTAGCTTTGTGTAACGTTTGCAGCTCTTGAGGTATCACTATAACATCACAGACATTGAGATATTCATTTAATTTTTATTATCATTTATTGATTTTGTCTTAGTTTCCATATGCAAATCGAAACCCTACAATAAAGAGCAATACCTACTTTTCTATCTTAACAATTTTGGAGTTATGTGTATGATTATGTGTATTTGTGTGCCCGTCTTGTATGGCGGTGAGACAAGATAATATTCGAATGAACAAACATAGGTGTTGATAGATGATCGAGCATAGAGCAGATTGACTCGCATTTTTTATACTTTGCGCTAAGAAAGTTTCAATCACTATAGCGGCTCTATACTTTCATAAAATTCGGCGTTATTGTTTCTTGGATTAACTACTGAAATCCTTTTCAAATATATCCAGGCATTGTTTTCACTCTAGGAAAGTCATAGCTACAGGCATGAACAATGGAGAGATAAGTGAGCTATTAATGCCGTTTCATTGTTGCCATAGTTTTGACGGCGGACACCCTAATTCTCTTCTATTCTGCTAAGTTTGACTCAGTCCAGTCCCCGCTGTTTCTTTTGTAGTATAAGTTTCAAAGTTAATGTAATTCCATTGATGTGTATTTACTTGATTAATTTCTACTTTCTGTGTGAGCTTGACCATATCCTAACGAGTCACATTAAACTAAGCTTGAATAAAATGTAATCGTGCAGGATGAAGGCACTTAGTGCCCAAAGTTACAGTGTTAGAGTTGAGAAAAAGGGTTTTCAGTGCATTGATGGATTTGAAGCCGGTCATTCGCTTGTTCCAATAGTCAGTCAGACTGTCTACTTTCCTACTCCACTAAACCTGACTTTGTCTCCTTGCAATTTTTTTTTTTTTTTAGGTTGCGACAGATTTTTCTTTTTATTTAAATAACTTCCCCATGAGTTAGACGAATCATTCCGCGAACTTCTAGGTTTTAATTATATTTTAGGAACTTCCTTACACCCTTGTATTGTTTGTTATGCAGGGCACATTCTGGACAAATCAAACATTCGCCAAGGCACTGATGGCTGCTGGGAAAAAAGGAAAGGAGCCCGTACCTGGTGCCATTGTGAACATAAGCTCGATAGTAGGAAAGCGGGGCAACATAGGCCAGACTAACTACACGGCTAGCAAGGCTGGTGTGGACGCCTTTACTATGTCTGCTGCTAAGGAGCTCTCCAGGTGAGTAGCCTCAGTAGCGTAGCTCTGTACTATTGCGAAGCTTCATTTGTTAGTGCATAGCGAACTGATATTGGGAGAGAATGCATTTTGGAAGCTGTGCCGTTGCTACAACTGTTCATTAAGTGAGGAAACTCTTTCATCCATCTGTTCCACTCTGCTCTCGATATTCTACATCCCCTTCTTCGTCTCGTGGAGCACATTTTCAGAAGCTAGGGAAGTTTTAACTAAATACATGTATATACACTTGGAGCAGAAACAATAGCATTTTTGCAGAATTCACCACATCTCAACTATTTGGCTGTAAATTTCAGTGAAAATTTCACAGAAAGTTGAACTTATGATGCTTATAGTGTCTGTAAATTTGCAGACGACTAATCGTGCTTGTTCTAGGAAATTTATGCTTGTCAATTTTACTCATTTCACTGAGCGGCGGTAATAGCGTTTTGACTAAGAAATATATATATTCACAGTTTTATGACACGAAAGGAGAAAAAATGAATAACACAAGTGAGAAAAATATGTATTAAACAAGAGATCATTCATCAAAAGTTTACAATGACTCAATAAAGTCTTATTTGCCAACATGACCCCCATGACATTTAATAACTTGAATCCATGCAGCCACTTAATTCCTTTATTGCAGAAGGTGGAACTGCCCTTGTTGCTGCTGCAACAGCATCCCACAAAACAGATTTTGAGTTGTACTGCCTCCCATCTGCGTAAATTTCCCAATTTCAGAAAGGCCCAGAAGTTTTCAATTGGGTTTAGATCAGGTGAGCACGGTGGCCAAGCCATCAGTTTTTCTCCATGGAACCCCGAAGATTCAAGAAATGCTGCGGTAGTACAGGCAGAGTGAGAAGGCGCATTATCATGCATGAAAATAAAGTTCGAAGCAACAAATGGGGTATGTCATCCAGGTCGATCCCCTATGATACCAGCCCATATAATAACACCACCTCCTGTTGTTGACATTTTACGCATGGATGACACTCACCTCCAGGTAGCACCCAACCCTTACTCCACCCTTCAGGTCCTTCAAGGGTGGCCTGGGTTTTGTCGGTGAAAAGAATATGATTCATGTTGATCTTCATGTACCTACAGTATGTCTCTGCGCATTCCATCCTCAAAATTATGTTTAGGGGTTAGAGGAGGCAATATCAGAGGGGATTTGACAGAAGTAATATAAATAAATAAATAGCTTTTATTAAGAACACAATGGGTTCACAAAATACGCTTACAAGCTCACAAGTACAAACAAAGTAGCCAAAGTTCTACCTAGTAATTAGGCCTAGTCACAAATATTGGTGGCCACGTACAATGAGAATAAATAGATACACTCAGCCTACACCTGCAGACACGAATGGCATTGAGCAGCTCAATTTCACACAGGAGAGAGAAAGAACTCTTGAGTGCATTGGTACAGAGAATTTAACAGATTATCCGTGTACAGTGTGATTGAGACACACCGTTTCATTTTAGCTGGCCTGGCCAAGAGGCTTGTAACAATAATAATAATAATACAAGTTGCACGCAGAGCTCAGTCTCCAATATAGCAAAGGATGTATGTAATTTCTTTTGGTCTTAGGCGCTTTAGGAAGCCCAACAGCCCTAAAATTGATTTACTTGTTTGTCCAGGTCTTTTATGTAGCTGACTAACCACATTTCTCATGTCTCTATCAGTAACAGTCCTTGAATGCCCAGGATCTGATTGTTTTTTTTTTTCCGTGGTGAAGGTTTCTTCAAGAATCTTGCCACTGTGTCATTATGGCGTCCTATTTTTTTGGGCAATGACATCAAGAGAGGTGCCTTCAGCAGTTTCTTTGATGATAATTACTTTCTCCTCCTTAGTTAGAGCTTTTCCACATCCCATTTTAGCAGAATAGGCCTATACTAGAAGCTATTATTGTCGTTCACCTCTAAAGGAGAAAAAATGCAAAGAGTTGTCAATCAGGAGAAACAGCAAAATGTAAACAAACTCAACAGTGTTGACATGAGATGTCTCGATTCCCTGTAAGTTTCACGAAAATTTGATCACGCAAAAATGAGATAGAGTAAATTTTGTGCTAAAGCTATCATTTCAGTTTTAAATGTAATAGGTACCAGCAGCTCCACAGCTGATTGCCGTTTTTTTTTTCCTTGATTTAATTCTTCGGTTATCACTTTGCATTCAGTAGT
This sequence comes from Parhyale hawaiensis, assembly GCA_001587735.2. Classification (NCBI taxonomy): domain Eukaryota; kingdom Metazoa; phylum Arthropoda; class Malacostraca; order Amphipoda; family Hyalidae; genus Parhyale; species Parhyale hawaiensis. The sequence continues at coordinate 48,562,707 of LQNS02278094.1, read as the reverse complement.
AAAATTAACACTATCCATGAGGCGCCTGGCAACAACTTGGGATTCGAGGAGACTGTGGTCGCGCTAAAAGTAAAGCCAAAGGTTAAGTCAACTTTGACTGCACCTTCCACTGAGAAACCCATACGCCCTGGTTCGTGCTGCAGATAGAGGATGGCTGGCCCGAGAGGAGTAAGGACAGCTGCAGCCGACCACGGGTCGCTAAGAACTATGGCGCAATAACAGAAGGTTCGACGACATGCATCTTCCTACCGTATGATATGTGCCCCACGGCAGTTCCACACCGAGCAATTATGCTGACTCACCGCGCCAGGCGCCACAAAGATCGCTCACCAGGCTCGGGGCTTGTTCCCGGCACCTTCAGCACAAGTGTGCCGAACACAGGGTCTGCTGCTACCGTGGGTAGCAGCAGTCTGACGTTTCAGTGAGCTGATGACACCGTCTAAATGTGAGAGGCCATAGGTTAATCCAAATCAGGTCCTTGGTGCGTTTTTTTTCTTGCCCATTTGGATTGATTGTTCATCTCATTACGTACGGTTTCTTCTCATAGCCTATTTACTGATTACTGTTCCAGTAGGTGGTAACTTTCTCAGTTCCCTTGCGTAGCGCACCCACTTTGCTTCCTTCCCATCTTTTACTCCTACTGATCTTTCTTCAATCTGTTCTTACTCTTCTTTCCCGACTTGCTGTTCCCATGCGTGTTGATTCTGTGTGGGAACACCCTTGTGCATGGGTTCCACATGTCTATCGTCACACTATGTGTCCCTTGCTTCTTCCTCTGTTAGATCGCCGTTGCTGTGGAGACGGAGACTTCAAGTACTCAATATAATAATGATAATGCGTTGCGCACCCTCTCTTGAACGCCCTTAGGGATATATTTTACCAGGCCCTATGCCTGTCAGAATATATATGGGCCTCAGGACCCAAGGAATGTCCCTACTGTCTTCTCCGCAGGTGTTGCAGCTAGCCGCAGTTCCTGCTGAGGTTAGTTTTGTTAAATAAGGTAGGCTCTCAATACTCCCCTTCTGTTTCGGGAGCTGGGCCATCGATCGAAGTGGCCGACCTATTCCGCTGGTCTTCTACCTTTTTCTTTGCGGAGGGCCACGGAAGGGACCGTCTGCATGGGCGTTTCTTTTTTCTGTCTTCTTTTGTTATTTATTTCTTTCTCCTGTGCGGCATAGCTGAGCGAAAGCGATCAGCCGTGCTCGGGGGTCGGAGATGCATAACTTGCGCCTTTTTCCTGTCAGTAGCGCACTGACCACTTAAAACTCATCCGAGTTTGTTTATAATCCGAGAGCTACCAGCAGAAAAGCAAAGATAAAAATCCTTCATAATTTCAAGCGAGACATACTTCGCGTTATTGTGTCGCATGAGCCTATGTTAAACCACAGGAATAGTTCGGCGCGATATAGACGTTTTGTCTCTGACGCGCTAGTAAAGTTTTTACTACTACTATTACCCTTTGTTGAAATATCTAATCCATAGACTACACCATACATTTACTGGATACTGGCCCATAAGGCAGATTTCGGTCCCGCACTTGGGCCTGACTGCACGGTGCTGCAGAACCAGTTTTATACATTCTCCAATTACTTTTTCGTACTTAGTTTAGCTATTTGAATTAATTCTTTTGCAGTGGCTCGCTTCCGGCAGAGTAACTCTGTCGGATAGCCCCACGACCCTCGTTTTCGTGGTTTACTCCAGATCAGGAGAGGTGAGTCGTCACACTTTGTTACTAACAGGTAAGTACTCTTGCAGTTTTTTTTTACTTAGCCAAATTTGTGAAGTGTTGACCTTATGTAAGTTAAGAGCAGACTCCCCAGTAGCTCTTTTGTAAACTTAGTACATCTGTGTAGACTAGTATGCTCTTAAGACAATTTATGCTAACATGTTACTTGTGCATGCTAGTTTAAGAACTTCTGCTAAAATCTGATAACTCTGCTCTTGTTCCCTGTGCAGGTACTAGAGTTACTTCATCTCAGATTTTTTTTTTCAGGCCCCCTCTCAGACCCACTGGTATATAGGTAGGCACCCGACCCCCTGAGCCTCATTCCAGTACGACTCATGGTGCGATCAACATCTCCAGCTCCTCTCCTCTTGTGCCTTAGAAACTTGGAAAAAGTGCAGTGATTGGTCCCTTTTGGACATACATAGTCTCAGTGCTGTGAGATACCTTTGGCACTTAGAAAATTTTTCTGGTCGGTCGTTTTGGACTTAGAAAAATTTTCACCTGTCCCCTTTGAGACTTAGTTTCTGTACAGTGAAGTGCCCTTTGATACTTAGGAATATTTTAGGATAGGCATTTTGGGACTTAGCCTCAGAACAGCCTTTCGCCCTGACAGTGTTTGAAATTTTCTGATCCTGTTTGGGACTTAGTCTCATTTACTTCTCAGTTTCTATGGTGATTTTTCCAGTTTTTCGAGCCTGAATAACTTGGAAAATTTTTGCAGTTCCCACTTGGGGACTCTAACTCAGATTCATCTAGTGCCCTTGTGACTTAGAAAAATTTTCTCATCCAGCCTTATCGACTTGAAAACATTTCCTCAACCGACCTAAGTGACTTAGTCTCAGCTTTTCCGGGCCTAAATAACTATTAGTCTTCTTCATTATATGAACTTCGACTCTAATAGGCTTATTAAAGGAAATGATAGCCATCAATATAGGATGAAAGTTTGGATTCCGGTGAGCCGCGGCCGTTGGCCCAGAAGTTCCTGAACTGCTGCTGCAATGATCTTGAATCTAAAAACTTCTATCAGATTTGTAGGCAAATGTTCTAGTAACAATAGTTAAGCAAGACTTTAACTTAAATTCATTTTTGGTTAATTCCTAACTTCGCTAAAACTCTTTGAAGTTTTAAGACTTTTCAAATTCGGTTTTCTCTTGAAATACATATAACAAAAACTTGGAGTAATTGTGAATATTTTCCCAAATTTCAAAATCAGTTTAAAGTTTGAAAGTTTTCTCATCAGGCACTCTATGATGGAGTCCCTATCCTTGGAAAACTGCTAATTGGTTTTGGAACTTCTGAAAGCTTGAGATTTTCACTCCTATTGTATGAAAAATTTATTAGTCCTAAATTATCGGATCAGAAAATAGAACTCTTTTTGTTGCTGAAGTGACCTTACGATCGGAAGCCTTCGAATTTGGTATTCGTTTTCTAGAATTCCCTCAACCTGGTGGGCTAACTTAGACATTAGATGCTGGCAGGTGTCTAGCATGGGGTTTTTGAATGTTCTAGATTGTAATCTGAATTCAAAAGTATCAGTTTTATCGATCGAAGGAAGCTCATCAAACGCAGTGGTAATTCATTTTCATAACTTATGGCACTTGGAGAGGAGCTGGTGGAGTCAAAAAGTCACTGAAGCTGAATATTTTTAGGCACAGCAATTCAGAACGGTGGAGAACCTTGGAGTGCCCGGTTTAAATATCTCATGGTTCTGAAATTGCCGTGCCTAATCAGCTACTGGCTTCCATTGTCTGCACATCACGGTGACTGATGTGTTCGCTTGCCGGTCACTTTCTTAATTCCGGCATGACTGGAGGAATACCGACGTTTTCGATGAATTCCGGCCTAGTCCGATGTGCAGTAACTAGCATTGCTTGCGCGATACAGACACGTTCGACGAGTACCCTCATGACCGATGAGTGATATGCAGATCGATGTGACCGATGAAATTCTGGCTTTGACCGATGAGCAGCAACAGGAGCCTTCCTCTTGCTTTAATTGCGCTATTCCGGCACGGTCGAACAATTTCGGCATGGCTGAGGGAATACCGTTGTGTCCGATGAATTCCGGCTTGCTCCGATGAGCAGCAACTAGTACTGCATGCGCTATACGAGTACCTTCATGATCGAGAAGTGAAACTTGAATAGACGTTTCCGATAAAATTCCGACTATGTCCGACGAGCAGCAACAAGATACTTGCTCCTGCTTTGGCTGCGCATTTCTGGCAAAATCGATCTATTCCGACACGATGTGAGGAATGCCGGCGTGCTCAATGAATTCTGGCCTAGTCCCATGAGCAGCAACCAGGATTGCTTGCGATGTACCGACACGACCGATGAGTGGAAGGCAGACCGCGGTTTTCGATGTGAAGTTCCGGTGGTGTCTGATGGGCAGCAACCGGAGCCTTGCTCTCACACTGACTGCCATCCCGACATTGTCCAACAATTCCGGCATGACCTGGGAATACCAACGTAACCGATGAGTTCGGGGCTAGTCCGAAGAACAGCAACTAGTATTGCCTGCACCATACCGACACGATCAAGGAGTGCCATCAGGACCGAGGAGTGATATGCAGACCGAGGTAACCGATGAAATTCTGGGTATGTCCGTTGAGCAGCAACATGAGCTTTGCTCGCATTTTGATGGCGCTATTCCACCACAATCGAGCTTTTCTGGCATGACCTGGTATTACCGACGTTTCCGATGAATTCCGGTTTACGGGGACCGCCCACTTTTTTGAAAACTTTATTTACCATTCGTTTTGAACGAAATTTGAATCATGTTTGTAAAATCAGAAATAGAATCGATTTTGCTCCTGGAAATTTTTCCGTTTTCTTTCTCGTTTTCTTTCTAGTGGCGATTTATGGGAAATTAGTCTATTCGAAAAAAGCCTAAGGCTTCTACAGTTTTTCCACTAGAATGAAAATAAAGACAGTTTTGGATAGCCAAAAGGTGTACCTACAAACTCTAAGAGGCTTTTTTGAGTTTCGATTTTAGTTTTTTCACATATGTCGGTTGAAATTGACCTAATGTGAAATTGACCTAATTGACCTAGGTCAATTTCAAACGACATATGTGAAAAAACTTTAATTCAAAAAAGCCTCTTACAGTTTGTAGGCATACCTTTTGGCTATCCAAAACTGTCTTTGTTTTCATTCTAGTGTGAAAACTGTAGGAGCCTTAGGCTTTTTACGAATAGACTAGTTTCCCATAAATCGCCACTAGAAGAAAACGAGAAAGATAATGGTAAAATTTCCATGAGCAAAATCGATTCTATTTTTGATTTTAGAAATATGGTTCAAATTTCGTTCAAAACGGATGGTAAATAAAAAGTCTGCAAAAAAGTGGGACGGTCCCTTTAAGCCGATGACCAGCCATTAGTAGGGCTGGCACTAGACCGGATCTGTTGATGAGTACCGTCATGGCCAAGGAGAGATATGCTGACCGATGGATGAGAGGTATCTCCGGCTAAGGCTAAGGTGCAGTAACATGAGCCTTGCTCGTGTTTGACTGCTCTATTCCGGCACAATCGAACTGTACTGGCAAGACCTGGGAATACCAACGTGTCCGATGAATTCCGGCTTGACCGAGGAGCTGCAACTAGTAATGCGTGCGCCACACTGACACGATTGATCAGTATCATGACCGAGTGATGAAAGGCAGGCCGATGCGATCGGTAAATTTTCGACCATGTAGAGGAGACACAACAGGATCATTGCTCGTGTTTTGACTGCGCTGTTCCCACACAGTCTTATGATTCTGGCACTGGCACAACCGATGAATTCCAACAGGTCTCATGATCTCCGGCTTAGACCTAAGAGCAGCAGAGGATTTTTTGCCTGCGCTATGCCGGCACGATTGCTAAGTACTGTCAGGTCCGATGAGTGATAGGCAGACCAATGGGGCCGAAGAGATTTTGGCTATGCCCGATGAGCAAGCAACATGAGGCTGGCTCGTGTTGCTGACTGCCCCTTTCTGGCAGAATCGAAAAACTGGCGCGATCGACGAGCCGGCAGGCCGGATCAGGGATTGCCGACCTAGTACGAGCTTCCGATTTCTGACATTGGGAATACCCACGTGTATGGTGAATTCCGGTTTAGTCCGATGAACAGCTACAGGAACGTGGAGACCCTGTGCGTCCTGGCTTTGAAATCTCCTGCTTTGGAAGTGCCTCAGTTTTTTCATTGCAATCGACGAATACCGCCAGGCTGGATCAGACCATGCACTATGTTCGGATCCCAGGCAGCGGGAATACCGATGAGTATACGTAGCTCCGTCAAAGTAGACGGGTACCGGCATGCTGGATGAGTGATAGGCTGAACAACACTATGAGCTGATTCTTGGCAGCACCAACAAGAACGTGAAGTCACGGGGTGTCCTGGGTTTATATCTCATGTCTTGACTGGGCTGCGTTATCCCGGCGGGATTAATGAGTTCTGGCAGGTCTTTTCGGTGATGGCCAGAGAAACATGTCGTGGTACGGCAACACGAGCTACGAACGGATCCCCAAGCGGGACCTAGGCGCTCGTTGGCACCTAAGTCTCATTAGGTAAGAAGAACTGTAAGGCCTGCACTGCTGGCATATTGGTTAAAAACATGAGATCCTCGTTCTAGGGCGCAGTTTAAAAGTCTGGACACGTTGTTGAGCCTCAACGTGGGACCGGGAGAGCGACTCTCGCTTCCCACCTAAGACATTCAGTACAGGTCTAAAGTGGGACAATGGGGGCCCAATAAGAAGACTGAAGTTTCCTTTTCTCTGATTGCTTATGCCTAGTCCGAGAAAGCAGAGCACCAGAGCGGCCACTGACTTTCGGGCCTATGGGATTCTGCGGGCATTACAGAATGACCCAGGTTGCCGGGAGGAAAGCCCTCCAGAAGTACACGGCAACATTCTCAAGCTGCTAGCCTGAGTCCGCCAAGGGGAGGCTATGACCTACGGCCCAACTACTCGCGGGACGGCTAAATTGCCGCCCACAATAGTGAAGTGTCCCTGTAAGACGGGTGCGACCTGGTAGTCACGGAAGTCCCATACCGTAAAGATGGGCATTCCTGCTCGATCAAAAGCCGAGGAGGTTTTGAAGTCTAGAAAGACCAAAACCTCAAGGTTCTGACTTCTATGGACAGGTCAGACAGCACGCGGGACTAGATAGGCCAGGGCAGAGTGAGCGCAAAGTAGCGCTCTGCCAGAGCGGTAGTTACGTTTTATGACCGCGGCTTCATAGTAGGGCCATGGGCTGACGCGAACGTTTTCGAATACTTCGACCGAGAAAGAGGTTTCCTTTCAGAGATGGCTTCATCAAGTTGTCCGGCGACCTGAGAACTAGACTACTTAAGATCTACAGAGAACCACTCCCTCGGAAAGTCTACGGGCCTCTATTAATGTTTTCCCGCTGTTAACACGCTAATCGCAGCGTTACTTAGTAAGGCTGGATCAGTTGACTAAGAGCTATTGGCTTAGAAAGTACCCGAATCGGAGCGATTCCTCCAAGACTGAAGGTTACTCTCGAACCTGGTTAGGAGAGCCCGAGTGGTAACTCGGAAGGATAGAGGTAAGATTCCTTCCGGGGCTGACCTCTAGGTCAGGTAACCGAAGTTGATCCAAGAGTAGCGCGCGAGCTTTCCTCACAGGGACAGCTCCTATCTTCTCACTAACAGAAACCTGTTCTTTTCGTTGGCTATATGCTAGTATAGTATACTCAAGGCCAAGTTGTAGCCTGTTTTCGTATGCTGGAAACTAGCCTACTGGCGAGTGTTCAAGACTCCCCTCAGGGTATAATAATAGGGCAGTCTCCTTATATACCGTGACCAGGCCTCCTATTGTACCTGAGTAGAGAGCCGCAGTGCGGCAAGTGTGGAGTCTACGGCTCTGTTAACCCAGAAAGACGGTCCAGATTTGAATCTGTTAGTAACCCACTAACAGCGAATGAAACTAGCAGCCCATTGGTTCCACTAGTGCTCCTAGATCCCCGCACTAATCTAGTTTGTCGTCTAGCTGTATTCCTTCGAAGAAGGTAGCAGAAGGACCAGCAGAGCCAGGGAGAAGACGAGTCTGGAAGGGTAGTAGTCAGATATATGCCGGCCCCGGTTTTAGCCTCGAGGGACGAAAACCCTCCCCTATAGATTGGAGCGGTTATCTGGTCAGAGCTCTCTAAGAGCGATCTCATCGGTGATTCCAAATTGATCAGGAATCCCGTATAGATCAGCTTGTCCAAATAGCAGCCCTTTTAAGCCTCGCGCCTCTTCAAACTGGGCTAGTCCGTTGCCCAGCGGGGTGTGAAAAGGAAGAGACTATGCTTTAGCAATAGAAGAGAATGGTGTGTGCGACAGAGGAGCTAAGACCCAAGAAGGGTCTTCAGTCTCGAAGCCTGGAAGGTCCAAACAAGGCGGTAAGAGCTAGTGATTAGCGGATCTCCGATCACAACAGCTGGACGATTAACGGGAGTTAACCCTTGAAAAGTTACAGGGTCGTCGAGATCACACTCCGACAATAAAAATTTTTTCCCTGCAAACGGCCGGAGTAAGTAAGTACGTTCCAAAAAGGAACGTAAGCTGGAGTCCACAAGTGCTAAAGATCGTTACCTTTCCCAGGGGTGAAGTAAACCTTACGGGAAAAGTTAATACTTCAGAGTTAGGTGAAGTGGGGCTCTGAGGGTTCTCCGGAGTACGAAACCGAAGCAAGGGCTATTCAGGGCCTTTAGGCGGACACGGACACTTACAGTAGTGGACAGAGGCCAGAAACTTAGTACGACACAGAATTAGAAGATAATAGAGGAAACTCCGACCTTTTCCACTAAGGCAAAGGCTCGAAGGTTAATGACCTAGGAAAACGAAAGAAGCCCGACTGGGAAGTTGCAAACCCAGACTAAGCAAAGAGGGTGAGAGCTGTAACGTCGGCTCAAACGCTAACTGAAGGCGCGGGCTTCCAAGACCCTTAGGAAGATTCAGTCGCTCCTGGAGGAGAATGGGAACGATAAGGGAGACCGTTTCATAATCTTTAGTTAAACGAATTTTTGGGTAGTCCGCATCTGCTCTTCGATGCCGGACTAACCCTAGCTGATAAGAGACCTAGGGTCCCAAGATATTGAGCAAATAAAAGTAGACAGCCGTGGGCACGAATAGTAAAGAGAGCTGTTTTTCAGGGACAGAACTAAGGGCTGCACTGAAAACAGGGCCTCTCAGATGACTAGATCCTTTTCGGTAGTAAGGCAATTTCCCGGGGATCTGCCCTTAGGGCAGACGGGCAAAACAAGCCTTATATATGTATTCCTCGGAAGTCGATTAGAGCGGCGACGAAGTTTTCACAATAGCCTGACAGGATTAAGACTCCCAGTCGAATCACTTTAGTTTTAGAGACAAATGTAAAGAGGGCCAACAGGCCAGAACGTAGTTGCGAAACGGCATACTAACGAATTTAAACTAAGGGAAATCCACCCTTGGTTTTAGACCATAGCCGAATCGAAAGACAATTCCAGCTGCTCACTGACAAATTCATAACTAAATGTCCTTACTCCGGTCTGTCATCCGCAGACAAGAGCAGAGCTTCGGATTCTACTAGGTCCTGACGTATTCCGGTACGGAAGAGAAACGGCAATTTATATAATTCCTAATTCGTGGACCACGGAACAGCTTATCCTATGGTTACTGCACCCGGTAGTAAAATTCGCCTCCGGCTGTACCAGTATTCTTAATATGTATAGCCTGGTCTAGATAATTCCTAAAAATAAGCAAACGGTAGTAAAAGGTGTTTTTGGGCTCTACGACCCATAGGAGAGTCCAAAGAGAGCAGGCAGGCTTCTTCTTAGAAGTGTGGTAAGCCCTCTTGGCTAAACGTTACCGGGGTTCCAATGAGACAATTGCTCCAAGAGGTAGCCTAATGCGTAAGAACACTTGAGCACTCACATACAGCCTGAGATAAGGCCAAGGAGTCTTAAAGAGGACAGGTCAGACCAGGACTTGCTATCTCAGCCACCAGAGCGGAACAAGTCTAACAGGGCTTGGCCGCAGAAGCTAGCCGAGGCTCTGAATAAAACAAATCAGGTACCAGTAAAGCGAAATTAGGGTCGAACATTTTAGCACTTGGCCTAAACACAAGACCGCTTAAGAAAGAAGGAAGGACTAAGAACCTTCTTAGGGGCAGTACTCGTTGTTGATTACGATGAACCAGCCGGGTTAGAGATTACTGACGGCTCTGGCGGAGGTATCCGTCTACGCGAATAGGCGAGACCACACAATAAGGTAACAGTGCCTGTTCAGGGGAAGCTGCTCCAGTACAGGGGCAGCTCAAGAATTCAGGAAGTGGGAGAATAGGCTCAACAAATACAAAGACTTACCCTGATAAAAAGGAAAGGATCCACGTCCTTCGGGAGAGACTGCACGAGGGCTTCAGGTTATACAGCACCTGAGTACAAGGACTCCAGGTACTGTTTCTACAGCTCTCAAAGAGCATCAGCTGATATCCCGATCCAGGGGGTTCCTGTCGCCAGTGATCCTGGTCTCTTCCCTTCGGAGGATGAAACTAAAGTCCCTAATAAGCAGTTCGGAGACGTGCGCCTGTGATAGGTCAGTCCAAAATTCAGGGCAGACAGGCCTTACCTACGGGAAAGGATACGTTCCGACTAACCAGGACGAAACAAACAAGAGTCCCATCTCTTGTCTACCTTGGCAGGAGTTTTGTCCACCACAGGCGAGTGCACAAGAGCCGAACAGATCAGGGTAAAATCTGCAAGATTAAGAGGCGCGAACCCTTCCCTGCTCCGCAAGCTACGCTGTTGGCATGTCAATGCTATCCGACAGAGGTACTCTGCCGAAAGCGAGCCACTGCAAATAGGTTGAATGTTCCAATGAACTATTTTGCCGTGGTAAGCGACAGGCAGAGTACCTTTGGAGGCTAAGTCGACCCCAAAGCCCTTATGTTCTGGGCTTCATTTTAAAGCGAGAGGTTCGCTCGTCGTCCAGAATGAGGCTCAAGGGGTCGGATGCCTACCTATATACCTGTGGGTCTGAGAGGGAGTGGAGCAAAAAAAAGTCGGATGAAGTAACTCTACCTGCACGGGAACAAGAGCACAGTTATCAGATTATAGCAGAAGTTCTCAAACTAGCATGCACTAGTAACATGTTAGTATAAATTGTCTTAAGATTATACTACAGTCTACAAAGATATACTAAGACAGTTTACTAAAAAACTACTGGGGAATCTGCTCTTATACTTTAATAAGAGCAACACCTCACAAATTTGGCTAAGTCAAAAAAAAAAAAGCCAAGAGTACTTACCTGCTAGTAACAAAGTGTGTCGACTCACCTGTCTTCCTGATATGAAGTAACCCACGAAAACGCGGGTCGTGGTGCTATCTGACAGAGGTACTCTGCCGTTCGCTTACCACTGCAATAGTTCATTGGAATATTCAACCTATTTGCATTTAGTAATGCCTGGCAAACCTGTACAATACATTCTTTTAAAACTTCTATTCTCAACAAATTCACAAAAATATTGAGGCTTGAACCGTAATTATGTAGAGCAACTGTTTATGACATCCTTTGATATTTGCAGTAGAGTAAAACTATTTTGCAAGAGTTTGTAAAATAAACCGTCTTATTTTGGAACAGAAGCTTCTCAAATTTGTGGTAAACTCGATTTGTAATGAAATGCCAAGTAAACAGCTGATGAAAATGTTAATGAAATAAGCTAATTGGTGTATGGGCTAGGCGAGATTATCAAAACCAACAGCAGAGCTGAAGGGTGAGTTGGAGCAGCTTGCTGACATGAAGTGGTGGAGCCCTAGCTGCCATGAACTGATCTAGCATTGGAAGCAGTGAAGTGATATAGCAATGACAGGAGTGAAGTGATACCTATAGCATTAGCGGCCGTGAAGTGATCTGAATGATGAAGCACTGGCCGCCATGGAAAGTTGTAGCATCGAGCATTGACAGCAGGGAAGTGATACAGCATTGGTAGCCGCGAAGTGATGCAGCATTGGTAGCCGCGAAGAGATACAGCATTGGTAGCCGCGAAGAGATACAGCATTGGTAGCCGCGAAGTGATACAGCATCAGTAGCCGTGAAGTGATACAGCAATGGTAGCCGTGAAATGATCTAGCATCTTCAACAGGGAAATGATGTAGCATTGGCAGGCCTAAAGTGATCTATCATTGGCAACTGTGGAGTGAAGTAGCATTGGCCGTCGTAAAGTGATCTAACATTGGCGGTTGTGAAGTGACCTAGCATTGGCACCTGTGAAGTGATCCAACATTGGCAGCTGTGAAGTGATGTAATGTAGGCCACCATGGAGTAATTTAACTCCGGCAACCATGAAGTGATGTAACATTGTCATCTATTAAATCATATATATAATGGAGGCAACTATGAAGTGATGTAACATAGTCATCAATTAGCTACATCATGTAATGTAGGCAACCACGAAGCAATGCAAAATAGTCTTCCACTAAATTAGGTAATGTAGACAACCATGATGAGAAGTACAGTAAAACCCCTTAAATCCACTCCTCAATAATCCGAACCCCCCCCCCCAAAAAAAAAGGCAAGAGTACCTACCTGTTAGTAACAAAGTGTGCCGACTCACCTGTCCTCCTGATCTGAAGTAACCCCCTAATCCGTACATCTGATTATTGTTCGAAGTGCAATCCGAACAAATAAGCATTTTTCGGATTAATAGAGTAAAGTATGGAGTTTGTACAAATACCTCTGTAATCCATACGAGGCACTTCTCATTTTTCGGATTAAGGGGGTGATGAGAGAAAAATTTGCGCGAGGTGCTGCGCAGAAGGTACATGCGAACAATCTCTCTATAATCCGTATTAGTGCGGAATACAGAGTTTTTTATTTGTAAGTGCCCCGGTAATCCGAAATCCCCGCTAATCCGTCACCCCCTTCCTCCCGTGCTGTGCGAATTAGAGAGGTTTTATTGTACCAGTAACATATAGGCTACAACATGAAGTGATTAAATGCAGACAACCATGACGTGATGTACTGAAGTGTAGGGAACAACCATGCCATGCAACTTAGGCAACCATGGAATGATTCAACTTACGCAACTATGAAAATGATTCAACTTAGGCAACCATTAAGTGATGTAATGTAGGCAATCACAAAGTGGCGTAGTATTCCTAGGCAGTAATGTGAAATGAGATTGTGTGACTGTAGATGGCTCCAGTGATGAAGGGTTTTATCAGCACCAAAATGTCATTGTAGGTACATAATGTCGTTTAATGGCTGTCCTGGCATATTTATCTCAAGGTTAATTATGCATTTTTAGTTCATGGCTACTATTGTGGTTTTATTCTGTAGTATTACTGTGGTTTTAATCAGGTTTCTCAGTATTACTGAGATTTCTCAACTTTCCTTTCCTTGCAGCTATAGGGATGAGCTCTACCGAAAGCTCTACTTACATACATCAATTTCTGAGGTTGTTGCTTCATATCGGTCATTATGAAAAAACTCAAGGGCATGTGATATTAAAGTACATTACATGTATCTATGTGTCAATTTTTCTGGAAAATTTGAGTATTCCTAGAAATTATGATGAATTTTCAATTATTCTTTGTGTCCGCAGGTATGATATATATTGCCTTCTGAAGATATACCTACGATTGTAAATTTAGATTCCCTGCTCTGCAATACATCCCCTACATTACGACGAAGAAATTAATCTTTGTTTGAGGTCTCTGTGATCGGTAGAACTCATTTTATTAACACTTACGTAAATCGGCTTCCAGATCCAATTGCGACAGGCCCGATTTCAGTGTCCAGTCAATGTATGGTGTGGTCTATGTCTAATCGTATATAAAGGACTGGAGCAAATAATATAATCTTGGTCATTGAATTGGACTGATGTTACGTGACTTGTAGACATCTTACCATGGTGCGCAACTGCTCTTCATATTCTGCAGTGCAGTTGGTGACAACTCCAAGCACACACTTGTCAGTTTGTCACTTGTTTCAAGAAGTGATGCCCTTCTCTGTCCATCCATTGTTAACAATCTTTTTTTTTTTTTTCAGACAAAATATCCGGGTGAACGCTGTGTACCCCGGATTTATTGAGACACCCATGACCGAAAATATCCCCGACCGCATGAAGGAGATGCTCAAGTATACCATCGCTCTCGGGCGACAGGGCCGACCTGAAGGTTAGTGGAGGCTGTTGTGTATCTCGTTATGTTTCTTTACAGCTCGCTGTAGCTAAACCAAAGTGAGGGTGTGGAGTGCCTTGACGTGACAATGCGGGGCTCTATGTGTGTGTATGTATGTGTAGGTGTCCGCGTGCTGTGTATGTTTGGAGGCTCAGCGCCTGTCACACTGTCGTGTCAGGTATTGCTACAGTGTGGGCTGTTGGGTTTTGCAAGGACTCCATTAAAAGTGTCGTGCTCTCATAATGCTGCCGAGAACTGTTTCTGGCGTAGCTAAGGGAAAAATTACGATTCTTTCTCATGTCACATCAAGTCGCATTGCGTCGTTCCAAGTACGTTTGGTTCATTGTTATTGTTATGAATGGTTGTGATGTGACCTACTCCCTAAAAATACTTAAGACATCATACTGTCATCCAAAAGGACATTTAAAACATTCTTTATGATAAGAAGTACCATAGTCTTCAATTTAGGGACCCGATAGGTTATTTAACCTTCGGTAGACTTGTCAACCTTGATTGTTCATCTTTAGCTGATAGCCTGGTCACTGCAATCTCTTCCTCTATATTTTCTTGAGTTACTGTTCCCATGCGCTGTGTTCCTCTGTTCTTAAATTTTGAGCTATACTTGCACACTACCTACTTGTCCCTTTTTTTTCTTTTTTGTTTGTTACTATAGTTTTCGAGTGACAAGGGAGGCTTAACCCTTGAAAGACTAGCAGCCCTGAGACTCTTGTAGGAGGGACGGAGGCCTAACGCTAGAAAGACCAATAGCTCCGAGAGGTCCAATCTAAACGTGTAGCTCATTCTAATATCCCAAATATTATCATTCTCATGCTGAAACTCGATAAATTCTACAATTTTTTTTCATAGGATATTACACTCTAACCCGGCAATGAAATAATTTTTTTCCAAATCATCTTACTGTGGTAGTAATAATCGCCAAACGTTATATAATTGGTGAACTGATATACTCGAATTATTTCTTTAAGTGGTTAATGAAATGATAAATTGGGTGCATATTCTCGAGGGATTAGTGGGATCGTGCGATAAAACTTGAGTAATTCCTCTGGTCTCATGGAGCTCAAGCGTTAAAGTAGCACGTGTGTACTAACATTGAATATTTAGTCATTTTTGGAAGCAACTTCAGTTTGTTGGCCCAGGCATCATTGCACACGCCGTTGGTGCTCCTGCTGCCTGAGCTCCAAGCTGCCAGTGCAGTACCCCTTGCTAGTGTGCTGATTGTTCCTGTCCTATTACCTCCTAACATCGAAATGGATATTATCTTCGCTAAGAGAGCAGTTTCTCAAAGTATTGCCTCCTCGTAAGTTTCATCAAAACAGTAACCGCATTGCTTACACTGAGTTTTAAAGTACTGTAAGCAAGTAATAGTTTAGCAGTTCAAAAATTTTATTTGATTTTTTACGAACCTACATAGCCGTGAGACTTACATAAATACATTAGCTGTTAGCTCCAGCATACGTTTCTGAACTTGCCGTGAGGCTATTTCACGCGATAGCCTTTATTCCCCGGACGTAGCACCAAGTGTTCCAATGTTTTTTTTTTTTTTCCTATTAGCGCCGCTTTGATACGATGTAACGTTGTGGATAGCTCTTTAAATGTAGAGCGAACTAGAATATGCTTGTGACAAGCCAAGGGCGAAGGAACACGCCCTTTTTCTCACCAAAAGCGAACTTGACACCGTATAGGACTTAGCCCAGGGGATCATACTGCCTTGAACTCTTGATACCTGCTTCACAAGTGTAAATCGTTACAGTTTCTGTCTGTTTGATTAGTCTTATAAAGCGTTTCAATAGGTGGTAGGATGCTTAATCCTTGTCTCCCTTTTTGAAAAGTTTTTTCC
>LQNS02278094.1:48514786-48538783 GCA_001587735.2 Parhyale hawaiensis | reverse complement strand
CTAATCAAACAGACAAAAACTGTAACGATTTACACTTGTGAAGCAGGTATCAAGAGTTAAAGGCAGTATGATCCCCTGGGCTAAGTCCTATACGGTGTCAAGTGAGCGAGAGGTGAGAAAATTAAAGACAAAAAGCTGTGCACTTTTCTATTGGTGACTGGGAATCGACGGGTACATTGTGATGCGTGACGGGCACCGATGGCGTCAAAAGACGATAGTGTGAATACGGCTTGAGAAGCGTCCGAGAGTTAGCGCACGATCTCAGCACATCCCGCCACATACTGTACGCGACTTGAAATGGATGAGAAATGAGCAAATAGGGGCCTTTGGTTTCGTTATGATCTCTAGAATTAAGAAAGTAAGTATCTCCGCATGAACAATTTCTTCATAACAAACCAACTAAATTTTTACCTTAGGGACCATGGACGAAGTTACCCGCTAAATCACAAGTGATGATTCACGAAAATAGTGAATAAACTATCGATTGAACGTCTAGAATTCTTCGGATATTCATGAATAAATGACCTTCCTGTAACTGAAATAACTTAGGACTTAACCTGATAGCTACATATCCCATGAATTCCCTTCTTTCGTTTTCTTGTAGCGCTTAAGGTGCCTTTACACGATGCAATATGTTGCTGGCAACATTACCCCCGCTCGCTGCCACCGCGGCAAAACCCTCAATACACCCTCGCCTGAGAGCGGTGGGGGTGAGTTTGTGATGTTGCACAGCTAGCGGACGGTGTTGGATAATCCGCTGCAACATTGGGGCAGTGTTGCCAATTTGCGTTTTTGCCGCTAGATCTAGAGTATTGAAACTCCATCTAGCTCCTAAAAATCACGATCTAGCTCCTGGCGGAAAATCTGGAGTATTTTAAATACGATTTAGCTGTAATTTCATTACTTTTTTGCACATATATTCAAAGCTTAAAAATTCGCTACTTTTCATATTTTAGGCGGAAACTGTTACAGAAAAGTGTCAAAACAATTACATATTAACCTCTAATTGGTAAATCTACTCACCGTGAATGTTATACCAATTGTTCGTGTTGCCTTAAAACGAGTCCGAAAATGCTGTCACCGCGCAGTCAGTCTGCCAGACCGTTGAAGGCGGCGGCGAATTAATGGATGAATAATAATTTGAAAATCTTACTTTTTGTGTTTGATATAAATACTTTTTATTGTTTTTGTTATTTCAATGGAAAGCATTTTTAGTTGCTCTGTGAAACTTTGAAACTTTAGGTTATCGGAATATACATATGCAAGATGTTCTTAGTACATTTTGCGCCCCAAAGGAAAATTCGTATAAACTGATAAAGAAGACAACACTTCGTTTTCATAGGTACAAGTCACCGTACATTACTGTGGTACAAGTACTCATTTTAGGGGTAACAATCATATACCCACTTTTATTTCATACTTGGAACTTAAATTTCATACATGTAAGACACAGTTTAAAGTGCTTAACGTGTTATGCTCGCTTATTACATATTTATATACTGTAATTTACGTTCTAATCGAAGTACATCGTCGTTTAATAAATATCTAGCTGATTCGAACGGCTTTTTCCATGGAATCTAGCGGATTGATACACTGTAGTGTTGGCAACACTGCATTGGGGTCAGTATGGTCTCGACTGTCGTTCGAGTGGGATGGAGTTAAGAAGCTCCGCTTCAGCTTTCTCTGCTTCACACTTGAATGCACGAAAAAATTGTCACACTTATTTGAGCTGAAAGAACATGACGCGCCATGGAGTTGTAAATGAAGCGATTGTAAAAACAAGACTCCTAAACAATTTGTTTTATTATATTTCTTTAAAAATGAATAGTAGGTATTTACTGCGTGGAAATTATTTGCATTTAAATCTTTTCTTGTTCTTTAATCATTTTAATTCTTGCAAGAAAGCAATTTTTCTGTTCAACGATGGGCTCGTAAGTTTTTATTGGAAATACAATTTTATAGCATTTCTTACTGAATGCATCTACTCAACTGCTCAAAAATATCACAAAGAATACAAGAGATCAATCGGTAGATAGGCATTTACGTTTACCAAAGAAGGACGTTCTGCGATCATGATTGCCCACGTTAATCAACCCGATTATCTGTGAATTTGTCAACAAGAAACGTTAACACCTTTTAACCGATTTAATAATTAAAATAATATTGATAATTAAAAAATTCACTTGCGTACATAATTCTTGAAAGATATTTGTTTTCCTTCCTAATCAGTAATTTTCACTTCACACTTCTCTTTCTGTTTTCTTTATCATAGGAAGTAGAGTTTGTAGACAATAATGCAACTGCAGCGGTGCGCTGACCTCCCTCAAGCTAGCAATGTTCAAGTTGAGTCAACTGAAGTGCAATTTGTTGCCCCGTGTAAAGGCTTAAGCAATATGTTGCTCTGCACTGGCTGGTGGTGTAGGAGTGGGGAGGTAATGTTGCCAGCAACATATTTCATCGTGTAAAGGTACTTTTAGTGGTGTCTAGAGTGGCTTGAAGCAACTAACTTCAGTCGCCTACTGATGATGTTTTATTCTGTTTTTCCTCTTCATTCCCGATTTATTCCCATGCGCATTGATACTATATAGAAACACCGTCTTGTATTGGTTGAATTTGGTTCCACGTTTCTATCACTTATTTCTTTCCTTTATGAGATAGCCTTTTTTGTGGAGATGGACTTTATCTACGTGGAGTAATAAGTTCGTAGGTGACCGTATTGTGGTAGATTTTGCATGCTTTTCTCTGTTTGTGGTCATGTTGACAGTTGTTTCTTTTGAATAATAAAACGGCGCCTCACTGCATGGATCACGTCTCTTGAGTAGGTGCGGTGGCAAAGCTAGGAAAATTATAGCTGTAATTTTTGAGTAATAGAGTAAGCAGGGCACGTATTGTAGTGGAACATTTCTACGAGTATTCTTTTGTCACAGTTGCCAGCACGGTACTGAGTAGGGTGCCGTCCAATGGCAGCAGTTGAGCTGCTTATTGCTCACGTTGATCTCCCTATGTGCTCCTTACGTCTTCACGGCTTGTGGTTCAGCAGCCTGTGCGGCTTGTAGCCCTTTCAGTTATTAACAATAGTGATGGGAATTTGACCCGTCAGTTACCATAATTGTTTTCTTAGTAATTATATGTAAGCATTTTTTAGGTGAAGGGGAGTAGGTCATGGCCCAGGGTTGCAAGCTGAAACCGGACAGAGGGCCTGAAGACACTACCGTAATCTTACGAGGATTATCTTGCCGAGTCAGGATCCTAATGCCGGTGCCACACACAGGCCAAGGGAACGAATTGAGAAAAACGAATAAGCAAGTTTTGACCAGCGACTCGACGTCTAAAAACCTCCACACTCGCGCTTTGCGCAAAATTTGAATATGGAACATGCAGTCTCTTGGCCTGCGATTCACTGGTCAAATGCGCAAATTTTGTAAAACAAACCGCTCCTGTCACCATCTATGTCGCTTTGTTCACTCGCGTAGCCACGACAGCTGATTCTTCTTTGAGACATTTTTTTTCATAACCTTCAAATTGATATTAATTTTGTAGGAAGTGGATAGCATGTGTAATAGTATCATGCGTATTAAATTTATTTTTTTGTCACGCTGTTCAGTTTGTAGCTATGACAACGGTGCTTATTTGCACATAGTTCAAAGTCTGTTGGCCATGTTACCCTTGGTGCGGCGTAGCGCAAAAAGTTTCCTCGGCTTTTGGCGAACGTGTGTACCAGCCTCAAGAAAATAAAGAGGGCCGCACCCAGCTCTAGCACCAGCTTGATGTTTCTTTGGCTTCAGTGTTATTTGATCTTGCTTGCTCAAACTTGTTGAGGCAAAGTTAATCAAATTGCACGTGTTCAGCACTTCTGTCCAGCCAGTAGTTTAAGGTAGTTCAGCAGAGTACGTTACCTGTTCCTACTCAACTAATTGCGCTATCTCTTTCATGCCTGCGTAAACGGTGGATTCAGGCTATAGTCTTTTTTTCCCTGATGCTGTACGAAGCGTCTGAATGTTTGTGGCTGCCTTGTAAACAACAGAAATGTGGATAACTTACTGAATTCTAATTCACTTCAAATTTATGGAGACATCCCTAATTCCAGCAAAAACACTTGCAGGCTTACAATGTACCAGGTGTTGGGATGACGGTCAGCTACCTATGTTCGCAGGAACGTAATAAAACGTTCAAACGCTTTGTACTGCGCACGAGGAATAAAAGACCATAGTGTGAACTCGTCCATAGACATAATAGTGATCGGAAGGGCACTATCAGAAACGGCTCATTTCGATTCTACCTTCGTTTTTTCCTTTCACGTGCACATATTGATGGCCACAATTTTGAAGAGGGGAGATATTAACTTTTCATTGTGTATTTTAAGGAAGTTATAACAACGGCTGTAGTATGATTAAGATGTTAATTAACCCCTTATCTTGTTGGCATGATGTGTTATGGTTATTATAGCATTTGTTTTAATACAGTTTATATTTTTTTGTTCTTTTTGGTAATTATTAGCCGCATGTGTATCTCGTACTGTTGTGTAGACTGATGTAGCTGACTATGTGGCATTGCAGAAATTGCTGAGGTGATCACTTTTCTGCTGTCGGACGCTGCGAGCTACATGACGGGGGCGTCCGTGCCCGTCACTGGAGGCATGTAGTGCCCCCACCGCCCCCGCTACCGCTGCTGCTGTGGTGTCAGTGGCACACCTGTGACTGCCAGCCTCTAGCTCTAGTTGTTGTTGTTGTTCCTTGCTGGGGCGCAGTTACGGTACCTGCCCCGCGAAATTACGTATTCGAGACTTCACTTGTTCATAATTTGAGGCAAGAGTGTTTGTGTGGCCGCGTTGAATCGTGTTGCGAGTGTTAGAAGCAAGCCGATTACGTTGAAGTGGTTAAAAACTATTTTATGGAGCAAGAGTGAGGTTTTACGAGTGTCAGAGGTAACCAAATAAAAGTCAACACCTGAAACTCGATTCAACTGGTCGAAGCCACTCCTGTCTGTAGTTCCGGACAAATCAACCCTCGAAGTCTTCATATTACTGGTCAATTAGATGCCCTCTGGGTAGCATTTCTTACCTTGTTAGCACCAGGTTATGTTTCCTGGCTACGAAGACGTTTTCATGTGTAATAGTATAAAAAGACAACTTATGTGCCAATGGAACACAGTCTGGATAACATGGGGCTAACCCGATAACGACTGAATAATTGAGTGCGATCCCCAGCAGGACTTTTGCTTTTTCGTCTCTTAAATAGGTTTCCATTTTAAATACAATTCTTTCCAAGAATGTTCTGAATCCCACGTCGTGCAGGAGTTATGTACTTTCTGATGTCCTGTGTGACTGCCGCATGTATTTTTATAAGGTTCATAAAGTAAGTAACATTTTTTGACTGATGCGTGTGTGGGAGGGCACGCGTCGTGTTATAGTGCCAAGGAGTACTGAGCGCGGGGTAGACGTTGAGAACGTGCGCTTTTGTTAATGCGACCACTGTTAATTTTCTGCTCATATGAGACTACAAGTGCGCTTATGACTTACCTAATTATCTACTACGTAAGTGCCTGTGATGCAGTCGAGTTTCTACGCGTGTGTATGAGCTTTCCATTGGTTATGGTTGGCAGTTCATAGTTCGTTTAGAGTCCGCCAATTTCTGCCTTTGGTATGCTACAATATTTCATCGTCTTTTCTCTCTTGATTTTGCTTGACGTAATTAATTATCCTTGTTACTACTTCATAACTTTGGACCACCGTTGCGAAGAGTGAGGACTCTTAAGCGTTGAATGTTTCTAAGTCTCACTTCGTTAGCCACGTAATGAAGAGTAATGCTCAAATTTTATCAAGTTTATAATTTTTATATATTGGTGCATCACCGACGCCGTCGGTCTAAATTCTCTGCTGCCAGTTTGTTCCTCTCTGACAATGTTGACTTCTCGTTATTTGTTGACGGCTTCTGACGTTCTGAAATCACTTAGCGCCTGCCATCGAACCCTTACTTGGTTACGAACGTATTATCCCGTCGCATAATGTAGTTACATCCCAACCGCTAGCTTACTCGTGCAATATTCGTATAGTAAATGAGAACGTCCTCTTCCAAAGTTGCGGACTTTATTTAAATCACTCTAACCATGTGTGTGCCTGCTCAAGCTGCGTTATTATAGGTTTGTGTTCTATGATATGTCAAATTGATGTACGTTGGTGGTCAGAATATACTATTTGTACTTTGTTATTTTGGTAATATTGACTTGTGTGTGGGTTTTGTTTGTAGATTAATTTTGAATATATATTTTTGACATGTGCATCTTGTATCTTCCCTTTTCCGTTGTTATATTCACCACTTGAAGCATTACCCTTGACTTTGAGGTTGCAACAACCACTGCTACGGAGTGGTAGTGTTGTAGGTCCAGCGCCTGTCTAACTTTTAGTAATGGCAGACTGTGAGTCGAACGTAGGCCAAGGAGTAGGAGTCGAACAGTCACTACTTTCAGGAAGCGGAGCCGGTGCATGTTGGTCTCTAGTGTTGTTACAAACTGGACATTTTGGGGTCCAAGGAACCGGGAGTTGTGGACACTGGCTGGACCCCTAAGATCTAGCACTCAAGGATTCTAACACCTAAGTAAGATTAGACTATCAGCTAGGGCAAACTATTAGACTAGTTTTATTACAACTTCTGGGCCGGAGGGCTTCCGACTCCTTACCACTGCAACTCCCGCCCGCCCCAACTCTACAACCCTGACAGCTCGTCCGCTTTGTTTCAAATCACATTTTAATCTGCGCTCGCAACCGACTGTCAAACAGGACCACGGGTTCCCTGAAAGGCTAATCGATAACGTGAGAGAGGGCTCGTTCTCGGTTATAAGTTACTTCCCCTTGTGGTAGAATTTGTGCTGACACATAGTTATAAAAGCTCAAATTTGGTGGTTTTATAGCTTAGTACGACCTGAGTTGCAGAGTCGAGTTGAATACATTTGGGTATGAGGAGTCAAGAGCCGGACACTGGCTGGTCCTAAGAGATGCAGTTGAGCGAGGTCCATCCGACTAGAGTAACTATAGCTGCAGGTGACAAAGGACCTCTACACATCGTCAATGAGGGGTCCCACTTTTTGCTGCATAAGCTGGCTCGATCCAAGTGCCTTCTCCGCAGGGGATGTAGCATCTGGCCGCAGTTCCTGCTGAGAAGGTCAGTTTTGTAAAGTAAGGTAGGTTCTCTATATTT
The DNA here is from genome assembly GCA_001587735.2 of Parhyale hawaiensis. Lineage (NCBI taxonomy): Eukaryota > Metazoa > Arthropoda > Malacostraca > Amphipoda > Hyalidae > Parhyale > Parhyale hawaiensis. The sequence goes on along the minus strand of LQNS02278094.1, from coordinate 48,531,590 downwards.
CTCCTGTTCCGCGAGGTGGGCCGCCGAATGGTGGTAAGCGACCCATCCTATGGGACTCCTGTCTGCTCCCGTATGGGGGCCACGGAAGGGACACCCGCACAAGTGTTCGCTTTCTTCTGTCGGTTTTTCTTTTCGTTTTTTATCTCCTTCCCTGCGCTGCACGGCTGAGCGATTTCGTTCGGCCGAGCCATGTGGAGTTGAAGATGCTCGCGCCTTATTTCCTGCCACACGTAGTGCACCTGGCCAAGATTGTTCTAATAGAACTCATCTGAGTTCGACTTAACTTCTAAACTATGTCATACAAAATTGGATCGCTGTTGTACACATTCTTCGTATCTAATACGGCGAGAAAACCCACAATATAATAACAATAACCTGGCTGGATGAAGTGCATGAGTACCGGTCTCACTGTGAGTAAGGCGATATGTATATATTTACTCGGTACGTAGACGATTATTACCCCTCAGGGGGCATAGGATGGGCCATAGGGTTAGGTTAGTTAGGTTCGCCCATCGTATGTTGGGGAGTAACGCCCCCAGGAGGTTTGCGTAGGTTACCTTAGCCATTAGCTAGGCCTTCGGGATGGCTGTCTTTCGTGCCCACTTTGCTTCCTTCCCATCTTTTACTTGTACTGATCTTTCTTCAATCTGTTCTTACTCTTCTTTCCCGACTTGCTGTTCTCAATGCGCGTTGATCCTGTGTGGGAACACCCTCGTGCATGGCAAGGTGCACAGATAGCAGTGTGATACACAGGGAACGAAGAAGGAGACAATCTAGCGGCAACGACACCTCTGCCTCTGAATTACTACTCAATATAATAATAATAATAATAATAAGTAGACAATTCCTGCACGTGGTGTAGGCCCTTCATCTGTGTCGCTTTTATCTATTGTGACTGCGAGAAGTGAGCACCAGCAAGTCTGAAAGAAAAAATCTCGAACTTTTTCCTTCCACTGCTGGGCGGTTATGCCGCCTCCATCTATATTTACCCCTAACATCAGACTCGCAAATGTGACTGTGTACCAGCCGCATGTTAGATGCGCACAGAAGACTTCTGTTTCCTTTTATCTTGCCTGCCCTCAGGGTGTACCGAATGGGCCCCTAGGGTTAAGTTCGTCTATCCTATGTTATGGGGAGCAGCGCCTCCTGAGGGACCCTATAGATTACCCTAGCCAGGCCTTCCGTTTTTATGCTCCCACTAATGATTCTTTGGTTCTTCTTCTTTCTCGACTTGCTGTTCCCATGCGCTTTGATCCTGAGTGGAAACGCCCTCCTGCACGGATGCCACGTTTCTATGGACATTCTGTACGTTCATTCTTTCTTCCTCCCTCTGTTAGATCGCCGTTGTACTGCTAGCGGAAGCTTAAACTAGTATGAAATACACAGACTACGCGATAAATCGCACTGTCCACTCCTTCAAACTTTTCCAACTGGCACATTGAGAAAATCTAAATAAAATGTTTTCCGGTCAACATTAGCGACCTAAAACAAAAAAAAAACTTCTTAGGCACTCAGGGAATGCATATATTATAAAAAAAAACACGCACACACAAGCAGTGGTCAATGATAAATTGTAACATTAATTTTAGGCAATTATCGGTCATGCTGGTGTCCTAAAATTTCAATTATCATCCTCCACAGTTGATATCTACCTATGAATTTGTGTTTCTTGCTGAAGAACACATTATGCTTGCATCACCGCAAACGATTTACTTTTTGTTTGAGGTCGCTAGGTTGGCTGGGAAAGAATTTATCGAAATATACAGGCCCGTTTGGGAATTCGACTAGGCAGCCAAGTATTGTGTGGCCTATGTTCAATATAATAATTGTTCTAGCTTATCCCAATACAACTTGATTTTGGTCAGATGCACAAATACACTATGGTAATAAATGTTACAGGCATTTGTTGACGATGCCTGTCCTGTATGCCCCGTCAGTCAANTTGTGTGGCCTATGTTCAATATAATAATTGTTCTAGCTTATCCCAATACAACTTGATTTTGGTCAGATGCACAAATACACTATGGTAATAAATGTTACAGGCATTTGTTGACGATGCCTGTCCTGTATGCCCCGTCAGTCAAGCAGTCATGTGCTCTTTGTACTACGCAATAAACTGTTACTGCAAAGTGTACTGTTGCATACCAAGATATGCGCAGCTGAGGAAACCTGTCTGTACATAGGGCACCGTACATCCAGAGTTTGGAAAATGTATGGTGGGATTGTACTAAGAATAATCCAAACTTTCTAAATTCGGGATCTGCCACGCAAAGTCTTGAAGCCCCTGCAACTACCTGTACTATCTGCAGCTTAATTTACATTACAGTTTCTGTAAGTGGGAGAAAAAGTAGCACATTTAGTTATAATTTAGGCCACTTCTAGTCTCTAGAATGGCTGCGCGGCCCCCTCCCGTAAACGCATCATGAGCCACCTGTTGGAAAGCTCTGTTTTATGTTCGAAAGAAGTAATTCGTCGTGTTTGTCCCTCTGTCTGTCACCAGATAACTCAAAAATTTATAAACCGATTTGGACAAAATTTACAGGGATTGTTAGGTATGTTAGGAGGAACAGTTGATAAACTTTTGGTGAAGATATGTCCATCCGCTTGTTTGTTTGTCTGAATAATTTTTTTTCTCAATGCCATAACTCAAAACGTTATGGATGGATTTTTATGAAATTGACATGAGTTGTTAGGTATATAACAAAGAGTAAATGCTCAAATTTTGGTAATGATCCGTTGGTTCGTTCGTTCGTTTGTCACCGTTTTTAATTTTCTGCTTGTTAGCACAATACCTCAAAAAATAACGAATCGATCTTTATGAAATTTTTAGGGGTTGTTAGTAATCTTAAAAGACATGAATGATTAAATTTTGGTGCAGATCGGTTAGTTCGTTTGTGTGTTTGACTCCTGTTCGTCATAACGTTTGTTACCAGTATAACTCAAAAAGTTATGAACTGATCTTCAAGAAAATTGCACAAGCTGTTATTACTATCAAAAGGCACAAATGATAAGATTTTGGAGCTTATACAAAGAAAATTATGGTTTCAGAGCCAATTTGTATTTTTTGCTACCGTTGCCTCGCTTGGCGGAGGTATGCGCTCTCAGAGTGCTCTAGTTTACATTTTATTTTACCAGCTCTTTTGAGAAAACAGATCAACTTTATCATACAGAGAAATAGTTGATCTTGATAAAATATAATCAGCAGTACATTGCAGATATGTTTTCTTTGCTTCAATTTCATTGTGTAAAGGTATATGGCTCAACTGCCATTGTAAATACCATTGTATACCTAGAATATTAATATTTTAATCTGGAGTTTAACATATCCGTGGTTAAACAGGCTCCCACACTTTTAGGGTAGTAAGACTCATTTTTTTTCTGAAATCCCTTTTATAAAAATACTACTGCACAGTTCTCATGCATTCATAGAAGAGTAAAACTGGTATAACTACTTGACACTGAATGATCTTGTAATGCTGACAGCTGTTGGATAATTTGTGCTAACCATATAGTGAGCTCATTCATCTGCTCAATAACTAAATTACTCACATGGTAAGTGCTGAGGCGTTATGTACCTACGCTTGTATCATGAGCTGCACATCCAAATTATGCAATATGCGATTTTTCTTTTCTTCGTTTCCTTCTGAGTATCTTAGCACGAGTTTCGACTGTCGGTTTACTGCTTCAACCGCCAAGTACACGGAACGTTCTGATCCATGGCTGGCCAAATTAGGGTACAGAAAGTAAACGTGCAGCTTGTTTGCAAACGTGTTAGAAAAGTAAGACGTCAGAGGGTCATTGAGTCTGGGAACTTCGTCGATTGGTGGGCGCCCATGCCTATAGAAACGGTGGCTAGTACATTTGAATATTTTCAGCTAAATTTAGGACTATAACGACCTAAACAAGCAAGCTATGCTGAATTGAAAACGCCCAATAACCTACTCGGAGCATGTACTTGCTGTACGCAATGGAAAGAAAATAATTTTCTTGATCATTTGCAATACGTGTAGTGTGAGCTCCTTCATGCAATGCCTTATTACGATACTTGGCGACAGTGTAGCAACCAGCAGGGAGTTCCATAAATACCATTGAAATCATCTGACTTTACAATGAGTATGAAAGAAAACTGTTTCCTAATCATAGGATAGTAATGAATGGAGATTCAGATAGCTCCATATCTAGGTCTGCCACTTTTCTGTCCAATTGCTGTTGTTACTTTTTGTCGATACCGTCGGCCTGTGATTGGCTGCTGCTCGGCGCCCCTCTTCTTCCCCATTCCCCATGTTAGTTAACGAGCGGCACATTCACCTCTGGTCACTATTTACACATTTATGGCTAGCGATATTGTTTCAAGCCATACCATCATTTTTTTTTTTTTTCTCATTCAATGCCGCATCTAGGCATCATCGCTTAACATTTTTCTTTTATATACTTACTGCTAAAACAGGATTTACACGAGGGAAAAAACTGCTAAAACAGGATTTACACGAGGGAAAAAACTTGACGGCATGGGAGTGCTACGAGTAAATCTTCGCTGCAAACCTAGCAAAAATATCACCACTATATACTGTAAATAGCTCTGAACGATGGTTACAGGCTAATTTTATGTACTTATTTCTGCGCCCAAGTAACTCAACGCAACTTCTAACCAGTAATGTTTGTTTTTCCTGTTTTTTTTTTCTAGCACATTGCGCTAATGCGGTATACAAGTAGAGCCTACTTGTTTATTTACATTCTTTACTCCCAACGTTTGAAGCGTTGACGAAATGAGTAGTTATGTAAATTAAATTTATTAAAATGCAAGTCGCGATGGAGCGGTTGATTTTGCTAACGAAAGTAACATAAAGTTTGCTGCCTCATTTAACGTGAGGCATGAAATCGGCTGATTTGTTGTATTAAAACTCAAAATATACTAACCCAATGAAAACACGTCTGGTATTGTGAAGTCTACTCCTCAAGAAAGATCAAAAACGTGCTGACTCATTAAGTTTGTGCATGGCTTTTCTCACTTAACCGGGGTCGACGATCGTATCTCTTGGAGTGCAAGATATTAAAAGCCATTACATATACACACAAGTAACTTATTATTACAGTATTAATAATTACCGGGTACTGTATAAATTCACAGACTTTCCTTATCATTGACTGAATAATACTTTTTTACGAGGTGCGAGAGCATGTAAATAAATTTCAGCGGGCGGGGCATCTAAAAAAACATCTACCATACGTTCACAAGGTAATATCGTGTAAAAAAACAATGTTAGTCGAATATTATTAGAGCAAGGCAAAAGAATGTCATTTACCTTCTTAGAAAAAGGCTACGGTATAGTATTATTAGCGCTCCTCNAATTTCAGCGGGTGGGGCATCTAAAAAACATCTACCATACGTTCACAAGGTAATATCGTGTAAAAAAACAATGTTAGTCGAATATTATTAGAGCAAGGCAAAAGAATGTCATTTACCTTCTTAGAAAAAGGCTACGGTATTGTATTATCAGCGCTCCTCCGGGAACAAACTACGTAGTCTCTATTGCCTGTCCTCCATCCATATAATAGAGAATCGTGCAGTCAGAGAAGAAGAGAGAGCTCCCCATTTACCTAAGTTAGACATTTGTGACAGGTTTCTCGCGCCGACTATCCTCTATTGGCAACTTTCAACTCGATGTTTTTTTTTTTTGCTGTTCCTCTATTTTTTCAGATTTCCTTTTTTCTTGTGCAATATTTCTACACGTGTGGATTCTTCGTTTTAGCCCTGCATGCTATGAATATAGTCCTCATGTTTCTTCTGTTGAAGTAGCGTGTGGCTCACAATTATAAATTTTGAAGTTCGTAGTTCATAATCTTTTATAATTATGTTTAGGGAGAGGCATTGCGTTTAGAGCGAAAGTGACCCAAGTCCAGTAGAGGCGTCCTTTGCAGGGCGACCGAATACACAAGAACAGATGGTCCAGCGTGGATTCTGCTTTTTGGGTCTTTCTTGGGCTGTTGAAAATCAATTCCACTTCCCGTATCAATTTCTCGTCACAGTGAAAAAGTAAGGTAGTTGAGTATCACGTTCGCACTCTAACCACTGAGTTAATTATGTAAATAAGTTGTTTTCTCACAACAGACATATTTTTTTTACTTTTATAATCAAAGTCAGTATAACTTTTCATAGCCTGAATAATCTTGATATCTTCCGAGATCTAAAGCACATTGATACTTAATCCTTTTATACCTAACGTGTTTTGTCTGATGCCCTTTATTTGGGCACGAATGACTTGCTGCTTTTACATATATCGTATTGGCTAGACGAACTCTGCATGCTTTGATTCAAAAACTTGTTTCCACACGTTATTCGAGAGTTGCGAGTTTTGCCATTATCATATTTGATTTAGTAAATATATAGTAGTATATAATATTTAGTATATAATATTTACATTGTATGCAGAAGTACAGTCTATTAGAAAGTTTTTAAGTAGTTGTTTTCACTATCTTACTCTAACACTCAAATCCTTGTATTTTATACTAAGACCTTATAACGTGAAGTTTACTTCTATCGCTGCAGTTGGGAGGCTCACTTCCACACGAGCCACGCCATACGTTGGAACTTGTCAAGTTCATCATTCTAGTGGCGTCGTTGTGGATGGCGCTCAGAAATGAAGCGTAGTCGCTAAACCTTCTGAGGGAAATCGTCGAATGGATTTTTCTTGAGTTGCTCGGGGTCAGAAGGGTCGAAAAGAAGGCCGGGGGTTCTTTGTATGTCATCTACCGGAGATTCTGCCATGAGTGACCGTCCCGCCTCTTTGGACTCCGGTGAATCTGCTTCGTCTGCAGTTTTCGACTTGGGCACACAAATGCCGAAACGTTGTAGAATTTGCCAGATGACGAACATAGTGAGCAACGGTGGTCCTGTCTGGAAGAGTTGTGCCAGCACGGGAACTGTTGCCAGGTCACTGTAAAGTTAAACATTGTTGCTGCGTTTTTCTTATTATTATGCAATAAATGAACTTAGGTAAGCCATTTTGTTACTTGATTCGCAAATTCATAAAAATTTTAAAGCAAAGACGTAGGTTAAAATCGATATCATATTCTAGAAAATTTTTCGGAGAACTGCTCCATCATCAGTTCTAAAAACCTTCGTAAAGAAGCATAAGTAAAATTACTGTGAGTGGTTCTACGAAAGACACAACTACAGTCATGGTCGTTATACTAAATGCCTATCTATTTACTAATTTCAGAGGATATGAGCTATTGTTGCAATTTAAAACATGTTTGAGATTGTGGATAAAAAGTGATTCTAAAAATACCTAATTTAAATTACTATTTATGGTTTTTTTAAATGCTGAATTATCCATAGTCACAGGAGCACCGCACTGCTCCTCCGCATGTAGGCGCACTGAGGAATGAGGTGATTAACTAAAACCTTTTCTTTACGTAAGTATCGCCCACTAAGCTCCGCAACTCTGGCAAAAAGCAGCGTGGCGTAATACCAACGTACGCGCGTGGACACTGCCAACAACTAATTTCTATACCATAAAAAACAGCAGGGACTTAGATGGAGAACCCTTGTCCTTGTACCCAAACAAAGAAGAAATTGTAAAACTTTTAACCAATATTGGACTTAGTTTACTAGTTGGAAAGTATTTAGAGAAAAGCAACTAAAGTTTAGTTTGTAGTTTTCTTCAGGGTTCCTAATATACGGCAATGAACAAAAAATGGGCGGATGACATCCTCATTGTGATCTACAGGTGTATACAGTTTCGATAAAAAAAATTCTTGATTTGAGAAAGTACATTTAGCATTGTTAAATCTATTTCCTAAAATGATGAATTGGTAATCTGCAAACCAGACAAAGTCCCTGGAGTGGTGGTACTCCATTGTTTCCGATGGAATCAAAAATTTTTGAAGTTAAAGATAGCATGCCAAAAACGATTGTGAAAGCTGAGGATCAGGTCAATAACTTTTAATGCAAATTGAAGGATTAAAAAATGCAATCGCAAGAAACCTATTCTAAACTCTTTACTACGGGATTAAGTCCAGGCATCCTATATGAGCTGCCAAAGATACAGAAACCAAACTTTGCAATTCCATCCAGTCTTTGCTGCATATAACACTCCTAGCTTTAAATTAGCCAATTAGCTCGTTCCTGTTTTGAGTCCGTTTACTATGAGTCAATAAACCGTGGACATTCTGTCAATTCAATATCGTTTGTTGAACACTTGAATCATATTAACAACGCGGAGGAGCTAACCATTGTTTCGTTTGATGTTTAGAATTTATTCACCAATATCCAATTGGCGGAGACTATAGATATGTATCTGCTTAAATAAATTGTATGCAAATGAGATAGAATATGTTTTCGGGACGAGTCGCAATATTTTCAAATCAAAGCCCCATCAGGGGGCATAGGAAGAACCAGAAGCAGGGTTAGCAAAAACCATGGTTTTTTTGGTTTTAACCAAAAACCGTGTTTTTTAGTTATTTGATTTTTATATTTTGTTGTTTTTCCCAGTAGAGGAATTTTACCCAGCACTTAAAAGGGTTTTCTACTGTGTAGACACATGTAGCTAGCTAATCATCAGCAATCTTAGTAACTTCATTTCAAATTCCTATTGTAGAAGAACGATTTTAAGACAAAGGGGTTACGAAAAAGCAGTTAGCAGAGTTCCTGTATTTGCTATGGCTACAATTAACATGCAAACTACAGAAATGCTATGGTTTGAAATTGCTGTAGGAAATTCTTTGAAAAGCTTGAAAACACTTCAAATTACAAATACAACTTGACAGAAATAGCAAGTTACTAGCTAATTGATAACAGAGTAATGAACTGAAGAGAGTAAAATAGCTATATGCCTACATCCTTTTCATGAGCTCACTAGCTATCTAATAGCAACTATATAATAATATAACTACTACTTGTAAATTTCAGTAGCTTCCAGCTTACCAGAATAAAATAAGGTATGCATCTCTGAAATGAAATAACATAAAATTTAAAAAGTTATAGGCTTTTAATAAACATAAGCAATAGTTGACCCTAACTGTCCTAACAGTCAAACGCATTTCTGTAAAGAAACACATTATCACGTTGATAATGCCCTCGTACGGCCATCCACAACTGATACCGGACCTAACTCATTAACTCATCCTTCTAGTTGTGTGACCAAAATTTTATTCTTTCTAGAAGTAAAACTGTTTATTTTGCAATATTTATGGATAAAAAGCAAAAAAGTTGAATAAAACAAAAAAAAAAAATATAGCCCTATGGCCAACCCTGGCCATAGGGTTAGATTAGTTAGGTTCGCCCATCCTGTGTTTGGAGAGCAGCGATCCTGGGGGTTTGTATTAGGGGTTATAAGAAAAACAAAACGGGATAAAAAAAATGCCCGGTTGGATGAAAGCTCCAGAGGAAAATAACCCCAGTAGGTAAAAGGCCCCCGCCTATCTCCTAATGTACATTTATTACCCGTACTAGGACTTGCCTCTCGACCAAGCTATGAAAACATTTTCCTGTGTTTTCGCGAGACACTGTGGTAATCTGGTTGCCCTGCCATTTTAAGCAGGTTTCGTAGGTATTACACCTGATGATATTTGTTTACTTTTTTACTTTTTCGTCATGCAGACCATGCAACTCTGTTTTTAATCGTTGAAGTAGTACACACAATTGTATAAAGTTCCCGATAGAAAGCGAATCAAACTACAGCCTTCCATTTTTTAAAGTGATTGGTGACAAGACTCGGCAATGTCTTCCACACTCCTATTCATCGAAAACCTAGCTTCACGGATCATGGTGCAAGTTTTCTCCAGCTTTTCCGCTTTCCGATTTGAACTGAAATGTATCAGAACATTACCCCTCAAGGGACATAGGATGAGCCGTGGGATTAGGTTAGTTAGGTTCGCCCATCCTATGTTATGGGGCCAAGCAACCCCAGGGGGCTGGTGTAGGTTACCTTAGCCATTAAGTAGGCCTTCGGGACGTCTGTTTTTCGTGATCACTTCGCTTCCTTCCCGATTTCATGCTCCTTCTTGCTCATGCTTTATTCTGTTCTTCTTCTTCTTTTCCGACTTACTGTTCCCATGCGCGTTGATCCTTTGTGGGAACACCTTTGTGCATGGGCTCCCCGTTTCTCTTGGCATACCATATTTATATGTCCATTGCTCTTTCCGGTGTGATATCTTGCTGCTCAGAAACGGAGGCAGAAGATTGGCCTAGACGTATCCTAACCAACTTTCTCTTCAGGCAACTTTTTCGCCGAGTCTGGTGGAGCATTTGACTGGGTCAATTGGCCCCCCTATTGGCACTACTGACTACTCACACCTTGTTATGTCCCTGGAGCTGAATCAGATGGTTCCTGCGGTAGACACCAGGAGAGTGGCGTTTGTTAAGAGCAGAGCTAACTGAGAGGCTATTACTAGAGCAGTAAGGGCATTACCTTGACGGCAGATTATCTGCAGTGATGATCTCATCTCTGTGATTAATGACTTGACAGTGTCTGTTTTGGAAATGTTTGTCCCTAAGAGGACGATTCTTGTGAGGTCTCGGGACAAACCATGGATTTAACGACGAGTGTCGGTTAGCTTTCGAAGCTAAAGAAGCGGCTTATCGGGTATGGTGGATGGCGGCGTTCGCGTGACCACACGTTGTGGCTGACCAATGTTGAATGTAGGGCCGAGGCTGAGCGTATTTATGAGAGGGCTCAGCTTCGTCAGAGGCAGTGTTCCAGGGAGTCGTTGTTGAGTATTGACCCTCCACATTGTTGGTGGAGTGAGCTAAAGGGTTCAGTTTTTGGGGCTAAATCGTCGTTGCCGCCCCTTGTTGGTCCCGGTGGAGGTATCATTGCTGATCCCTTGGCTAGGGCGGAGCTCTTGTCGGCTCACTTTGACGGAAACCAGAGCAGAGACGTGTCATTACCACATTGTATGTCACCCTAAACCTCGTTTAACTTCTTTGGCGCTCAGATCTGCTACAATCAAGGTTCTGCTTGAGGGCCTTGATCCTTATGGAGGTGTTGATCCGGTGGGCATCTTTCCTCTGTTTTATAAGCAGCTTGCTGGCGTTCTTGCCCCTAAGCTAGCAGTGATCTTCCGGGGCCTGATACGGCTAGGAAATTTTCCCAGTTGTTAACTTACTGGGAATATTACTCCTATTCCCAAAGGTCCAGTGTCGCCCCATGTAACCAACTACCGACCCATTACGCTGACGCCCATTTTGTCGAAGGTGTTCGAGAAACTGGTAGATTATGAGCTTGGCCGTTTTGCTGAGGTTACGCGCTTGCTGCCTGCCGGTCAGTTTGCGTACAGAACTGATTTAGGTTGATGTGACGCATTGTTTTCGATGCCATACCATTTACAGTGTGCGCTGGATTGGGGATCGGAGGCACGTCTTGAACAGTTGGACTTTAGTGCGGCGTTTGACAAGGTTAACCACAAGGGTTTATTGTACAAGCTTGAGTTTTATGTTGTGGGTAGTAGGGTTTTGTCAATCATTCGCGATTTTATTTCAGAGCGGATGCAGAGTTTGTTGACAGCGTTTTAAGCGCCCCAGTCGCGAGGTAGTCTGGTGTCCCTCAGAGTAGCGTACTTGGCCCACTGTTTTTCATTCTGTATACTATGGATATGTTATTTTCGCTGGAAAACACAATGATCAACTTTGCCGATGATTCCACTTTGATAACAGTGATACCTACACCACGCATGCGTAATGCTGTCTCCCAGTCTCTGAATTGGGATTTGTCCCGCATCAGTGCCTTGTGTTCGGCTTGGAGTATAAAGCTGAATGCCAGTAAGACCAAGTCGATGATTATCAGTCAATCTCGGACCCTTGTACCGCAGCATCCACATCTGGAGGTAGCTGACACCTTGCTTCAGTAGTCTGACTCATTTGAGTTTCTTGGTGTTGTTTTCGATGAAAAGCTTACCTTTGAGCCACATATTAGGCGACTGGTGTCACGTGCTTCCAGTAAGATTGAGCTTTTGCGTAAGGTGAATTCTGTGTTTGGTGACAGTGGGGTTGCCCGCAGATGCTTTTGTGCTTTTTTGCTACCTGTGTTGGAGTATTGCTCATCGGTCTGGGCTTCAGCTGCTTGACAGTCACTTGTGTTTGTTGGACCGACTTGTTAGTTCAGCCAGTAGGCTGTGCGCGGGTAATGATTTGGTGAACCTGTCCCACAGGAGAAGGGTTGCCGAACTCTATGTTTTATAAGGTGTACAACAATAAGAGGCATTGGTTGTATTCGTCTGTCCGTGGACTTTAGGTGTTTAGGTGAGAAACACTTGCTGCGATCAGTGCGCACACTTTCACGTTGGAGGATGTTAGATGTCGAACTAATCAGTTCGGTCGGTGCTTCGTACCCTGGTCTATTGGGGTTTAGAATTCTTTGCCCGCATCGGTTTTCGGTCGTGTTGACCTGAAGGCGTTTTAAGCAATTGTTAATGGCTATTTGTCGGGTTTCCTTTAGCAGCGTTTCGGGCCTCCCAGTGTTGCAGTGTGCTTCATTTGGGTTTTGCTACCTGTCCGTAATGGCCCGTGCGTGACGTTTTGATAATAATAATAATAATAATAACGAAATGCCACTCTCAGCAATTTTCTTTCTCGTCTGCATTGGGCTTTAAACTTCCTAACTATAACTAGCATAACTAACTCATCAGCCTTTGAGAAACTCCAGTTCGACTTTTGCTTTCTGCCTTCATTTTTTTTACAACACTGGTTTTCCATTACAATTCTTTGAGTCATACGCCCATTTTACTGTTCGTATTTCGGGCACCCTACAGAAAAACAGCGGTATGAACTTCAATTGTTTTTCTCTAAATACTTCTCAACTGTTGAACGATGTGCAATATTGGTTAACAGTTTTACAATTTTTTCTTTGTTTGCCACAGGGATTCTCCTCCGATCTCCCTATAGTGTCTTTTTTTAGTCTACAAATTGGTAGTGGGCAGTGCCCATACCCGTATGTTAGAATGATGTCTCACTGTATTTTTGCCAGAGTTGCAGAGCAAAGTGAGAGATACTTCGGTACAGGAAATGCATTAGGCAACCCACTTCACTCCTCAATGCGCCTACATGCGGAGTAGTGCGTTGCTCGTGTGACCGTAGATAGTTTTAGCATTTTTAAAATTGCATATAGTAATTTAGATTTACGCAGTTTAGAATCACTTTTTATACACAAACTCAAACCTGTTTTGAATTGCAACAATAGCTGTTATTCTTTAAAATTAGTAAATAGATGAGCTTTTAGTATATTGACCATAACCGTACCTTTGTTTTCCGTAGAATCACTTGAAGTAATTTCACTTACGCTTCGTTACGTATGTTTCTAGGACTGATGATGGAGCATGTCTCTGAACCCTTTTCTAGAATATGATTGATTTTAATTTTAACCTTCGTCCTTGCTTTTCAATTTTTAAGTAATAAATATAGGAGCAGAAGTGCTTCTTTGTTTGTTGCGTAATTCGAATTTTTTTAACCCTTTTTAAATTGCATTACGTATTCTAAAACTTGTTTTGTGGACTCGTTAGTGTGAGCTGTTTACTTCTCTCGGGGGATAGGAGCGGCGGTAAGGTTGGATTAATATGTTCGGTTCAGCCCTCGTGTTATGATGGCCACTACCGGCTCAAGGTTTGAAATGGATCCCGTCTAAATTGGCGATCCAGAAGTATTTCAAAGTTAGCCGAGATATCTATCTAACCCTATCGTAGGTAATTTTCACTATTAAACCATTTGGGTAGCAAACTGGTATCAATGGGGTCATATTACTTGTTTGGTGATTGGTTTTCAATGTTGGTTTTCCGAAATTTTGACTACAGCTGTGATTTAAGCATACCTATGAAGGTTGTTGAAGAAGTATTCAGACTATCCGAAGATTCAGCTGTTTTGAAGTGTATTTCCTAGATCATGTTCGAAATGCAAAAAGCCACAGGAATTAAGATAAGTGGTCACTCTAGAGCTCTATGTGAGCCTCTGTGTAAACTGGGCTTAAGCCGCTCCTAGCATCATTTGGGGCCGTTGCGGCACCGCCCTGAAGCTAAATTGAGGTTTTAGCAGCTGCGGCGATCCTAATTGTTCGTCGGGTTATCACAGTGAACTTGTGTTAGTTAATCAAGTAACATAATCTTTTCACGGGCTCCGAGCGCACTGCAGCAGAAACAGCTTTACCGTTGCACAAGGCTCATGCCAGCAAACTTTAGGATCCAGTTTTCCGGTTGAGACATTTGACAAAAGATACTAAAATTCAGATGAAGCGCGTGCTAATATTCGCGAACCTGCAATTGATTCCTGGGATGCGCAGGGTGCAGGACTCGTACCGCTGATATACTAATTCCAAGTGAGTTGTTAATTTAAGTAAATTAAGTTATTACTCAATTGTTTCAAGATGTGAACAAAGTACTGTAGCTAATGAAAACTTGAACTGCGGTTAGATCTGTTGAGAGGTACTGCGCTGTGCGCTCGCGCTTGTTCAAAGAAAGGCCTGAACTCTTCAGAACAGTTGGGGTATCTATATATCTCTGATGCTTTCTCTTGTACATGTGCGGAAAAACTCGGGCAGATTCTCTAATAACAAGTCAAACTTCTGATGATTTTTGTTCATGTTTTGAAAGAAGTTATGCCCAGTGAGAAGTACTTTGGATGAAAATAATAGATATTTCAAAAACAGTATACATAAAAGTTAGTTCTGCTTGTAGCTAAGGCAAACCGAGAAAAAAAATTAGTGGACTGAGTAGTATGCTAAGCTGACAACTGTGCCGCGTGCCGGTTCGCTGAAGGTCAGACTCTGATTCTAATAACTAGCAGGTGTCGACTTTAGTCTTACATTGTATATACCTTAAACGTCCTACTCATGACGACTCCAACTTCTGTTCAGTAGTCAACTAGAAATTACTGATTTTCTTCAGATTCCTGAGACTAGCGGGTGTCCCAACTTTGACTTTATGCACCCGAATTTCTTCGACTTGGAGAGCCTGCCTAGGAGACACAAGGGCAAATATTTGAAAGAAACATGGTGTGTACGAACCTCTGGGGGGTTGGTAAAGAGAGCTTCAGTAGCAGGTAGGCGATGGCTGCATTCTGGAACGCCGTCTCGATGGAAATGGCAATGATCTGTTGAAATGTGGAATTTCATTACTCGCAGGTCATTGCCTAAGGAAAATCAGCAGCGGTATGTTCAGAAGCAGAACGTCTGTACTCGCTAAGTTATTGCTATGGTGAAATGTAGGGCGAGTTCAAACGCAGTTAAAGAAGTGAGTTTCCTCAGATCGGCTTCGAATAAGTTGATTTACTAGGTTGCTCTCCTTCATTTTTGTGCTTAAGTAATTCTATTCTTCCGAAAACCAAAGTTTACTTTGAAGCAATCCGAGATTGAAGCAGTTTGTAACATACGGCGTTGATGCATTTGACAGTCAAAGTGATAAGCCATTTTGTTTCGTAGCCGAAGTGGAGGTAGACTTACTTGAGGTCGTTTGAGACAACACAGCCTGGATAGGAGAGCGCCGACAGTGTATCCTCCGCCTGCTACCAGCAGACCGGCGCACATTAGGATGGGGGTGAGTAGGGCGAATGCTTTGTGGTGGTTGTATATCCCGAACTGAAATGCACTCATGAAGTTATTGTCATTTTTTTACTGATATAATTTGGGACTTGTTTTTATGCCTAAGAGGAAGATATATTCTAGCGACGAACGTTGCTGCGTAGAAACAGATGGACTGACGAGGTTGAATTTTCACGTCTTGAAATCATATGTATTATGTGATTGAGGTGGTACATCATTCGTGGCTCAAGGCGAACATAAGATCAATGATGAATAGCAGCATAGAAGAGCAGCAACTATTTATAGAGGAAATGCATCAATTCTTAGAACTATATTACTATGATTCGTCTCGTTAGGAGTAAAACCGTAATATGTCAAAATAACGACGAACAACTTGAGCTGAAAGCAGCCTTCTTTACTGTGACTTGTTCACATGTAGGTTGAAGAGCGTCTAGAATTACCTACGAGGAGGTATGAAAAGTCTTAAGCATCAGAAAAATAAAAAAGAATAAGGCATTGTTGACGATTTATTTTTTAACCTAGTCTCCCTCAAGGGCCGAACACTAGCTCCAACGGCTCTGAAGCGCTTTTATCACGGTGTAGAAGAACCATTTTGTTTGGAACTCTATGCAGAAACCACTCGACTGCAACTATAACGTCTGGAAAAATGGCGACGAGCCAAAGTTTTCTTCATTAAAGAGAAAAAGATGAAAGTCTGAAGGGGCCAGGTCTGGCGAGTTAGGTGGATGGGGAACAAGTTTGAATAAATCGTGAATTGTTGCCCTGGGCAGCCAATGAAGTGTCGGCTGGTGCATAATCTTGGAATCCTGGTGGAAGAAAATTCCTCTAGTGGGCATGCAGAGCCTTTTTCCTTCGATTTCTGAGGCAGTCATGCCGTCCAAATGCAGGTTCTTCATGACGGCACTGAAATCCTAACTCTTGCATATTCTACTAGAACGCCTCGCGGTGTAAGACCCGCGGTGGGAGCAAATTTTACCGCCGTGATTTTTGATGGCCAGCTAATACTAGTTTTTTGGCATGGGTTGCATCGAGAGCAAACCCCCAGACTCCCTGCAAAAAAAATATAAACATTGCTCAACTCCTAAAACTTTTTGGGTCGACAGACTAACAAATATATATTTTCTTGAGATGGCAAAATGTAGATGATGATTATAGAAGCATTTGAAGAAATTTTGGTACCCACGACGCGCGTTTCGCTGTTCTCCAGCTCATCAGGTGGGAGGATCGAAGTTGGTAAATTTAGTTATTAAAATCTTGCGAAATTTAGAGAGGTTATCATA
>LQNS02278094.1:48471144-48496726 GCA_001587735.2 Parhyale hawaiensis | reverse complement strand
ATCAGACAATAAGAAAGACAGTATATCATTTATTCTTCATCATGAATAATTACGACAAGGATCAAGGATACTACATGTATGTATATACGTCAAAAAGTGCTTCTTCTGGAGAGATTATACATTCAGTTTCAGTCCTCGATGATTTGCCAAATTTCTGAATGAAATTAAGATATTTTTACCCATTTTCGTGTGGTTTCTAAGTTAACTGGAAAACTAAACATATATATATATATGAACACAAAATAAGTATACTTAGATTGATTTTCATCAAACGTTACTTTTTTATGACTGGCTCCTTAATTTCTGGTATGATTACATGTACAGCAATGTTAGTACTGCTCTTTCCTCTGATAATTGTTGTCCGGCAATCAGACATGAAGAGGACTTTGCATGAACTCATTCACTGTTAATGTTTGTGGAAAAAACTGGAAAACTGCAAATATTTTATATGGATGCTGCATCTTGAAGATTTTCGACCATCATTGGAGGCCTACCAAGTTGACTTTCAGCTATTGTGTGGTGTGTTTTCGTCAATTGTGGCATTGCTGATGTGCCAGCCTTTTGCCTACGACAGGGTGTGAACCAGGAAGCAAAGAATGCAACGGGAGGACTCAATAGGACTGAAATGAAACTTAGCTGTGACCGCACGTAGCAAATTTACATCACATCGACGAGTCGAAATGTTTTAGGTATGGGGCCTCAGACCTTCGTATATGGTTTTCTTGAACATATCATCGTATTTTTTCGATTTATTTCATTCTGTCTCCCGCTCAAGACTGGCCAGCTACGTGAGCTGCAAAATACCGATAAATGTTGTCACCTAGTACAGAAAGTTTGGGCAATGGCTAACTGTTACTGTGGTTTCTCTCGCGTACAGAGATGGCTATAATGGTGCTTATATATGTTGGTAAGGAATAAATATATTCTGTGAAGAGCAATGTGAAGTGAATATGAAATATAAATAAGGCTTTAATCAAGAAAAAAAGTTAAACTGAGTCGCCGAAAGGGAACAAATTCGGCGCTAGTGTTGTGAAAGTTTCCACCAACATGCACTGCAATTTTTTATAGTTAATTGCTACATTAGTATATATTATCTTCATTTATTTATACGCTAGAGATAAATTTTGCAATTTAAGACGATTTTTCTGGTGAAATTAGTTAAAATACTCCTAGGCTGCCCAGCCATAGATTCGTCGATGATGACGTCACTTTTTGGTGCTAATTTTTCGTGAGTCCTCCCGTTACGCTCTTTGCCTCCTGGTGTGAACTGTCGCCCTCGGTACATCTGTGTGTCTGCAATGTGCAGTAATTGGAGTCTACGCAGCGAACTGTAGTCGAGAATTGACGAAACATTTGCTTCATTGGAAATTTCATTCATACTTTTGGAACAGCCGGTATCATAGTTACACCTTCCTATGGTAACCTCTCTAAATTTCGCAAGATTTCAAGAACAAAATTTACCAACTTTGACCCTCCCACCCAATGAGCTGGAGAACAGCGAAACGTGCGTCGTGGGTATCAAAATTTCTCTAACTGCTTCTAATCGAGATCTAATTATATCATCTCTAGAAAATATATACATACCTGTAATAGGGAGAAGAAGAGGACACGGTAGGAATAGCATATAATGTTCCAATGTGCGTTTATTACTTAGCGTCAATCTTTGGTTGGCCTGATTTAGCGTCAATCTTTGGTTGGCCTGATTTAGCGTCAATCTTTGGTTGGCCTGATTTAGCGTCAATCTTTGGTTGGCCTGATTTAGCGTCAATCTTTTGTTGGCCTGATTTATCGTCAATCTTTGATTGGCCTGACTTAGCGTCAATCTCTGATTGGCCCTTCTTAGTGTCAATCTTTAATTGGCCTTACTTAGCGTCAATCTTTAATGACGACGCTAAGTAAGGCCAATCAAAGACTGATACTAAGTAAGGCAAATCAAAGATTTGACGCTAAGTAAGGCCAATCAAAAATTTACTCTAAGTAATGAACAGCTAACCAACATGAGCTTTTACTAAGAGAACCTTGTAGGTTAGGGGAATGGGTCTGGTTCTGTTAAAATTCTAGAATACGTTTTAAAACACTTAAAATACAGTACACTAGATAAACAAGACCTTGCTTCCAAACCTACAAGGTTCTCGGGGGTAAGAGCTCATTGGGAAGGGCTTCTGTACTAGGGTGGTGGTGGGTGACAGCATCTAACGGCGCGTTTACTATCGAAAAGACGGCAGAACGGTCCGTAGATTTTTTCGCGTCCTCTTTACGTAGCGATAAATACCCCTTTGCAGGGGGAGGACTTGTGCTCATTTTCGTCTTTGTGAATATGTCCCCTTCATAGAACGTAATATATATATATATATAAATATACTCTTCTTCTCTCAACTAGGGGAATATATATATATGTGTGAACATCAAGTGACGATGTCAAACGAAAATATAGAGTTTTGGAAAAGGCTTCTGTGCAGCGTGTAAAAGAAATATGTCATCTTAGTTTCAACGATACTTGCCTCATATATATATATATATATATATATATACACCTGCAATAGGGAGAATAAGAGGACACGGTAGGAATAGCATATAATGACGCTAAGTGTGCTAACCTAACGGAACAGCTAACCAACAATGAGCTCTTACGACGAGAACCTTGTAGGTTAGGAGGCCAAGACTGGTTCTTCTAATATACTAAAATACGTTTTAAAACACCTTAAAACACTTAAAATACAGTACACTAGACGAACCAGTCCTTGCCTACCTAACCACAAGGTTCTCGGGGTAAGAGCTCATTAGGAAGGGCTTCTGTACTAGGGTTGTGGTGAGTGGCAGCATCTAAGCGCGCTTTTACTATCGAGAAGACGGCGGAACGATCCCTAGATTTAATTTCATGTCCTCTTTACGTAGCGATAGATACCCCTATTCAGGGGGAGAACGTGTGTTCATTTTCTTCGTTGTGAAGATGTCTCCTTCTAAGAATGTAGTATAAACATAAATGTGCTCTTCGTATCCCAACTAGGGGAATATATATGTTGCGCGTGATCGATGGATTTGCGCGATCGATCGTTCAAACGCCTAACCTAACCTAATCAATTTTTTCTTCAACTTTCCCCCTATTTTTGAGTATATCGGGTAGGTTAGGGGAGGCAAGGCCTGTTTTTTTTTTTTCATTTTGAAATTGCGGGCACCGTCAATTTAGTCAATGGTGAGATGGGGTTAGGTCAGACTAGGTTAGGTTGGGTTAGGTAAGGTTGGGTTGGGTTAGGTTAGGTTAGGTTAGGTAAGGTTAGGTTAGGTTAGGCGTTTGAACTATCGATCGATCGTTTGCGCAGCGCGATCAACCGATCGCACAAGCCCGATCTATCGCCCAAATCCATCGATCGCGCACAACATATATACCAAAATCTTCAACGAGAATATTATCACCTCTCTCACTTCGTTCGCGGATGATAATCACATAATAGTTCGCGTGATTTCCGTAGCAGCGGGACACTAGCGTGCTGACATTGCAAGCTAGAATTAGCTCGTTCACATCCTGTCAGGCAAGAGAATTCTAGCGATTTACTTAGGATTGTGTCTTCAGAGTTTCTGGCATTCACGTTCAATTGTGAGGGCAGCAACCTAACCAGCGATAGGAAAGGTCGGGAGGTCACAGTTGTTACAGGAGTCTTCCGTTAATGACGCCACAGCTCTGACCATCTGCAGCCCGCTGCAGCTGGGCTCTCTTCAGGGGCCTAGTGGAGATCTGCATAGCTGCAACACGAACAAGTGAATGTAGATTTTTCCAGTTGGTGTGCGTCAGTGTGTGTGAGGTGAAGTCGCCGTTATCTTGACTTAGCGCCCTTCGATGACTTTTTACAGCCGACTCCGTCTAAACTTATCAAGCCCAACTCTTTGAAGCTCAATGCAGAGAACATTCAATTGAAACCATCTGAATTATCTGGTTGCCCACTTTCCGGCATCGAACATATGGAGAAGTTTGGTGTATGTGCAGTTTATCCAAACTTGGTTTCGATAACAATAATCGAAAGCGATCTTATTCCCTACCTTGCGCTTGATAAAAAAGGCAACTAAATAACTCGAGATAAACATGAAAAAGTACACATTCATCTGTATTGTAAGGTTTTCTCGCATGTAATAAAAAACGGTCAAACGTTTAGCTATTTTTATCTAGCTTTTCTTCGTACCGCATGACGAGATGATGACAAACTTTTATAAACCTTTTTACTCATAGCTTTTTCTCGATGTCTTCTTTATTTTCAAGAAAATAATGAGGCGTGATAATACATAAGCTTCCGTCCCTGAGGAGTTCCACCTGCATATCGGCATGTGATATAGAGCCTCCTCAGTACCAGGGAGCGATAGCAGATAAGCAGCAGCATGTACTGCGGTCCCACGGCTCGTGTAATACAATATCGTACCGTGCATATGCATATCGCATGCAGCAGCCTCTATACTATCTGTCATGTGATGCTGACCCGGCCGTCAGGCTGTTTTATTACACTTCCTTAGCTATGCAGAGATAAATATCCATGTCCATATAAAAGAAAATATTATTATACACAGCGGTATACTCACGTAAACTGCGGGTCCATAGTGCTTGCAAGAGGTATTTTTGTACATTAGAAACATATCTCGGATGAAAAGTAATTACTGAATTTATCAGTTAGTTAAGATAGAATGACTTCTTTGATAATATCTTAAAATTCATTTTTTAAATTAAATTGATTTATTGCATTTCCTACTTTCATACTTTTCAAGGGGGTCGAATGGGTTTGCAAATATCCACAACTTACAACAATGACTACAGGAAAGACGTTAACAGGCGTTAAGCTGCCTTCCTCGTAAGAATAGCCCTATCTGAAAAGTTCTACACATACCATGCTATGAGAGAAAGAGTTAACAATAGAGAAGGCTGAAATTGTGAAGCTACTCAATATAATCTACACAGGAAATTTTAAAATTTATCACACGTGTTCGTCGTACGGTGACAAGATGCGTGAATGAATCCACAATTAATTCAGCGAAGAACGCATAGAGGTGGTAGACCGAAAGTAACAACTAGTGGAGAATTGAGGGAAATAAAAAGATCGTCAGCCCAAAACCCTCACGGTAGAAGTAAGGGTATTTCAGAGAATGCTGGAGGCACTAATGTGTCCAACCGCAACCCGCAATCATATTCTGCAGAAGATGGCGAATTAGACATTCCCGATCGCTCTTCAACCCTCAAGGGGAATAAATTGTCAAAAGAAACTTTCCTGGGTTATACAATATGTAAAAACAGATGTCCCAACTGTCATTTGAACTGAATGTTATTACGAATGGAGTTGACGAAAGGTCGCTAGGAGCACAAGTGTTCGTTTGCGTAACAAGCGGTAGAAAGGGGGTGGTGGAGTTATGATATGGGCTTAAATCCTCCGCAACAAAATTATAGGTCGTGTGTGGACATCGGCTATTTTCTCCCATAGGAAAACAATGGAAACTTCAAAGTCTAATATCTCAAAAACTAAGCATTTGCGACGAAAACGTCATTCATGTAAATTGTCTTAAATTGATCCAATTTACATAGTGAAAGCAACAACCCCCCCCCCCCAAAAAAAAAAAACATGTGTAAGTGAAAGTAAAAATTTACCAACTCATCCGTAGTGCTAAAAACTACGAATTTTCATTTGGATTGAAATGTGTGCAAGCGCCGTCTCTGTCAACAAGGCACCATCTAAGTTTTCTTCCCAAGTGTTGTACAAACGGCCGTCGTGAGAGGGTTAGTGTGTGTGTAGATGTGTGCATGTGGTGGGGCGAATATCTACATCCGCATCTCTTTTGAACATCCGCATCTATATCTGCAGATGTTGAGATGGTAACATCCGTAATTGCATCCGCATCCGCGGATGTCAAAACGCTTAAAGACCCGCATCCGCGGATGTCCGAAAAATGACATCCGACCCATCACTAATGTATAATAAAAAAATAGCTTCAGTTATTGTGACCAGTGTTCCATTTATACGGGACCAATTCATTATCATTAATATGCTTATAATCAAGATATTAAAAGTGACAATGAAGTAATTTTGAAATTGTCTAAAACTTATTCATACAAGGAGTCACGCATGAGTATTTATTTAAATTTACTACCTAATATTTAAACTTACTAATACTCAAAAATAGCTCGTGGTGTCAACAAGACGCGTTAGTATCGCCTTTTTTTCACTGAGGCATTTGAACTTTGAATTTATAAGTGTTTGCCTACTTATAGTGCCCGTGAATTAAGTATATTTGCTAGTTCATCTCTGTACTTTGAAACAGAACAGAAATAACTAATATTAGCAAAGAAAGTGTGCTTATTAGCCAAGATATTAGCAGAGACATTCAGAAAGATATAAAGTTCGTTCCTCATGACCCGCCGGTTATTGCAACCAAAACTGTATGTACCGATGTGGACGGATTAAGCGGAGTTGAATGTACTGGTAACATCCTGCTGCAGGGGCTCAACTCTCGTGAGATACTCGGTGTCTTGTTAGATGAAAAGTTACATTTGAGACGCTAATCAGCAGCTGGTATCCAGTGCTTCGGAAGGGCCTGGGTTTCTTGGTAAGGTTCAATACTGTATTTGGTGTCAACGAAGTTGTTCCTAAATGCTTTCATATTGCCTGCCTCTGTGTATTGCTCCTATGTCTAGGCATCGGCCGCTGCAAGTCACCATGGTTCGGTGAACCTAACCGTTGGTACAACCAGACGGTTGTGTACCTAAAACAATTTTGTGAACTCTTTTCATAGGACAAGCGCTTTTTTTATCTCTACATGCTTCACGGGGCACTCAATAAACGGGCGCAATGGCCGCATTCCCTCTCTCCGCCTCAAACAACTTCGGGAGAAACACACGAGCTGCAGCAGAGTACCATGGATCCCTCTACATTGGCAACCGCTAGATGCTAAAGTCGTCACCACAGTCTGTACTTTTTGCCCTGATTTATGCGGGCATGGAATTCACTGCAGAGATCCGTGTTCAGCAGTGTAGAGCTGCAAGCGTTCAAGTCTGCTGTGAATGGCTTTTCGAGTGTTTCTTCATTGCAGCGTTTCAGAAGTCTATTGGCTGTGTAATGACCCATTGAGCTGTCTGTTATCCGTCTCATACTGCCCTGCAGTGTAGACTTGATAATGTTACGATCGAAAAAAAAAGTTATTGAAATAACTACAGCCGCTAGTGTATGAGTTGTTGCTCCCATTTTTCAGCGACGCCAGGGCTGACTGTGTCAAGGCTCCACTGACGTCAGAGCTGTTGCAGATCCAGGCTCCAGCGACGCGAGTGCCATGCAGTTGGCTGCAGGCACCATTAACACCAGATATAGCTTGTTGGAGTCTAGGCGGCTGTATTGCGAACATAATGTTTGATGAGTGTGTCTGTGTTTCCCCTTCTGTTTGCCCAGGCAATCAGTCGCATGCGAACGAGTAGCGGCAAAAGGAGGCGGGATTCTATCTGGTTGATGACTTTCTCCTCGCGCGCCGCGTGTGTCTTGACGGATATTAAGTATCACCAGCAAGTAAGCTTGTCCGGTGGATCTACAGAGATTAAGACGAAGAATTGGGATAATTCATAAATTCTTAGCCGGATTAATAATAGAAATGACATCAGAATTGTATTGCATTGATCTTGTAATATTTTTATCAATAAAATAAAATTAATGAGTATTATTTTGCGATTTTTTCCGCCGTATACAGAATTTCTTTTCCAAGGAACTTTCTTTCATATCTGAGGCAGCTTTAAAGACTTGAAAGGCGATGTAGATAATACGTTCCTCTGTAAGCTAAATAATTGGAGCAACAGGGATTCATTAACCGGTGAAAATGAAGCAAACAACTGTGCAAACTGCAGTGAACCATTAATCCTGTGGGTCACATGCAGTAGCTGTAGTAGGGCAGTCTAGGGCAGTGCTTGTTCTCTATGGGTTCTATGAAGGTTTGGGCCTCAAACTCAAAATAGCCTGTTGTATTCAGCCATGTGCAAATTAATTTATTTTTTTACAATTTCGAATGATTAAAATTTCTTAGTGTCACCATCGACTTATATTTAATAGCCAGTAGAAGAAAAGCAGGTGTCCGTATCATGATTCGCGAGTTACCTATGTTTGCCATATTAATGGACAGATGTTGTCAATTTCAACATTGACTCTCGCTTACAGTGTCTATCTGCACAAGTGTCGACTTTGAAAATTATACAGGGGGCCGACCAGCTCTTCAGTCGCTCGGTTGAGATGAGTTCAACACAGACCTGCGTAGAGCTCCGTCTCTATGTTTGTCCAATGCTGAGGTTTGCTCTCAAGTCAACGCCGTTCCGCTTTATTGTGACGTACGTGTCGCATTTTCGCGAGAAACTAACCCACCGCTAGCGTAATTTCATAGCGCAGTTGTGTCGTACTTTCGTTGACTGACGTCATCAATCTGAGATATTCCTTGGCTGAGAAGGCTACACTGATGGAAGAAAGACTGGGTCGGTGCCCCTTGATAGGTCGGGCAAGATCCTGGCTTTTTCTGAATCATTGCGTCTGCTATTGAATATGTGGGCAGTTTTTAACACGCCAGGTGAGTCTAAATCAGCTTAGAAATGATTATCGAAGTTTATTTGTTGTTTAGTGACCTTAAAATAGGTTCAGGTCGCATCTTTAGGGTCGTAGGGCCACTTACAAGCACATCCCGCCGTAGACAGTACCAGCGGTTCTCGGACGGCGTAAAGTTCTTATAATAATAAATTTTTGAGGAGCTAGAGTCTTCGCTTCCAAGACAAAGGCAATCTCACAAATGACAAAGTATGTCGATAGAAACGAGGAACGAACCCATGCAGGAAAAAAGGTGGTCCCATATACTGGATAAGTGCGAATAGGAATGGAAAGTTGGGGAAAAAAGAGAAAGAGCAAGAGAAACAACAACGGTACGTAGCACAATGTAGTTAGTATGAAAGAGGAAGAAAGCAAAGTGGACAAGATCTCGAAGATCTAGCTAAGGCTAACGTAACCAACAGCGTCCCTCTGGGGGGCGCTGCTCCCCATAACATAGGATGGGCGAACCTAACTAACCATCCTATGCTCCCTGCGGGAGATAGCAGATGTAGATTGTTCTAAATATGACTGACCAGTCATTATAAAAGAATTTTCTTAGTTTCTCATGTCAGTTTACTAAAATAATACACAGCTTTACTCTTTCATCCACATTTAAAATCGTATGACCCATGCAAATTACATCATGATCAGTAAGGAAAGTACCATGCTCTAAAATGTAAGCCTAATGCTGTGTTCACACGTTCCTTATCGTAACACGTTGAGTCACAAAAATGAAAACGAACAGTCAGCTAACTTTTGCTGTCTCATTCCACAAGTAGAACCGACCTTCATTCAAATGAATGACGCCGAGCGTTCCCATATGATCTTGTTTCTTTATATTTTCACTTATATTTCGCGTCGGTTAGAAGTCACATTGGTATCCCATAATCTCATAGCCTGAATTTGATAGGAACAGTCTATTTTCAAAATATTTATAGACTGACACACCATTAAAACTTAAAAGTGAAAACAACACACAGCAATTCGTTTCATTGCGAAATCAAAGATGGCATCACGCCGCGTCAGTGTTCTTAGCAAAACATTTTCAGCTTAACTAAGTTTTCTTGTGTCAAACGGAATAGAGTGATTCCGATCGTTAAAGTGCCGGTAAAAAATCATTTTTGTTGACTTTTTAATGATTTAAAAATGCTATAGAGGATTAATTGTGCATTTGTAGGTTCTGTTTACTGAACTTGAATAACGCCATGCGTTCGAAACTGCGACGTGCTTCAGCCCTCCGTCTCGGGCATTTGTCATCCAATCAACGCGCCGCGTCCATCAGCTTGACTGAACGCGTTCAAATGAGGGACGTGTGAACTATCTCTTAGAACACAGACGTTATGTTTAGTCGACAAAGAAGCGTATTGCTGCGTGCTGTTTTGACTTTTATCGGTTTATCACGCTAAAAATATTTTGAAAATAGGCTGTTCCTAGCAAATTCAGGCTATAAGATTATGGAATACGAACGTGACTACAAACCGACGTGAAATATAAGCGAAAATGCAAAGAAACGATATTATAAGTGAACGCGTGGCGTCAGTCATTTGAATGAAGGTCGGTTCTACGTGTGAACAGTGACAGCAGAAGTTGACTCATGGCTCGTGTTCGTTTAAGGGAGTGAACGCGTAACGATGATAGACGCGTGAACTGGCCCGTACGATGAGAGACGTGTGAACACGACCTAAGAATTTGCACTTTGACAACAGCAGCGCAGTGTTGTGGTTATTTTCATGTGTACTGCAATGATAATCACATTTTCAATAGATTCAAGCTCTTCTTTCGTACTGAGTTTGCATATAATACGAACCCAAGGAGTAATAATAATGGGAGGAACAGACATCAGCTAATCGCAAAATCGTGACGTCACAACCCGAGCGGCGGCCTACCCTGTGACGTCAAAGCGGACGACTCGCGCTCAAATTAGAAGCAGAAGTAGAACTTTCTACCCAGTATGGCTGATATGTAACCATATATTAACATTGAAAATGCAACATAAGTAACGTTGTACTGACAAATCAATCACTGTAATTATCTAGACGTTTTTCTAGACGTTTTATAGACATTTTCCATGAAATAACGTAAAATACAGAGTTTCCAAGAACAACAACATACAAATAAGAAAAATAAACAAAACGACAAAGTTGAGAAGCAAAATAAGTGATAATATATTCGTATAAGTTTATCATCCACTCGTCCGAAAGTTTTGTAGAGTCATTCTCAACACAACTTTGTGTACACCACAGAAAATTATTATTAAAACGTTTACCGTTAAATCAATTTCTTCTGCAAGTGTCACTAGGCAAGTTACTGATATCTCTACAGCTTTGGTGTGAACTTACAACTCCGAAAAAATGCCCTTTATTGCTACTTCCAGAGCACAGTTTCATATTCGGAGAAGTGGATGAGCGAACGCATTGAAATGAATGCCGTGTGAAGTCGCCTTAAGAATATGCTTGCTACCATTCATTCAGCTCAAGTTACTAGCCAGTGCTTTACTTCAGCAGTACGATAGGCCTTCCTGCATTATATGAAATACTTATAAATAATGTGACTAATTTCAATACCTACACTACAGACTTACAGTGAGGTCTAATTAGAACGTCTAAGTTGAGCAGGATACACTACAATATCAAACGATAAAAACACATTATTATTATACTGGTATTTTCCGCTATTTCTGAAACTTAGACAATCAATAGCGATCTAAGATGATATACTCGGCTTACAGCCGGAACCACAACGTTGCGCTCAGGTGGCAAGCGATGAAGGACGAAAAGTGAAGAAGACAGAAGAAAGAAGCGCCCGTTCGGACGGTCCCTTCCGTGGCCTTCAGCACGGGCGAGGTAAGAGCGTAGAAAAAGTCGGTCACCTCGATCGGCGGCCCACCTCGTGGGACAGAAAGGAAATATAGAGAACCTACCTAACACTACAAAACTAACCTTCTCAGCAGGAACTGCGGCCAGATGCTACATCCCCTGCGGAGAAGGCACTCGGGACCCTTGGATGCGTGATGCCCAAACATATTGTGGCAGTGAAAGGGCCCGCCACAATATACCCCTGAGGGCGATAAAAACACAATTATCAAGCAAACTTCCCGATCGTTCTTTTTCTATGCGTGCTTCTCTGTTCCTCCCGTTATTATTACTCCCTGATGCGACTCGAAACTTATTCTAACTGTTGATTTCAACTGTGAAGCAACGTGAACAGGAACCTTCATATATGCCACATGCTAACAAAACAAAAAGACGAGTTATTAGTTATAGTTAGGAAGTTTAAGCCTCCGTTTCCGAGCAGAACGATATTTCTCACAGAGGAAAGAGAAAGGGACATATAGTATGCCAAGAAAAACTGGGAACCCATGCACGAGGGTGTTCCCACACAGGATCCACGCGCATGGGAACAGCAAATCACGAAGGAAGAGGAAGAATAGAATAAAGCATGAGCAAGTAGGAGTATGAAACCCGAACAACAAGACATAGGAAATAAGCGGAAAGCCCGACTAGGCTAACTTATCGTGATGTGCGGGTTGCATACGCTGAACCACTTACAGAAGCGATTTCTGAATGTTTCTCCGAGCTGATGAGTCCACATTATGCAAACGTCTATGTAAACTAGACACGAATCATTTACAGTAAATACGTGAACGGAAGTCATATTCAAGCGAAGACTTTCGAACATGGGGATGGAGGGCGGGAGGAGAGGTGAGAAAGAGTTCAGACGTTGTTTGTTTCTTCTGAGCGTCTACCTCACGGACAGCCGTAGCTGAGAGTATAGAATCTTACGCCCATATCTTACTGATACAGCAAATAAAAGTTTAGCAATTAAGAGTACCGACAAACATCTAACGTTCGTTATATTTGTCAACGTAGTAGAAATAAAAAAGCAAAGTAAGAAAAATGTGAGCTGCCATCATTATTATTATTATTGAATTACACTAGACTGGCGACGTGGGAACAGAGATACTCCATGAGGCTAACAAACTCCACGCAACCAGCCCAGCGAGCGAAGAGAAAAAAAAAAAGAAAGAGAAGAACCGTGATGACAAAATAGCTCTGGGTACAGATCGTTTAAAGCTGCCAATACCCGCACCAGCAAAGACAGAGCCATCAAGACCATTCCAAACATCCACACACGATGGAAAAAACGAGAAAACTGGCTCGTCCGGCATCGTAACGGTCCCAAGACAAACTCATGAAGAGCACCAGCACGCCGCGTATACCTCACCCGAACAAATGGCTCCGGAAGAAAATCAGACAACAAAATTACACGGAATATTAAGTGTGCGTTTGCTTAGTTTATATTGTACTTGTTTGTGGCGGCATTCCGACATCAACATGTGGACTATAAGAGTGAGCTAAAGCAGTTCGGAGTATCAAAATTCATTGTATGGAGCACTATAGTCTGTAAATCATATCTGGCAGTGAATACCAGTTTTCTTTTATAATAGCCTATAGCAAACGCTGACACCAATACGAATGTGCTACGTCTTTATAGAGTGATTCTTTGTACAAAATAAAAGTAAAGCTAGATGCCCTCCTTATAAACAAGAAACGTAACCAAAATGTTTCCAAAGTTTCTATTATTCATTACCAGGACAGTTGTCGTATCCGACCTGAAGGAAACATTGTACATACGTGGCAGCTGTAATACGAACAATGTCCTGCAAAACTTAAAAAAGACAATTGGTCAGATTCAGTTTTCGTTGTTAATAATCACAAGTTCAGATTTCCAAAAGTAATAAGTGCCGGCTCGTTCTTTTAAAAATTAAGAGCAAGTGAGTATATTACCTTTTTTCTTCTTCTAATAATTCAAGGCATGGTTATTCCTTATAACAATTTCCGAAACATAAAATTCGCATGCAAATAACGATAAACTTGTAAATGAGATCCATACTATGGAAATAAATGAGTTATTAAAAAAACATAACCTTTAGAGAAGAAGCCCAAGCAGGTTGACAGTTTCCTAAATTAACCATTAAAGGCATGCAACCCCCTTAACGAGGTCATGGGGTGGGGTTATGAGAACAAACGAATGCCCTTAAGGGTTAAGTAAAGGCTCTAAGTACTAGATCGCGATATGTCTCCATCGCAACGTGTCAAGTAAAGCTGGAAATTGTAGCTAGTTTGCAGTTTATGGGCCACTGATTCCACTCGCCTAACTTTGCTCCAATTGATTTCGACGTTTGTTCATTCGACGTTCGAATTCAACATTTCGTATCCCTACACAGAGGGGAGGGTGAAATAAAAACTATATTATTAAAACAATACCAACGTGTATTTGAAAATTTATCTATTCTCAGCAGGGACTGCTCCACTGCGGCCAGCTGCAAAAACCCTGGCGGAAAAGACAGTCGGGACAGCCCATGGGTTCGTGAAGTCCATATATATTCTTATAGAGATAGTCTTCAACAGCATACACCCCCGGGAGCTGAACTCTGAGAACAAGAAAATGTTCGTCCCGGGAAGAAAAGAAAATCGAGAGTCTGTGTTACCGCTCGGAGTCTCTAGATTTTTGCGACGTCTTCAGTACTTGGCTTTCGAAAACTTGGTAAGGCAACACAAATATTGATTATTGCGTGAATTTTTCCACGCACGGGTCCACTGGTTGTTGGATAATTCCTGAAACTTCCAATGGCTCAGTCTCGCGCTCCAAAGTACAGTTTACGGTCAGCTCACCGTAATCGGGTTATGCTGGCACTTGCGACACCATTCGCAGTCGCAGAGCCAATGCTCCTGTCTGAAGTGCCGGACAAGGAAGGCCTCGCAATCTTAATTTCACTGGCCAATCGAACTCGTTTTTATTTATAACATGATTCTATTTGTGGTTCCATTGATCTGCCCATTGGTTCGCCTGCACGGTGCGCTTCCAGTAAAGTGTCACTGAAAGATCTTGGGAGGGAACAACGCGAGCCAATTTTAAGCTGATAATGCTCGCACGTTTGCTAATTCTCATTCCAGCCACCGAGTGGGTTTTCCGTACTTTTGGCTAGTGACGTCAGTGGGTGCATGGGGGAAGTGAACAATATCAGCTCAAGCTGTTGTTCAACCGTTGCGCAGCTGCACAGATTTTCCGCGCCTACCAAGTTGAGATTTTCGATTCTTTGGTAGATTCGAAGAACACAGCAATCAGTATCTAATTTACGATGCGCCCAAAGTTTCCGTCTCGTCTTCAACGTCAAATTTTTACTAGCAGGTTCCACGAGCAGAGAGCCAGTTTATGCTTCAACTTTTAGCTACAGTGGTGCAGGCCACTTAATTGCATCGGAGAACTGGCTGTCAGTCAGTTCTCCATATCTTCTGAGCAAGATTGCGAATGATATTTTGCAAACTGTATTGTGTTGTTGACAGTCATACAGTATTACAAAGTGATGCGCACATGAGCAGACGCTTGTTAGTTGGTACTTAGTGTTTACTTAAATAAGGCTCGAAAAGTGCTGTACTCGTAGGTAACTATATAGCTGTGAAGGGGGAAATGTTGGAAAGAATTTGAACCGAGGATTCCTGTTCATTCGTTTGACCATTCCACAAAAAATGCTCCAGGTATTGAGAACAGTTTTATCCCAAACTTGATTAGGTCTACGCGTAGTCGATGGATACGCCTGTCGGAGCTAACATCATTTTAAGGAAATGTAAATTAAACTGTTCACAAACATTCATGATTCAACAGATTTAAGCATTCATATATTCAATTCGTGACTCAATCATGGTCTCCTGTATTATTTGTTTGCTTTTTTATTGATTGTTCCTAATCTTTGCTCTGCACAAAGTGCTAACTAACTCTTGCTTATAGTAGTTGCTGTATTGCTGGAGAGATGAACATGCATGAAACACGTCGATGAACGAACATTCGTGAAGCGTCGACGAAATATTCGGAGCAACAGCAACATGCATTGGCGTGATGAAACATACAGTAGGTTAGACAGTTGGTAAAGAAGCTTGCTAATTTGCTAGTGGTCGATTGAAAGTTTACACTGTACAAAAGTACTTTTCTATATCATGTAGACAGTGGTATAAGTCTCAAGGTTTCAGTCATTTTTCATAGGGAATTTGAAGGTCGAAAGTGCAATCATAAGATGTTGTGAAATAGCTTAATGAGGGGCAGTATAATGAGAATGTTGTTTCGTCGATTTTGCTTCGATAAGCTCAATTAAAATGGTAATGCTCCAGTCCTCAGTGCGCCTCTTTCAATACCTTTCGGCCCTGCGCCTGTTCACCCCCAAAAAGGCGGCAGTGGTCGCGGCGCTTACATGAACACAAGGAATGCACTTAAGGGCGCGACGACCAGCCCTGTTTAAAACACTCAAAAATGTACCCAGTCCAAAAGGAAGCAGACAACAGGTTTGTTTCGGTTGTGTCATCTATTGGGCAATGGGCTTCAGTTACATACCAGGTTTCGTCATTAGCTATTCAGAACTCGTGCGTGTTATTTCATACCTAAATATCGTTCATTGTAGATTAAATTTTTTTTTAAAGTAAAGTAGCTTAAGATAAAAAGGGTTAACGCAGTGGTACCTGGCAATACGAAGTTACAGGTTAAACCTTTGTACTACATAAAATTGGATTTTTTGAAAATCTCCCGATTGTTTAGGTTAGTCTCTTTATTTTTCTACTGCTTTGTTAAACACAGCACATATGATTATGGTAGTATTATCTTAACAAAAAACAAACAGTAGGAGTCTAGCTGCCATACGATAATAGAGATTAAGAACACTTGCTCCTGACAGCATCGAAACGTGACATCTGCCACACTTGCATCAACGCAGCATAGAACCCCCGGAGCTACAACCAGTAGTGAGACTACACTCATATGGCCAGTAACTAGTGGAATACGATAGTACAGATCCAGATTTTATGTTGAGGTTGTTGTAAAAATTGTTGCTCGTTTAGTGTGCCCAGAATAGTTAGGTGTATTTGTACCATAGGCGCAGTGTTGCCTGCATGCTGTTGTAGACGCTAAGACGATGCATTGTTATTATGTCAGAATAAGTCTTATTTCCCACTTATGAACCATTTCATTGCCTCATATCATGATATTGAATTTGCCATAAAAGCAAGCAAACAACAATAGCATTTTTTAGATGTTTTAGTACATGCAAAGGTGAACGAATTTCCTGGTATATTTGCAGAAAATACGTTATTTCTGGCCAAAACACTACACAGTTTGTTCTGAGTTTGGAACTCGTATACTAAAAAACCTTATTCCAAAAATGCTGTGTATGCAGAAATTACGCTGGCCTTTTACACATTGAGTTTATATTGAAATCAAAATCAGAGTTTACACATAAAATAGTAAGCATTCTCCCTTGTCCAATGAATATATAAAAACTTTTCGTAATTGAACTTTTTCATAGAACCAACCCTTTACAAGTGTAGGAAGGAAACCTTGTTATTGTGCGTTGCCCAAACTAAAATATGTACTCTTCAAAGTAACTCCTAACACTGTACAACATAACTACAAATCTGCTGGAAACCCATAAGGCTGTATGAGTGACATAACCCAACCGTCTGTTGGTGACTCACAACATGCACTGTATACCATAACTACAAGCTTGCAGGGAACATGTAGCACTGCAGAACATCGCTTCAAGTCCTCAGGCGAACATAAGATGGTGTAACATGACTAAAAATCTACAGGAAACCCATATTGACGACTATATGACATAAATGTAAATCTGTAAGTAACCTACTTATAACAAACGACTGCAGCGAGCATTACACGGGCATTTTCGACGAAAGTACTAACAGTTCCGTTCTATGCATATTGCCAAACCGGATCCCATTGATCACCGCTCATGTTCAACTACGACACGCGGTTTCCCTATCATTTCCGGAATAAAGCGAGAGAATGAGAGGTCTGTAGTACTGTGTACCGCCTGTCAGTGTAAAAACGAATATTAAAAGATAAGATATGATAACAGACTTAAAACCCTTGGGGTGTTTCAAGAAAGGAACAAGAACAGTCATGTCCCGTTAGTCAGGCGATGTAATGAATCCGGGAACGAAAGATCACGGCGCTCGGGAACGCTGCTGAGAATTAAATGAAGTAAAAAAAAACGAAATTTATTAGAAGTAGAAAATCGAAAGGACCAAAGCGGAGCGAAAATACTACAAAAAACCAAGTACGACTATGATATTATATTATGATTGTCATATTTAACTACTTATATCTAGTAGACCAAGTGTCCTCTAGTAGGATACAATATATATTATATATAATTTCAGTATGAGCTATCATCCGTCAGAAAAATGTAATTAATGACCCTTTTCTTCTTAAAATATCTTGGAATGAAGCAAGTTCAGGCCGTCGGCAAATACAAAGCTGTCGGATCGGCGAGAGCAAATTCTTCCGAATTTGGGCAAAAATATTTTTTTAAGTGAACATTTATTTTAAAATAGCCACCACAAAATTATGTTTATGCATTAGTCGCTCAGATTTTCATAGTTTCGCGAAAGTTATAAAATCATTATACCACCCGTAAAGAAAAACAGGGAACCCATGCAAAGAGGAACACTGGGCAAAAGGTAAAGGTACAGTCAACTTTGACTGCACCTTCCACTGGGAAACCCACACGCTCTGGTTCGTGCGGCATGCATAGACCAACTGGCCTAGAGGAGAAAGTACAGCTGCAGACAACCTCGGGTCGCTAAGAACTATGGCGCATATAGATTAGAGTAAATAGGCGGCAGTAGACGGACCAATAGACCCATTCCCAGAGAGCCGCCGGGACTTACTTCCCGACCCTCTATGAGCTATTGCAATTGTCAGTATGATGCAAGCACGATTTATAGCTGCAGATGCAAGGTGCTTAGAGACGTTAAGTTAGTTGGGACGGAAGAGAGAAGGTTATGAATTAAGGTGGCTTCCAAAGTTTTCGCTGCTTAGCGCTTGTAATTCTTGGAGGAGAGCTTAGCTGTGGAGGGTGTCTCTCCCAATGTTTGTCAAGACGATTTTTAAACGCATTGACTGTGTCCGCGCCGACAGTGTCGGAGGGGAGTCTATTGTTCACTAGGAGGTACGGAAAGGACTGCTGACTTAAGGTTGCTCTTCGAGCTTTATGCTTGAGTTTTTGATCGTTGTTTCGTAGGCGATCATTAATGTCTCTTTGGAGAAGTCCCGTGGAAGGTGCGTCGTTGAAGCGATTCCTATACTTGAATGTTTCTATTAGTGACCCCCTGAGTCGTCTTTGCTCTAGAAAAATCAGGCCCACTTCCTGTTGGCGACTCTTGTACGGCTTGTTTCGCAGCTGAGGTATCAATTTCGTTGCTCTGCGTTGATGAAGAGACTACGGCTCGGTATCGCACCACGGGAGGCCAGGGTTCGATTCCAGTACTGGACGCTAAGAATTTACACTGCGTGCAACACTCCGCAGCGCCGAGTGGCGAGCGTAGCACGGCAAGGGATCCCAAATTGACTCATCAATAACTGCTTCTCCTGCTCTTCACACTACAGTTTCTTCAAAATTCTAGAATTAGGCTAGAAAAAACCTCGTTATGTGTATCCACTGTATATGAGATGAAAAATGATTTTTATTTATTATTTTATTATTTATAATTATCGATATCTTTGTTAAGACGTGGGGACCAGAATTGAACTGCAAATTCTAAATGTGGGTGCACTAGCGCTTTGCACAAGGGAATTAAGATGTCCTTGGAATTGTATTTGAAGTTCCTGGCGATGAATCCCAGCACTTTGCTTGCCATTTCACACTCTTGTCAACTTATTACTAACTGTTGTAGTTTGTAATAGTTATTCCCAATCACGTTGTTGGGTAACAGCTGCCAATTCTGTCCCCTTCATTTTCAATCGATTTGAGGGTTTCTCCAGCCCTACGTGAATTACTGAACATTTTTCGATATTAAAGCTCATCTGCCACTTTGTACTCCATTCCATGAGGTGTTCAAGGTCTTGTTGGAGATCAACTCTTTTCCGGGCAAGATGACGTAGTTTTGTATCATCCGCAAATTTCTTGTCTTTCTGCGGATATCAAGGTCGAGATCATTGATGTAAATTATGTACAGAAGTGGAGTAAGCAAACTACGTTGTGGATCGCCCGACATTGCTGGCGTTCAGTCGCTCATCTCTCCAAACTTCACTCGCTACTGCCGATCCGTGAACATGCCCGGATCCAGCGTGAGTAATCTCCCTGGATGCTTTGGGCTTCCAATTTTTTCGTTAACCGTTGATGAGGGACTTTGTCAAATGCTTTTTGGAAGTCTAAATAAACGAGGTCCACTCCCTTTTCTTCATCTCTAATTTCCGTAATTTTCGAAAAGAAGTCCAGTAAATTAGCTAAGCAGCTTCTTCTACTTCCAAAGCCTTGCTGGGTGTCGGACATGAGCTGATGCATCCTGATGTGATCAGTGATGCGCTTCTTCAGGAGGCGTTCGACGATATTGCTGACAACAAGAAAGTTCAACAACCCGCGCCCCGTACCCTAAGGTAAGTACCCCCACGGTAGCTACGCACACCCAGTAATTTTGCTGATTCCGCGCTGATTCCACGCACAAAAATCGCTCACCTTTATTAGAGATCGTTTGTGGAACCCGCAGCGCAACAGTGCAGCAAGCGAGGGTCGCTACTGCCGTGGGTTCAAGCGGAACAGCAACTTAGAAAAACCAACAGAGAAAAGACCGTCAGTAAGAGCAGTAAAGTCGAGCGGAAGTGCCCTCGTCCCCATAAAATCAGATCAACAGTCTACGTTGTACCCAAGGTCCTGAGACCATACCATTCTAAAGCTGAAACAGTGCAGTACGGTTCATTTTCACTCCCCTTCTTCTCACCCCCCCCCCCCAAAAAAAAAAGAAATATAATTCCCATTATTAGCCCGATTGCTTAATTTATAAAACGTCAATAATACCTCTTCAGTTACATAAATCTCTTTCTTTTTTCATCGCTGCATTATTGAAATCAGATCAAGAAGCGATAGGTACAACAAAAACTGTAAATACCTTATGTTTACCACACAACCTAATCCAAATTACAATTAATCGCGTATGGTCAGTATGATGCATCTTTTGAATAATAGATTCGTGGCTGAATCGCGACATTATGTTTTGATTGTCCGTACACTTGGGAGTTTTGTTGCGTTATCGAGAAGTAGACCGATAAGCGGTACCGACATGGGAGCGCACAATTGAGAGATAATACAATGTCAGGGCCGAGCTTTGAATATACCCAGGCAATCAGTCTGTCAGTTCCACGGTGGCCGTCGCTTGCGGTCACAGCACGACTGTCCTCAGGCCGTGCACGTGTGGGTAGGGTGTTGTCTTGTATATAGCGTCGGTCGGGGTGAGACGAGACAAAATTAAAGATCTAGGCGAAATAAATAGAAGTGTGCTTAGCTTATAGGTACTACATGACTTGGCAACAAACCCTATATAAAAGTTGACTCATAAAAGATGGTTATGTAGGAAAGAGGAGAAAATTTGTGAATGGTTTCAACATTGTCTCATCTCTCCCCACTACTAAAAAGTGTTTCAACTCACCCCCACCAACGCTACTGACTCACCCGAGAAAAGAAAAAAACATTAATTACGTTGGGTCCCACCGTAACCGAAAATTTTACAAAATTTATAGGAATAGATGCTCGTTAATCGATCTTATACACTTGCGTTATTCGAACTCCGCGGTCGTGCTGCGCGTTGTTAATTTATTTGAACGTTGGGCTGGAAAGGCGGCTTCCCAAACGCATTGTTCGTTACTCGCAGTTGTCTTTGATCCAACATACTCCAGCTACGAAGTGGATCCAGGTAAACGAGCTGCATTTCCCTGACAGCTGGAACTAATGTTTTCACCACTCAATGTTAGTTATACTGATACTGCCAAGGATAGAATACTGTTCACCTCTTTGGATGCCAAGCAAACTTAATGACTTAGAGCGCCTTGAGGCTATCCAGCGATCGTTTACTGCCAAAATCCGGGGCATGCAAAATTCAAACTATCACGAAAGACTTGCTCAATTTCAAATGTACTCCATTCAAAGGAGATTCGAGTGCTTTACGATCATATATGTTTGGAAAATTCTAGAAGGCATTACTGTCAACGTCAATGGGCGAATCCAGGCCAGACACTCAAACCGTATTGGTCGCACTTGTGAGGTGCGCATTCCGATCAAAACTGGTGGTGATGCGATAGCCACAAAGTATTCCAATAGTTTCGTATTCCGATGGGCGAGATTATTCAACAAAATGCCTCGTCACATTCGAAATGTCACCGGTACAGACACTGCGAGATTCAAACACTTACTAGACGCATGCTTACTGAAAGTGCCAGATAAACCTGCTGTAAGCGGCTACGTGAACTGTGGGGATAACCCGCTGTTAGCATCACCTCTGCACAAGATGGGCGGCGTGTGTAACGTCGCCTGGACCTCGTCCAAAGTATCATTAAAGGTATCAAAGGTAATGTATACGCAAAATTTATGATACTGTAAGAGTGCAACGATAGTGTTATCGTGAAACGCTCAAATTTCAGAGTTCGGGTAATTGATTTTTCAATTATTTTCTCGTAATTGCTCTCTCAATTAAATAAAACTTACTTCAACTACGCTAACTCACCAATAGCCTAGCCTAAAGCACTTATCTCACCAAACTCATCTCGTCTAACCTAGAGCGCCTTATCTAACTTAAAGCACCTCGTCTTACCAAAAGCGCCTTATTTAGCTTAAAGCACCTCGTCTGGCGTAAAGCACTTGGTCTAACCAGATGTACCTCGCCCGTTTAGAATAAATCTCTGAAATTTCAGGGATATTAGGAATTTTGCAGATTCACTGGTTTTACAGTTTCAATATAACACATGCCTCCCTACTCATGCCAAGCATGATCTCCATAGAGAAGAATGAACAAGCGACCCATGCCGAATGGCAAATAAAACAGGGAAACGCAAGCAATGAGAAATATTGCTTGCGAGAAGTGCCAATCGGGAAAGAGAATGAACAGAGTAATGATGATTCATAGAAGTAGGAAAAAACGAAGGGAATTTATCACCGTAAGAATACACTCCCTTCCGATGTTGTTAGTGCGGAGTCAGTTAACGCAATTCTTCCCCCTTTTTTTCTCTTTTCTCCAGTCCTCTATATCCAACTAATATTATGGCAATAGCTCATAGAGCGCCAGGGCGTAAGTTCCGGAGTCTCTCAGGGAATGGGTCTATTGGTTCGTCTACTGCCGCCTATCTAATCTAATCTTTTCACTGGACGACGGGCGAACCTCACTAACCTAGATCGAAGGCCTATGGACCAGCCTACGCCCCTTGGGGCTAATGCTAATAAACTGAGGACATTTAGTCTGCAAACAATGGCTACAGAATAAAATATCAATAGATAACCTTAATAGTATTACGAAAAAAAAAATTACCGTACGTAACATAAAAAGCTACTGTTAAATAATTATCCGCGGACGCTATTGCAGATGGTATGCACAATAATGCAATATCATGCTTACGACTACTGCTGCCATTGTGCGGTATTGTAGTTATCACTCATTGCTGATGATAGTTTGATGGTAATTTGTTTTAGTTTAACCTTGCATGATGTCCTCACGATGTTTCAAGATACAATCGTGAGGTTAAGAGCAGGGGGCCGGAACGTTGTTGAGAATTCTAACATGTCAAATGATGAATGCGTTGAATGGAAAATCTGCTAAATGAAGAAAAGGATGAATATCGACTATACTGAATGTCTAATATTGATTCGAAAGTTGGATGTTTAATGTTTAATGCCGTAGATGTTCAATGTTCTTGTCCAATATGTTGAGTACTGAATATGATGAATGCAGAATATGTTGAACACAAGATACGATAAAAATACATTATTTAAATGCAGAAAACGCTTGAACGTAAAATACGTCATATGTTGAATTTGTTGTATTTCTTAAGTGTTAAATTTCCTGAAAGATGACGATATTGAATGTGGAAAATGCTGAACGTTGAATTTTAATAAATTAATTAAATTAAAAAGCTTTATTCCCAGATACTATTTAAGAATCTTAGCGACTACTTCGGAGTTTATCGAGGTCGAGAGAGTTATTAAAACGAACTGTAAATTTCATGTTGATTTAGTTTTTAACGTGCATTGCTAACTACGAGTGTTTCATGCAATTGACGTACATATCGTATGAAATGCAGAATAGCTCTACTCACTTATACTGCTTGAAAATGAGGACTATAATCTACATTTATAAGAGATATCAATATGCAAATGGCATACATTCCGCATTACTCCGTTCTGTATGTAGAGCAGACTTCTAACATCTACCAGCACTTATGTCGAGAATGACCGTAATAAAGCTGTCGACCAGTGTCTACCCACCGTACGTGTGCATCGCAATCTCAAAGGTGCTTTAGTGACTTGTATTATTGCACCACACTCCGGGACGCGCGCTATCAGTCTTTCCAGCATCGCTTACAACTCGGCAGTACGTTTATTAATCGACAATTCGCGTTGGTTACATTTTTTAGCACCTATACAATT
Source organism: Parhyale hawaiensis (assembly GCA_001587735.2). Taxonomy (NCBI): domain Eukaryota; kingdom Metazoa; phylum Arthropoda; class Malacostraca; order Amphipoda; family Hyalidae; genus Parhyale; species Parhyale hawaiensis. Next base: position 48,472,678 of record LQNS02278094.1, on the reverse strand, counting down.
TTTTCCTCATCTGAATTTTTTGCTCCTGAGGGTGAGAAAAAGCAAGATTTAGATCGTTAAACAATGAATAATAACATAGGCTTGATTTTATGTTAACACACTAAAATACCATTAACTACTCAAAAGTACAAATACTTTTCTGCTAATGAAAGAAGCAATTGATGGGTGAATCATAATTGGTACTTCCGAAAACGGTCCGGGCTGGGGAACAACTATTTCGGAACAGGGGTAGTATAAAAACAATGCATTTTCATTGGTGGATTACAGAAAACGCTCCCGATAAATAAAAATCACACCAAACTTTAGACAGGCACCTTCTTAAATATTGTCAATTATGTCGTCGGCTATACGTCGCTAGCCAGGCTAAAAAATGGGATATTTTTCGAAGCAAGAAACTTATTTAATATAGAAAAACATGAATCGGATACTCTATAGATATATATAGTCATGAGCATATTTTTGGACACGGTGCAATCAAACATACATATTATTCCTAAGATCATAGTTATAGTTAAGAAATTTAAGCCTCCGTTTCCGAGCAGAACGATATCATAGAGGAAAGAGCAAGGGCCATATAGTATGCCAAGAGAAACGGGGAACCCACGCACGAGGGTGTACCCACACAGGATCAACGCGCATGGGAACAGCAAGTCGGGAAAGAAGAGGAAGAACAGAATAAAGCATCAACAAGTAGGAGTATGAAATCGGGAAGGATGCAAAAAGTGGGCACGAAAGACAGACGTCCCGAAGGTTTAGCTAATGGCTGAAGTAACTTACACGGGCCCCCATAGCATAGCATAGGATGGACGAACCTTAACTAACCTCATCCTGTGGCCCATCCTACGCCCCCAGAGGGGAGCCCTTTAAATCATGTGCAGGAGGTTGGAATGAAAGTCAATTGCATGCAATCGTACGTATTTCCACCAGTTCTTTCCGATGCAGCAATCAGAATTTTGAAAATTGCTGTATTAGGAGAGTAGTAAGAAAAAGTGAATATTACAGGTTCAAAATTATTGACACGGTCTATTATTTTTATCTGTTCAGGGTGTGAAATTGTGCACTGAAGGCTTCCTACATATACTGATTGTTAGAACTTTATATTCAAATGATGTTTATCACCCGCGAAGAAAGTGAAAAAGGTGATAACGTTTTCGTTGAAGATTTAAGTATATATATTTCTATATATATATACAGTGCCTAGACATAAGTATTTGCACAACTCAATTTTTTTAGAATATTTTAAAAAATTTAGGGACAGCTTTAACATAATTAATACAGTAAGTTTATATAAGATATATATAAAATAGAATATTTAAACACAAGTCAGATGTGCACTTATAACAAGAAAATTTAATACAAGTAAAAGTAATGAGGGACAAAAGTATTTGACCAAAATAAATATTATGTTGAATCTTTTATTATTATTATTAAAACTTCACGCTTGAGCTCCCACGGACAGGTAATACAACCCAAATGAAGCATCTTGCAACACCGGGAAGCCCAAAACGCTGCTAAAGGAAATCCAGCAAAAAAC
>LQNS02278094.1:48365693-48385575 GCA_001587735.2 Parhyale hawaiensis | reverse complement strand
CTTTCAATGGAGCTTGAGAGGAGCACCAGAGCCTCCAACCTGGGCTAATTTCCGCCTATCTATTTCGTTAAGAGCGTGACACCAAACATATAAATATATATATTTATATACATATTTATTTATAAACACACGAAGGCTATTCTTAGTATTAGATTAGATAACCTCATTAGGTTTCCGTCCCGTCTTGAACGTTCATTTTTACTTACACGCTCAGCGAGTCAGCTTGTTCTTCATTTATGTAGTGCAGGCCTTAACGTAGCAGCAGACTAAAGCGTCTGATATTGACTCTCATGGTCGCTGGTTCGTGCCTCGTTCCCAGCTGGGCAAGTTCTTAATACTCTTAATTCTCGTGGTATTTAATTTGTAAGATGGATCACAAAGATGCTGTGCGTACTTCTGGAAAGTCCAAAATCACTGGAGCGCTTCATTATATCAATAGTTCGTTTACGTTGGAAAGATGAAAAATTGCCTGTTATTATGGAACTGTGCAGAAATTTGTCTGTGGTCGTGGTCGATGCGACGGTTTTTTGTAAAAAACAAACTAGCGCCGACGTCGTAAACACGTCGGCATCTCCCAGTCCGTGACCAAACAAATTCCACTTCACTCGAATGGATGTTGCACTCGAAAGATAAAAGATAGCTGGGCATAAACCCTGTAGGCAACACATGAAAGTGGTTCCGATCGGAAGAAAAACCATAAGGGGCCATTTACCCCGGATAGCACTTCTCTGAAGGAGGTCCGGACGGACACACACACAGACACGGAATAAACTATACATCCTCGCGCTTACACCACGGGTTGTACAAAGTTCAGAAACTGCCAGTCGTGTCGAAAGATAACCAGACGCAACCCTCCTCAGATGAGTGCTCAGAAATTGAAAGCATAGGTATTACTGATGTTCCAAAACGAAAGTGGTGCAGTAGGCAATGTTGAAGAAATTTCGAAAATTTGGAAAGGAGGAGAGGTTTGCTTCTCTCTCCTTAATAAATTTTTTACAAAGAAGAGGCTGCCTTAAGTAGTAGAAATTTTAGAAGTCCCGTTTCAGGACTGAGTTTCTTCTCCTTTGAGTACTGAGCGACCGCCGATGGACCCGATGGCTAAAGCACATGGTGGAATTGTTGCGAGACTTGACGCCCTCGCCGGCTCGGGCGTTACCAGGGAATTGGACCTGTGAGGTTTTCAGCTGCGCTCATTGGTAATGTGTTAATTGGACCTTTCAGTGCAGGTGGAGTCTAAATGATAGCTGAAGTTTACAATATAATTTCCTCAAGGAGCATCTTGTTCCATGGTACAAAGAGAAAGTGTTGCGGCCTGGAACAACAAGCGTGACGTGCATGATTAAGCCAAGTGGGGATCTTTGTCAAAAGTGGGAGGATGTTGCGATACGGGATCCGATTCTAGCAGCTGCCTGCGAAGTCTCATCGGATGTAATAAATAAATTAACGCCCTCAATGCACTAAAGGCTTCCATCTAATGTATAATAATGATGCTTCTATAAAATATTTAAGGTACCACCTTTAGCAAACCTGCTTGTTAATTTTTTTCCGGGCCCATTTCTTTTCCCCTTTTTATCCTGAATTTTTTTTTTCTTTTTGTTTTTCTTTTTCCTTTCTTTGTATGCGCATTTTTCTCCCTGGATGTCTTCCCAATTTTCTCTATGCGCCACACGTCCCTTTCCCTTCTTGAAACACTGTGTAATTATCAATGAGGGTCTAATCTAACGTCCCTGTACTTGTACAAAAATAAAATAATAACTTATTGCTTGAACGTGAGGCATAACGCACATAATTATGCTTTTTATAGTTTATATAATTCAACTTATAAATCATATAACAGTATGCATAACTCAGACATTACTGTACATCCATTTCTCAAACCGCCTCTAAGAACTAACTCAATACGAGCAACAAGTACAATCTGGCCGCTGATCTGCAATAATCAGAGCCAAGCAGATAATACGCGATTAGGTGCTCTCGGCGGTCTTATCGTTCCATTGTTTTTGTTCTAAGCTCTTGATAACAGCCGAGTCGGTTTCTGTGAAGCAGTCGTTCCGGTACTTTCCAAGATTGGCGCCTTCTTGGCTTCCGTGTGGGTATACAGCCTCCTGCTTCATGCACGCGTACCAAACAAACGTATAGACTGTACGTGTATGTAGTAGTATTAATTCATTATTAAGTTATTGCTCCTGATGTAGGTAGCCACGTCGTTTCTTTACCTCTTGCTTTTTCTCATCTCCTAGACTTTTTCGATCTAGCCATCGTCTAGGTACTGTCCACTCTAAGAAATACCCAGTTTGACTTATCATATCGAGATTATTTAAATAATAAAGAGATTGCGTCTACGAAGATTCGAGAAGAATATTTACAGGCACGAAGTGTAGACTCTCCTGCACCCATTTTTTAGCTTTTCAGTAAGACACGGTAACAATAGGGTAAAGTGTAAAGTGCATCTGTAACGCCAGGTGTAGTACCTACCTATTTTGTGAAGTAATGTTATCCCAAAGTGTAAAAAATAGGGTGAGGGTACCGCAACCTAGAAAAACACTTCCCGTAACAGGATATGAGGTTGTGGGAAGCAGCTCCACGTAGCAAGCTTCGTCATAAATAATAGAAAACCAGCTTGAGTCATAATTTAGATCTTCTTCTTCCCACCCAAGTATAATATTTTTGTTCGTGAACGGTGCGATGTTTGCGTTATAATCACAGCCCTCGTCCTGGTCAATCGTCGTAACAAATTTTTTGGTTATGATCGGGACACTATTTGTGAGCGGTCCGTCACAGCTGGTGCAGTGCATGTTACCTATACGTTGTCATTGCAGGACATCTCTCTTATCCGTTCTAAGTTACATCAGTTGTTATGTTAATATAATGCCGTAACATTGTACTACTCTTTTCAAAATTTCGGTATACCTTTACGATACACATTCATGAGCATTTTGATTCGCACGGTGAAATAAAACGCACATATTATTCTTAAAATCGTGTGCAGGAGGTTGAAATGAGAGTCAATTACATACAATCATGTTTATTTCTACCTGTTCTTTCCGATGCAGCAATCAGATTTCCAAAAATACAAGTAATAAAGAAGTTATAGATTAAATTTCCACATTCATAAGTTCAAATTATTGGCACGCTATTTTTAATGATCGATTGTATAACATTTAGCCTCAAGAACTTTCTGTAGTCTTTTGTTATAATTTTCCACCAACTTGAAGCACTCTTCAGTACAAATGTTACTCCACTCTTCCATGGAAATTTTCTCTAATTGAGTGAGGTTCTTGGGTTAGGTCAGTATTCTCCATAGATTCTCTATTGGGATTTAGATCTGGGCTCTTGGAAGACCACTTCAAAACATTAATATCATTCTTTTCCAGCCACTCTATAGTCAAATTAGTTGAACGCTTCGTGTAACGAACGTCAACCGAGTCACAGTTCCTTTGCTGATTTTTTCAAGTTATACATCAAAATTTCTACATAATTTTCTTTGTTTCATGTTATCGTTGACTTTCACCAGGTATCCTGGTCCTGTAGCGGCAAAACATCCCCAAAACCTCGAACTTCCGCCGCCATGTTTCACTGTTGGTACAGTGTTCTTGGGAAAAGAGGCCTCCAGAATTCTTGTAAACATGTGAAACTCTATTATGCCCGAGAGCTCGATTCTTTCGCCCAACCATAAAACTTTTGTGACGTTGTGCAAACTCCATTCATGCTTCAAGATCTACAGGCTTCAGTAATGTTTTTTTTTCTCTCGGACGACAAGCTTTCAATTCGGCGCTCTTTAAAACTCTTCCAACTGTATGTCGAGAAACATAAGCTCAGAGGTCACACTGATCATCTACAGTGTCACTTGCAATGACCCTTGGGTTTCGGGTGGAATAGCTAACAATCCTTTACTCTCTCTCAAATAAGATACTTTTTCTTTCACGTTCTATCTTGTTTTTGACTTGGCCTTGTTGGGCATGCTTGTTTATAATAGCGCGAACAGTTGACTTTAAAATGTTTAATTTTTCGGAAATCTTATCATAGCCTTCCCCTGTAACATGACGAGCTGCAACCCGGCTCCTGAGGTCGTCACTGTGTTCTTCAACTTTCACCATCACAGTAAATTCTTATTTCTATGAAAATATACTGTAACCATTAGCTGAAATGGAATAATACCAAAATTAGTATGAAACTTGAACTCCTCGGTGGCGTAAGATCATCACCTGCGGTAGGGTAAATGCAATGAAGTCATTTTTGATGAATGAGGCTAGGGCAGAGCCGCATTCGATTAGATGCTTGCTCTTCAATATTAACTTAGGAAAAAAATACAACGCCTCGTTCTCCAGACGATCTGCCGCGGTGGAGGCAAATTCGCCGCAATGGAGAAAATTCTACGCTATAATTATTTATGGGAAGCTAGGTCTACTTTTTTTGCATGGGTCACATCTAGGTCAGCCCACCAAACTCCCTAGAAAAATTATGAAGATTGCTCAACTCCTTCGACCACTTATTGGATGGACAGACATAGGCCTATATGCATATACACAACTAGAAAGCCTCGTGGCGTAAGACCATCACAAGCGGTGGGAGCAAATTTCAACACAGTCATATTTTACAGCCAGCTAATCCTAGCTTTCTGGCATGGATCTCATTGAAGACAGTCCACCAGACTCTCCGCAAAAAATCAAGAAGATAGCTGAACTCTTTCTACCTGATTTGGGCGGAGAACAAATTTCATTGCCGTCATTTTTATGGCCAGCTAATCCTATTTTTTTTTCTTTTTGGCATGGGTGACATTGAGGACAACCCACCAAACTCCAGGCAACAAATCATGAACATAGCTCAACGCCGTCTGTCTGTTTTTGGGTGAAGAACAAATTTCATCGCCGTCATTTTTTATGGTCAGCTATTCCCAGTTTTTTGGCATAGGCCACATCGAAGGCAACCAACCAAACTAATTTATTCAAATTATACTATTAAATAGGGTAACGTGTCTACTACCCGTCCACCATGCTAGAACCCGTCCACTTGGCGCTAAAAACTTCTTGTGTGAAAACTAGCAGTGCTAGAAAGCCGTACATAGGCTTAAACTCTAGGCCAAGTAGTAGCCTACAGTTTAAGCTATCTATGGCCTTCTAGCACTGCTAGTTTTCCCACAGGAAGTTTTTAGAGCTAAGTGGACGGCTACTAGCATGGTGGACGGGTACAAGCATGGTGGACGACTACTAACATGGCGGACGGGTACTAGACATGTTACCCTATCAAAGGTTCAACATAATATTTATTTTGGTCAAATACTTCTGTCCCTCGTTACTTTTACTTGTGCACTTATAACAAAAAAATTTAACACATTTGACTTCTGTTTAAATATTCTATTTTATATATATGTTATGTAAACTTCCTGTATTAATTACCTTAAAGCTGTCCCTAATTTTTTTAAAATACCTAAAAAAATAGAGTTGTGCAAATACTTATGTCTAGGCACTGTATATATCAAAATATCTATACTTAAATCTTCAACGGAAACGTTATCACCTCTCTCATTTTCTTCGCGGGTGATAAACATCATTTGAATATAAAGTTCTAACAATCAGTATATGTAGGAAGCCTTCAGTGCAGAATTACACACCCTGAACAGATAAAAATAATAGACCGTGTCAATAATTTTGAACTTGTAATATTCACTTTTTCTCACTACTCTCCTGATACAGCAATTTTCAAAATTCTGATTGCTGCATCGGAAAGAACTGGTGGAAATACGTACGATTGCATGTAATTGACTTTCATTCCAACCTCCTGCACATGATTCAAAGAGGCTCCTCTCAGGGGGCGTAGGATGGACCATAGCGCGAGGTTAGTTAAGGTTCGTCTATCCTATGCTATGGGGGCCCGTGTAAGTTACTTCAGCCATTAGCTAAGCCTTCGGGACGTCTGTCTTTCGTGCCCACTTTTTGCATCCTTCCCGATTTCATACTCCTACTTGTTGATGCTTTATTCTGTTCTGCCTCTTCTTTCCCGACTTGCTGTTCCTATGCGCGTTGATCCTGTGTGGGAACACCCTCGTGCGTGGGTTCCCCGTTTCTCTTAGCATACTATATGTCCCTTGCTCTTTCCTCTGTGATATCGTTCTGCTCGGAAACTTAGGCTTAAATTTCCTAACTATAACTATGATTTTAGGAATAATGTGTATGTTTAATTGCACCGTGTCCAAAAATATGCTCATGACTATATATATCTATAGAGTATCCAATTCATGTTTTTCTATTTTAAATAAGTTTCTTGCTTCGAAAAATATCCCATTTTTTAGCCTGGCTGGCGACGTATTGCCGACAACATAATTGACAAAATTGAAGAAGGTGCCTGTGTAAAGTTTGGAGTGATTTTTATTTATTGGGAGCGCTTTCTGTAATCCACCAATGAAAATGGTTTGTTTTTATACTACCCGTGTTTCGAAATAGTTGTTCCCCAGCCGGGACCGTTTTCGGAAATACCAATTCTGATTCACCCATCATTTGCTGTTTTCATTAGCAGGAAAGCATTTGTACTATTGAGTAGTTAATGGTATTTTAGTGTGTTAACGTAAAATCAAGCCTATGTTATTATTCATTTTTAACGATCTAAATCTTGCTTTTTCTCACCCTCAGGAGCAAAAAATTTAAATGGGAAAAAATTGCATAGGTGCTAAAAAATATAACAAACACGAATTGTCAATTAATAAACTGACTGCCGAGTTGTAAGCGCCGCTCGAAGGACTGATAGCGCGCGTCTCGGAGTGTGGTGCAATAATACAAGGGACTAAAGCACTCGGAGTGTGGTGCAATAATACAAGGGACTAAAGCACTCGGAGTGTGGTGCAATAATACAAGGGACTAAAGCACTCGGAGTGTGGTGCAATAATACAAGGCACTAAAGCACTCGGAGTGTGGTGCAATAATACAAGGCACTAAAGCACTCGGAGTGTGATGCAATAATACAAGTCACTAAAGCACTCGGAGTGTGGTGCAATAATACAAGGCACTAAAGCACTCGGAGTGTGGTGCAATAATACAAGGCACTAAAGCACTCGGAGTGTGATGCAATAATACAAGTCACTATAGCACCTTTGGCATTGCGAGGCACACGTACGGTGGGTAGACTTTGCTCTACAGCTTTATTACGGTCATTCTCAACATAAGTGCTGATAGATGTTTGAAGTCTGCTCTACATACAGAAGGAGTAATGCGGAATGTATCCCATTTGCATATTGATATCTCTTATAAATGTAGATTATAGTCCTCATTTTCAAGCAGTATAAGTGAGTAGAGCTATTCTGCATTTCATACGATATGTACGCCAATTGCCTGAAACACTCGTTGTTAGCAATGCACGTTAAAAACTAAATCAACATGAAATTTACAGTTCGTTTTAATAACTCTCTCTACCTCGATAAACTCCAAAGTAGTCGCTAAGATTCTTAAATAGTATCTGGGAATAAAGCTTTTCAATTTAATTAATTTATTAAAATTCAACGTTCAGCATTTTCCTCATTCAATATCGTCATCCTTCATGAAATTTAACACTTAAGAAATACAACAAATTCAACATGTGACGTATTTTACGTTCAAGCGTTTTTGCATTTAAATAGTGTACTTTTATCGTATCTTGTATTCAACATATTCTGCATTCAGCGTTTTCTACATTAATCATATTCAGTACTCAACATATTGGACAAGAACATTGAACATCTACGGCTTTGAACATTTTCGACATTAAGCATTTTCCCCGTTCAATATATTGGACATCCCAACCTTCGAATCAATATTAGACATTTAGTATAGTCGCTATTCAACATTTTTTTCATTTAACAGATTTTCCATTCAACGCATTCAGCATTTGACATGTTAGAATTCTCAACAGCGTTCCGGCCTCCTGCTCTTGCCCTCACAATTGTGTCTTGAAACATCGTGGGGGACATCATACCAGGTTAAATTAAAAGAGCAAAAAACCATCAAACTATCATCAGCAATGAGTGATAACTACAATACCGCACAATGGCAGCAGTAGTCGTAAGAATGATATTGCATTATTGTGAATACCATCTGCAATAGCGTCCGCGGATGTTACGCTTTTTGTGTTACCGCGTCCGCTTTTTATGTTACGTGCGGTAATTTTTTTTTTTCGTAATACGATTAAGGTTATCTATTGATATTTTATTCTGCAGCCATTGTTTGCAGACTAAATGTCCTCAGTTTAGTAGCATTAGCCCCAAAGGGCCGTAGGCTGGCCCATAGGCCTTCGATCTAGGTTAGTGAGGTTCGCCCGTCGGGCAGTGAAAAGATAAGATTAGATAGGCGGCAGTAGACGAACCAATAGACCCATTCCCTGAGAGACTCCGGAACTTACGCCCCGCCCCTCTATAAGCTATTGCCATAATATTAGTTGGATATAGAGGACTGGAGAAAAGAGAAAAAAATGGGGAAGAATCCCTACCAAAGAGACGATCATGAAGGCACGCAAGCACTATCAAGAACCGCTGATATGCGGAGCTTGGAAATGTCAAACTGTGAAGTTGGAGCGGGAGAGAGAAGAAGACGGATTAAGGTGGCCTCGGAAGCTTTGGCCGTTAATAGTTTGCGACTCCTGAAGGAGGAGTTCTTACCTGTGGAGGATGTTTCTCCCAATGTATGTCAAGACGGATTTTTAAATGCGTTAACTGACTCCGCACTAACATCGGAAGGGAGTCTATTCTTACGGTGCTAAATTGCCTTCGTTTTTTCCTACATCTATGAATGATCATTATTCGGTTCATCCTCTTCCCCGATTGGCTATTCTCGCGAGCAATATTTCTCATTGCTTGAGTTTCCCTGTTTTATTTGCCATTCGGTATAGGTCGCTTGTTCATTCTTCTCTATGGAGATCTTGCTTCGCATGAGTATAGGGAGGCATGTGTTACAGTGACACTGTAAAACCAGTGAATCTGCAAAATTCCTAATATCCCTGAAATTTCAGAGATTTATTCTAAACGGGCAAGGTGTATCTGGTTAGACCAAGAGCTTTAGGCCAGACGAGGTGCTTTAAGCTAAATGAGGCGCTTTAGGTAAGACGAGGTGCTCTAACCCTTTGCCTACTGACGGCATCATCAGATGCCAATCTCTATTTTTCCCTATACAAAAGCTATGCATCATGTAAATTACCCAAGACACTCAAGGCATCTGTAGTAGCCGATGCAAAAAAATACTGTTTTTTGCAAGTAAAACTAGATTTTTTCTCAAATATGTGTTTAACTAACCTATTTTTCATAAATTTAACAAAAAAAAAAAAATGAAAAAAAAAACGTTATCTGAATTTCAGGAGGCAAAGGGTTAAGTTAGATAAGGCGCTCTAGGTTAAACGAGATGCGTTTGGTGAGATAAGTGCTTGAGGCTAGGCTATTGGTGAGTTAGCGTAGTTGAAGAAAGTTTTCTTCAATTGAGAGAGCAATTACGAGAAAATAATTGAAAAATCAATTACACGAACTCTGAAATTTGGGTGTTTCACGATAACACTATCGTTGCACTCTTACTGTATCATAAATTTTGCGTATACCTTACCTTTGATACCTTTAATGATACTTCAGACGAGGTCCAGGCGACGTTACACCCAACTTGTGCAGAGGTGATGCTGCAGTCCGTGACCAGCGGGGTGGCTAACAGCGAGTTATCCCCACAGTTCACGTAGCCGCTTACAGCAGGTTTATCTGGCACTTTCAGAAAGCATGCGTCCAGTAAGTGTTTAAATTTCGCAGTTTCTGTACCGGTGATATTTCGAATGTGACGAGGCATTTTGTTGAATAATCTCGCCCCTCGGACCACGAAACTATTAGAATACTTTGTGGCTATCGCATCACCACCATTTTTGATCGGAATGCGCACCTCACAAGTGCGACCAATACGGTTTGAGTGTCTGGCCTGGATTCGCCCATTTACATTGACAGTAATTCCTTCTAGAATTTTCCAAATATATATGATCGTAAAGCGCTCGAATCTCCTTTGAGTTGAGTGCATTTTAAGTTGAGCCAGTCTTTCGTGATAGTTTAAATCTTTCATGCCTCGGATTTTGGCAGTGAACGATCTCTGGATCGCCTCGAGGCGCTCTAAGTCTTTCCGTTTGCTTGGCATCCAAAGAGGTGAACAATATTCTATCCTTGGCAGTATCAGTATAACTTGCATTGAGTGGTGAAAACATTAGTTTCAGCTATCAGGGAAATGTAGCTCGTTTACCTGGATCCACTTCGTAGCTGGAGTATGTTCGATCAAAGATAACTGCGAGTAACGAACAATGTGTTTATGAAGCCGCCTTTCCAGCCCGACGTTCAAATAAATTAACAACGCGCAGCACGATCCCGGAGTTCGAATAATGCAAGTGTAAGATCGATTAACGAGCATCTATTCCTATAAATTTTGTAAAATTTTCGGTTACGTTGGGACCCAACGTAATTAATGTTTTTTTTCTTTTCTCGGGTGAGTCAGTAGCGTTGGTGGGGGTGAGTTGAAACACTTTTTAGTAGTGGGGAGAGATGAGACAATGTTTAAACCATTCACAAATTTTCTCCTCTTTCCTACGTAACCATCTTTTATAAGTCAACTTTTATATAGGGTTGGTAGCAAAGTCAAGTTGTTCCTATAAGGTAAGCACACATCTATTTATTTCGCCTTGATCTTTTCTTCTGTCTCGTCTCACCCCGACCGACGCTATAAGCTATAAGACAACACCCTACCCACACGTGCACGGCCTGATGATAGTCGTGCTGTGACCGCAAGCGACGGCCACCGTGGAACTGACTGACTGATTGCCTGGGTATATTCAAAGCTCGGCCCTGACATTGTATTATCTCTCAATTGTGCGCTCCCATGTCGGGTCCGCTTATCGGTCTACTTCTCGATAACGCAACAAAACTCCCAAGTGTACGGGCAATCAAAACACAATGTCGCGATTCAGCCACGAATCTACAGTATTATACAAAAGATGCATCATACTGTCCATACGCGATTTATTCCAATTGGGATTAGCTTGTGTGATAAACATACGGCATGTACAGTTTTTGTTGTACCTATCGCTTCTTGATCTGTTTTCAATAATGCAGCATATGAAGAGATGAGATTTATGTAACTGAAAAGGTGTTATTGACGTTTCATAAATTAGGCAATCGTGTTAAGGTGAAATATATATATATATATATTTTTTTTGGGGGGGGGGGCGAGGGGAAGTGGAGTGAAAATGAATCGTACTGCACTGTTTCAGCTTTAGAATGGTATAGTCTCAGGTCCTTGGGTGCAACGTAGACTGTTCATCTGATTTTATGAGGAAGAGGGCACTTCCGTGCGACTTTACTGCTCTTACTGACGATCTTTTCTCTGTCGGTTTTTCTAAGTTGCTGTTCCGTTTGAACCCGCGGCAGCAGCGACCCTCGCTTGCTGCACTGTTGCGCTGCGGGTTCCACAAACGATCTCTAATAAAGGTGAGCGATATTTGTGCATGGCGCTCGGCGCGCGGAATCAGCAAAATTACTGGGTGTGCGTAGCTACCGTGGGGGTACTTACCTTAGGGTAGGGGGCGCGGGTCGTTGAACTTTCTTGTTGTCAGCAATATCATCGAAACCCTCCTGAAGAAGCGCATCACTGATCACTTCAAGATGCATCAGCTCATGTCCGACACCGAGCAAGGCTTTGTAAGTAGAAGAAGCTGCTTAACTAATTTACTGGACTTCTTTTCGAAAATTACGGAAATTAGAGATGAAGAAAAAGGAGTGGACCTCGTTTATTTAGACTTCCAAAAGGCATTTGACAAAGTCCCTCATCTACGGTTAATGAACAAATTGGAAGCCCAAAGCATCCAAGGAGATTACTCACTCTGGATCCGGGCACGTTCACGGGTCGGCAGCAGCGAGTGAAGTTTGGAGAGACGAGCGACTGGACGCCAGCAATGTCGGGCGATCCACAACGTAGCTTGCTTACTCCACTTCTGTACATAATTTACATCAATGATCTCTACCTTAATATCCGCAGAAAGACAAGAAATTCGCGGATGATACAAAGCTACGTCATCTTGCCAGGAAAAGAGTTGAGCTCCAACAAGACCTTGATCACTTCATGGAGTACAAAGTGGCAGATGAGCTTTAATATCGAGAAATGTTAAGTAATGCATGTAGGGCCGGAGAAACCCTCAAATCGATTGAAAATGAACGGAACAGCATTGGCAGCCGTCACCCAACAACGTGATTAGGAATAACTATTACAAACTACAACACAGTCAGTAATAAGTTGACAAGAGTGTGATATGACAAAGTGCTAGGATCCATCGCCAGGAACTTCGAATACAATTCCAAGGACATCTTAATTCCCTTATGCAAAGCGCTAGTGCACCCACATTTAGAATTTACGGTTCAATTCTGGTCCTTACGTCTTTACAAAGTCATCGATAATCATAAATAATAAGTAAACATCATTTCTCACCTCGTATACAGAGGATACACCTAACGAGGTTTTTTTTTCTAGCCTAATTCTAGAATTTTGAAGAAACGGTAGTGTGAAGAGCAGGAGAAGCAGTTAATGATGAGTCAATTTGGGATCCTTTGCCGTGCTACGCTCGCCTCTCGGCGCTGGAGTGTTGCACGCAGTGTAAATTCTTAGCGTCCAGTCCTGGAATCGAACCCGGGCCTCCAGTGGTGCGATGCCGACCCGTTGTCTCTTCATCAACGCAGAGCAACGAAATTGATACCTCAGCTGTGAAACAAGCCAGCCATACAAGAGTCGCCAACAGGATGTGGGCCTAATTTTTCTAGAGCAAAGACGACTCAGGGGGTAAATAATGGAAACATTCAAGTATAGGAATCGCTTCAACGACGTACCTTCCACGAGACTTTTCGAAAAAGACGTTAATGATCGCTTATGAAACAATTAACGGTCAAAAACTCAAGCATAAAGCTCGAAGAGCAACCTTAAGTCAGCAGTTCTTTCCTCACTTCATAGTGAACATCTGGAATAGACTCCCCTCCAACGCTGTCGGCGCGGAGACAGTCAATGCGTTTAAAAATCTTCTCGACAAACATTGGGTGAGACACCCTCCACAGCTAAGACCATCTCCTCCAGGAGTTACAAGCGCTAAACGGCAAATACTTTGGAGACCACCTTAATTCATAACCTTCTCTCTTCCTTCCCAACTAACTTAACGTCTCTAAGCGCCTCGCATCTGCAGCTATTCATTATGCTTGCATGATACTGACGATGGCAATAGCTCATAGAGAGTCGGGAAGTAAGTCCCGGCGGCTCTCTGGGAATGGGTCTGTTGGTCCTTCTACTGCCGCCTATTTACTCTAATCTAAATGCGCCATAGTTCTTAGCGACCCGAGGTTGTCTGCAGCTGTACTTTTTCCGCTGGGCCAGTTGGTCTATATATGCCGCACGAACCAGTGCGTGTGGGTTTCCCAGTGGAGGGTGCAGTCAAAGTTGACTGTACCTTTACCTTTTGCCCAGTGTTCCTCTTTGCATGGGTTTCCTGCTTTTATTAACGGGTGGTATAATGCTTTTATAAATTTCGCGAAACTATGAAAATATGAGCAACTAATGCATAAGCATTATTTCATGGTAGGTATTTTAAATAAAGAGTTCACTTTAAAAAAAACTATTTTTTTAAGTCGATCCAACAGCTTTGTATTTGCTGACGGTCTCAACTTGCTCTAGGCCAAGGTATTTTAAGAAGAAAAGGGTCATTAATTAGATTTTTCTGACATATGATAGCTCATACTAAAATTATAAAATTATATATAATATATATTGCATCCTGCTAGGAGACACTTGATCTACTAAACATAAGTAGTTAAATATGATAATCATAATTTCATAGTCGTACTTGGTTTTTTGTAGTATATTTTCGCTCCGCTTTGTTCCCTTCAGTGTTCTACTTCTAATAAATTTTGTTTTTTTACTTCATTTAATTCTAAGCAGCGTTCCCGAGCGCCGTGATCTTTCGCTCCCGGATTCATTACATTACTAACGGAACCAATATACGTGACTATTCTTGTTCCTTTCTTGAAACGCCCCAGGGGTTTTAAGTCTGTTATCTTATCTTATCTTTCAATATTCGTTTTTACATCTTGTCGCACTGACAGGCGGTACAGAATACTACAGACCTCTCATTCTCTCGCTTTATTCCGGAAATGACAGGGAAACCGCATGTCGCAGTTGAACTTGAGCGGTGATCAATGGGATCCGGTTTGGCAATGTACATAGAACGGAACTGTTAATCCTTTCGTCGAAAATGTCACTGTAATGCTCATTGCAGTCGTTTCTTATATGTAGGTTACTTACAGATTTACATTTATGTCATATAGTCTTAAATATGGGATCCCTGTAGATTTTTAGATATGTTACACTGTCTTATGTTCGCCTGAGGACTTGCAACAATGTTCTGCGGTGCTACATGTTCACTGCAAGCTTGTAGTTCTGGTATACAGTGCATGTTGTGAGTCACCAACAGACGGTTGGGTTATGTCACTCATACAGCCGTATGGGTTTCCAGCAAATTTGTAGTTATGTTGTGGCTACAGTGTTAGGAGTTACTTTGAAGAGTACATATTTTAGTTTTTCAGACTGTTTGGGCAACGCACAATAACAAGGTTTCCTTCCTACGCTTGCAAAGGGTTGGTTCTATGAAGAAGTTCAATTACGAAAAGTTTTCATATATTCATTGGACAGGGGTGAATGGTTACTATTTTATGTGTAAACTCTGATTTCAAAATAAACTCAATGTGTAAAAGGCCAGCGTAATTTCTGCGTACACAGTATGTTTGGAATAAGGTATTTTAGTATTCGAGTTCCAAACTCAGAACAAACTTTGTAGTGTTTTGGCCAGAAATAAAGTATTTTCTGCAAATATACCAGGGAATTCGTTCATTCGTTCACCTTTGCATGTACTAAAACATCTAAAAAATGCTATTGTTGTTTGCTTGCTTCTATGGCAAATTCAATATTATGATATGAGGCAATGAAATGTTTCATAAACGGCAAATACGACTTATTCTGTCATTATAACAATGCATCGTCTTAGCGTCTACAACAGCATGCAGGCAACACTGCGCCTATGGTACAAATCCACCTAACTATTCTGGGCACACTAAACGAGCAACAATTTTTACAACAACCTCAACATTAAATCTGGATCTGTGCTATCGTATTCCACTAGTTACTGGCCATACGAGTGTAGTGTCACTACTGGTTGTAGCTCTGCGGGTTCTATGCTGCGTTGCTGCAAGTGTGGCAGATGTCACGAGCAAGTGTTCTTAATCTCTATTATCGTATGGCAGCTAGACTCCTACTGTTTGTTTATTTTTGTTACGATACCATAATCATATGTGCTGTGTTTAACAAAGCAGTAGAAAATACGCAAAAATAAAGAGACTAACCTAAACAATCGGGAGATGTTTTCAAAAATCCAATTTTATATAGTACAAAGGTTTAACCTGTAACTTTGTATTGCCATGCACCATTGCGTTAACCCTTTTTATCTTAAGCTACTTTACTTTCAAGAAAATTTAAATCTACAATGAACGATATTTAGGTATGAAATAACACGCACGGGTTTTGAATAGCTATTGACGAAACCTGGTATGTAACTGAAGCAAATTGCCCAATAGATGACACAACCGAAACAAACCTGTTGTCTGCTTCCTTTTGAACTGGGCAAATTTCTAAGTGTTATAAACAGGGCTGGTCGTCGCGTCCCTAAGTGCACTCCTCACGCCCATGCATGCGCCGCGGCCACTGCAGCCTCTTTGGGGGTGGACAGGTGCAGGGCCGAAAGGTTTTGAAAGAGGCGCAATGAGGACTGGCGCATTACCATTTGTATTGCGCCTCTCGAATCAAAATCGACGAAAGAATATTCTCACCATACTGCCACTCATTGAGCCACTCATCTTAGGATTGCACTGTCGACCTTCGAATTCTCTATGGAAAATTACTGAAACCTTGAGACTTTCACCACTGTCTACATGATATAGAAAAGTACTTTTGTTCAGTGAGAACTTTGAAGCGACCACAAGCAAATAGCAAATTTCTTTACCAACTGTCTAACCTACTGTATGTTTCATCGCGGCCATGCATGTTGCTGTAGCTCCGAATCTTTCATCGACGCTTCAGGAATGTTCGTTCATCGACGTGTTTCATGTATGTTCATCTCTCCCTCCAGACAGCAACTGCTATAAGCAAGAGTTAGTAAGCACTTTGTGTAGAGCAAAAATTAGGAACAACCAATAAAGAAATAAACAAAAAAGTACATGAGACCATGATTGAGTCACAAATTGAATATAAGAATGCTTAAATCTGTTGAATCATAAATGTTTGTGAACAGTTAAATTTACATTTATTTAAAATGATGTTAGCTCCGACAGACGTATCTCTCGCGGAAAATATCCATCTAATACGTATAGACGTAATCAATTTTGGGATAAAACTGTTCTCAGTACCTGGAGCATTTTTTGTGGGACGGTCAATCGAATGAACAGGAATTTTCGCTTCAAATCCCTTCCAAGATTACCCCCTTCACAGCTAGTTACCTACGAGTACAGCACTTTTCGAGCCTTGTTTAAGTAAAAACTACATACCGACTAACGAGCGTCTGTTCATGTGCGCATCACTTTGTTATGATGTATGACTGTCAACAACACAATACAGTTTGCAAAATATCGTTTGCAACCTTGCTCAGAAGATGTGGAGAACTGACTGACAGCCAGTTCTCCGAAGCAATTAAATGACTTGCACCACTGTAGCTAAAAGTTGAAGCATAAACGGGCTCGCTGCTCGTGGAACCTGCTAGTAAAAATTTAACGTTGAAGACTGAGATGGAAACTTTAGGCGCATGGTAAATTAAATATTGCTTGCAATGTTCATCGAATCTACTAAAGAATCGAAAATCTCAACTTGGTACGATCGGAAAATCTGCGAAGCTGTGCAACGGTTGAACAACAGCATGAGCTTAATATCCTCACTCCCCCCGTGCTCCCACTGACGTCACAAGCTAAAAGTACGGAAAACACACTCGGTGGCTGGAATGAGAATTAGCAAACCTACGAGCTCCAGTATGTATACTGACTCCAAACCTGCGAGCATTATCAGCTTAAAATTGGCTCGTGTTGTTCCCTCCCAAGATCTTTCAGTGACACATTACTTAAAGCGCAACGTGCAGGCGAACCAATGGGCAGATCAATGGAACAACATATACAGTAGAATCATGTTATAAAAACGAGTTCCATTGGCTGGTGCTCTTCAGGAGTTTGCCTTGGAACCGTTACGATGCCGTATGGGCCAGTATTCTTGTTCGTTTTTTCCATCGTGTGTGGATGTTTGGAATGGTCTTGATGGCTCTGTCTTTGCTGGTGCGGGTATTGACAGCCTTGAACGTTCTGTACACAGAGCTATTCTGTCAACTTGGTTCTTCTCTTTCTTTTTTTCTTTTCGCTCGCTGGGCTGGTTGAGTGGGGGTTTCTTAACCTCATGGAGTATCTCTGTTCCCACATCGCCAGTCTAGTGTAATTTAATAATAATAATAACTGCTCACATTTTTTTTACTTTGCTTTTTTAATTCTAATAAGTAGACAAATATAACGAACGTTAGATGTTTGTCGGTACTCCTAATTGCTAAACTTTAATTTGCTGCATCAGTAAGATATGGGCGTAAGATTCTATACTCTCAGCTACGGCTGTCCGTGAGGTCGACGCTCAGAAGAAACAAACAACATCAGAACTCTTTCTCACCCCTCCTCCCGCCCTCCATCCCCATGTTCGGAAGTCTTCGTTTGACTATGACTTCCGTTCACGTATTTACTGTAAAGGATTCCTGGCTAGTTTACATAGCCTTCTGCATAACATGGACCCATCAGCTCAGAGAAACATGCAGAAATCGCTTCTGTAAGTTGTTTAGCGTATGCAACCCGGCCATCCAACCCTGGCGAAGACTTTTTACTGTTGTATTGTCACGCTTGCTCTAAATAATGAAAGCTGAAGCTATGGTGAACATAATCAGACTATTCTTGAGTATAATTTAGAAGTTATTTGAATCTGGTGTGCATCAGCGTCTCGATAAGTTAGCCTAGTCGGGCTTTCCCCTAATTTTCTTCCTTTTATTGTTCAGATTTCATACTCCTACCTGCTCATGCTTTATTCTACAGTGCGTTACCTTTGATTATGCAAATAGAATTTTTTTTACTTAAATTTTCATGTTCAGTGTCTAACTATGAAATATAATTATTAACTAAATGTATTGCTCTGTTGCCAATATAAACAACACTTGTAAAATAAATATTTAACCATTGGTTAAGTTTCTCATACAATTTGCTTATTTACAAGTTTTTTACTGTTACCTCAGATTATGCAACAAACTAATAAAAACGTTATAAAGAGGGAATAAATACAAATGAACACGAATATTGTTATTAAATGTCCAATACCTAGAAATTATAACCAAAACAATTCAATAAACACTGAAACAAGTGTTCAGTAGTGGTAAACGTAACAAGTTAATTTTGAACATAGCAATCTCCATTTTTCATGATTTTTTAAGGTGATTATCAACAGACTTTGTCAGGTTTGATATTTCAGATGGTGTAATAGAATCTGCTGCTGTTTTTACTGCATTCCACAGGCTTACTTTGCTCGAAAACTGCCGACCACCTTCATTGACCTTCCTTTTGATCATTGCCCAGAGGTCCTCAATGGGATTTAAACCTGGGCTATTTGCTTGCCAGGTCATAATCCTTTTTGATTTGAATCCTCCATCCGCAAGCCAGTTAGCAATGTACCATGCTCGGTATGAGGGATCGTTATCGTGCTGAAATACCAATTTGGATCTGCGTGCGATAGTCTGCTAATCAAGCCATGGAATCAAGTTGGCTTCAAGAAACTGGCAGTTAGTACCTTTCTGCATTCAGTTTAACTCCTTCTGCCACTTCAAATGGCCCAATAAGTGTGTCACCTACTATTCCGGCCCAAAACATTATACCTACACCACCTTGTTGACGCTTAAGTCGTGTCTGTTGAGGTCGGTCATGGAGGACCCATCCAGACTCCCATCCATCTGGACCATCAAGAGTGGCTCTGCATTCGTCAGTAAATATGACATTGGAGAAATCAGTTTTCATGTTCTCCTCAGCCCATTTGATCCTATTTTCTTTATGAGTTTTTGTTAGAAGTGGTCGTTTAATTGTCCTTTTCACTCACTTTTCCTAGCTTCTGCAGAACCTCACATCTTGTCATTCTGCTTAGTGTTGGGGCTCCAACGTCTTCAAATATTGCCTTACTTGTAGAAAATTGTTTTCTAGCGACAAAACCTTCAAATGTCGCATATCCCGAGCAGTTAATTTCCACGTAGACGTTCTATCCTTAGTTTTCCTGTTGACTTTACCTTCGATTGTATAAGCCTTAATTGTTCGGTGATCACGCTGTAATTCCTTGGAAACTTCGAGTGTTGTCTCACCAGGAGACAATAACGAGGTCACTTTGATCTTTTCTTCACTTCTTAAACCTCATTTCTTTCCCATGTTGACTAGAGAGTGATGTTGCATAATCTGGAGTAAAAGCAGAACGCCGTGCGATAAGCAAATGTTGCCAAAACGAGGGAAATTGTTCCGTTTTCTTTTTTTCTAGTTGTTTTTATAGTTACAACATACCTGTGCACTAACTTACTATTCACATTTTAAATGTTTGACACTCATCTTGAAAAATAAGTAAAAAAATTGTATATGCATAATCAAAGCTAACGCACTGTATTCTTCAGGAAGCAAAGAATGCAACGGGAGGACTCAATAGGACTGAAATAAAACATAGCTGTGACCGCACGTAGCAAATTTACATCACATCGGCGAGTCGAAGTGTTTTAGGTGTGGGACCTCAGA
>LQNS02278094.1:48349363-48365417 GCA_001587735.2 Parhyale hawaiensis | reverse complement strand
ATTTTGCAATTTAAGACGATTTTTCTGGTGAAATTAGTTAAAATTCTCCTAGGCTGCTCAACCATAGATTCGCCGATGTGACGTCACTTTTTGCTGCTAATTTTTCGTGAGTCCTCCCGTTACGCTCTTTGCTTCCTGGTATTCTTCCTCTTCTTTCCTGATTTGCTGTTCCCATGCGCGTAGATCCTGTATGGGAACACCCTCGTGCATGGGTTCCCTGCTTCTCTTGATATACTATATGTCCCTTGCTCTTTCCTCTGTGATATCGTTCTGCTCGGAAATAGAAGCTTAACCTTCCTAACTATAACTAACTAACTAACTCGTCTTAATGTTTTTGTTAGCATGTGGCATATGAAGGATCCTGTTCACGTCGCTTCATAATTGAAATCAGCTGTTAGAATGACTTTCGAGTCGCATCAGGGAGTAATAATAACGGGAGGAACAGAGAAGAACACAAAGAAAAAGAACGATCGGGAAGTCTGCTTGATAATTATGCTTTCATCGTTTGATATTGTAGTGTATTCTGCTCAACTTAGACGTTCTAATTAGAGTTCACTGTATGTCTTTCGTGTAGGTATTGAAATGAGTCCCATTATTAATAAGTATTTCATATGATGCAAAAATACCTATCGTAATGCTGAAGTAAACCGCTGGCTTAATAACTTGAGCCGAAAGAATGGTAGCAAACATATTCTTAAGGCGACTTCACACGGCATTCATCTCATCGCGTTCGCTCATCCACTCGTCCGAATATGTTCCTGTTCCCTGGAAATACCAGAAAAGGGCACTTTTTTCGCGAAGTTGTAAGTCCACACCAATGCTGAAGAGATTTCAGAAACTTGCCTAGTGACACTCGAAGCGGAAATTGATTTGACGGTAAACATTTTATTTACTTTTTGTGGCGTACACAAAGTTGTGTTGACAATGACTGTAGAAAACTTTGGACGAGTGGATGATAAACTGATACGAATATATCATCACTTATTTTGCTTCTCAACTTTGTCGTTTTGTTTATTTGTCTCATTTATATGTTGTTCTTGTAGACTCTGTATTTTACGTTATTTCATGGAAATGTCTATAAAACGTCTAGATAATTACAGTGATTGATTTGTCAGTAAAATGTTACTTATGTTACATTTTCAATGTTAATATATGGTTACATATCAGCCATACTGGGTAGAAAGTTCTGCTTCTAATTTGAGCGCGAGTCGTCCGCTTTGACGTCACAGGGTAGGCCGCCGCTCGGGCTGTGACGTCACGATTTTGCGATTAGCTGATGTCTGTTCCTCCCGTTATTATTACTCCTTGATTCGTATTATATGCAAACTAAAGTACGAAAGAAAGAGCTTGAATCTATTGAAAATAAAATTTTCATTGCAGTACACATGAAAACTAGAGCACTCTGAGAGCGTATACCTCCGCCTAGTGAAGCAACGGTAGCAAAAAATTAAAATTGGCTCAGAAAACATAATTTTCTTTATATAAACTCCAAAATCTAATCATTTGTGCCTTTTCATATTATTAACAGTTTGTCCAATTTTCTTGAAGATCCGTTCATAACTTTTTGAGTTATACTGTTAACAAACGTTATGACAAACATGAGTCAAACATACAAACAAACAAACCAATCTACACCAAAATTTGATCATTTATGTATTTTAACAATACTAACCACTCCTATAAATTTCATAAAGATCCATTCATTATTTTTTGAGTTATTGTGCTAACAAGCATAAAATTAAAAACAGTGACAAACGAACGAACGAACGAACGAGCGGATCATTACCAAAATTTGGTCATTTACTCTTTGTTATATACCTAACAACTCATGTTAGTTTCATCAAAATCCATCCATAACTTTTTGAGTTACAGCGTCGAGAAAAATGAGGCAGACAAACAAACAAACGGATGGACATATCTTCACCAAAAGTTAGTCATTTGTTCCTCCTAACATACCTAACAATCCCTGTAAATTTCATCCAAATCGGTTCATAACTTTTGGAGATATCTTGGTGACAGACAAAGAGACAGACAGACACGACGAAAATATAACCTTCTTGGCGGAGGTAATTACCACAGCACTGGTAATTGTCGTGTTCACACGTCCCTCATCATAAGGGCCAGTTCACGCGTCTCTCATCGTTACGCATTCACTCCCTAAAACGAACACGAGCCATGAGTCAACTTCTGCTGTCGCTGTTCACACGTAGAACCGACTTTCATTCAAATGACTGACGCCGCGCGTTCACTTATCGTTTCTTTACATTTTCGCTTATATTTCGCGTCGGTTTGTAGTCACATTCGTATCCCATAATCTTATAGCCTGAATTTGCTAGGAATTGCCTATTTTCAAAATATTTTTAGCCTGATAAACCGATAAAAATCAAAACAGCACGCAGGCTGACGCAGCAATACACTTCCTTGTCGACTAAAGATGGCGTCTATGTTCTAAGGGCCAGTTCACACGTTTCTCATTTCAACGCGTTCAGTCAAACTGGTGGACGCGGTGCGTTGATGATGGTAAATGCGAGAGACGGAAGGCTGAAGCACATCGCAGTTTCGAACGCATGGCGTAATTAAAGTTTAGGTAACAGAACCTATAAAAGCACAATTAATCCTCTATAGTATTTTTAAATCATTAAAAAAGTCAACAAAAATGATTTTGTACCGTCACTTTAACGATCAAAATCACTCTATTCCCGTTTAACATAAAAACTAGTTAAGCTGAAAATGTTGTACTAAGAACACGGACGCGGCGTGACGCCATCTTTGATTTCACAACGAAGCGAATTGATGTGTGTTGTTTTCATTTTTTGTCGGTGTATCAGGCTATGAAGATTTTGAAAATAGGCTGTTCCATTCAAATTCAGGGTATAAGATTATGGGTTACGAATGTGACATCAAACCGACGCGAAATATAAGCGAATATATAAAGAAACAAGATCATACGGGAACGCGCGGCGTCTGTCATTTGAATGAAGGTCGGTTCCATCTGTGGACAGAGACAACAAAAGTTGACAGACAGCTCGTTTTCATTTTTGTGTCTGAACGCGTTACGATGAGGGACGTGTGAACACAGCCTTAGGCTTACATTTTAGAGCTTGGTACGTTCTGTTACCGATCATGATGTAATTTGCATGGGTCTTACGATTTTAAATGTGCATGAATGAGTAAGGCTATGTATTTTTTTTAGTAAAATGACCTGAGAAACTAAGAAATTTCCTTTATAATGACGGGTCAGTCATATTTAGTACAGTATACATCTGCTGTCTGCCGCAGGGGGCATAGGATGGACCACAGGTCATAAGATTAGGTTAGTTAGGTTCGCCCATCGTATGTTATGGGGAGCAGCGCCCCCCAGAGGGACGCTGTTGGTTACTTTAGCCTTAGTTAAATCTTCGAGATCTTGTCCACTTTGCTTCCTTCCTCTTTCATGCTACTACATAGTGCTACGTACCGTTGTTGTGTCTCCTGCTCTTTCTCTTTTTTCCCAACTTCCCATTCCAGCTTTTCCAGTATGGAATATTTTTTTCCTGCATGGGTTTGTTCCACGTTTCTATCGACATACTTTGTCATTTGTGAGATTGCCTTTGTTTTTGGAAGCGAAGACTCTAGCTCCTCAAAAATTTATTATTATAAGAACTTTACACCGTCCGATAACCGCTGGTACTGTCGACGGCGGGATGTGCTCGTAAATGGCCCTACGACCCTGAAGAAGCAACCTGAACCTACTTTAAGGTCACTAAACAACAAATTCGATAATCATTTCTAAGCTGATTTAGACTCACCTGGCGTGTTAAAAACTGCCCACATATTCAATAGCAGACGCAATGATTCAGAAAAAGCCAGGATCTTGCCCGACCTATAGTAGGGGGCACCGACCCAGTCTTCCTTTCATCAGTGTAGCCTTCTCAGCCAAGGAATATCTCAGATTGATGACGTCAGTCAACGAAAGCACGACACAACTGCGCTATGAAATTACGCTAGCGGTGGTCACAGTTTCTCGCGAAAATGAGACACGTACGTCAGAATAAAGCGGAACGGCGTTGACTTGAGAGCAAACCTCAGCATTGGACAAACATCGAGACGGAGCTCTACGCAGGTCTGTGTTGAACTCATCTCTACCGAGCGACTGAAGAGCTGGTCGGCCCCCTGTATAATTTTCAAAGTCGACACTTGTGCAGATAGACACTGTAAGCGAGAGTCAATGTTGCAATTGACAACATCTGTCCATTAATATGGTAAACAAAAGTAACTCGCGAATCATGTTACGGACACCTGCTCTTCTTCTACTGGCTATTAAATATAAGTCGATGGTGACACTAAGAAATTTTAATCATTCGAAATTGTAAAAAAAATATTAATTTGCACATGACTGAATACAACAGGCTATTTTGAGTTTGAGGCCCAAGCCTTGATAGAACCCATAGAGAACAAGCACTGCTCTAGACTGCCCTACTGCATGTGACCCACAGGATTAATGGTTCACTGCAGTTTGCACAGTTGTTTGCTTCATTTTCACCGGTTAATGAATCCCTGTTGCTCCCATTATTTAGCTTACAGAGGAACGTATTATTTACATCGCCTTTCAAGTCTTTAAAGCTGCCTCAGATATGAAAGAAAGTTCCTTGGAAAAGAAATTCTGTATACGGAAAAAATCGCAAAATAATGCTCCTTGATTTTATGTTATTGATAAAAATATTACTAGATCAACGCAATTCAGTTCTGATGTCATTTCTATTATTAATCCGGCTAAGAATTTTATGAATTATCCCAATTCTTCGTCTTAATCTCTGTAGATCCACTGGACAAGCTTTCTTGCTCGTGATAATCAATATCCGTCAAGACACACGCGGCGCGCGAGGAGAAAGTCATCAACCAGATCGAGTCCCGCCTCCTTTTGCCGCTACTCGCCGCTCGCATGCGACTGATTGCTTGGACAGACAGATGGGGGAACACAGACACACTCATCAAACATTATGTTGTTCGCAATACAGCCGCTTAGACTCCAACAAGCTATAACCGGTGTTGATGGTGACTGCAGCCAACTGCGTAGCACTCGCGTCGCTGGAGCCTGGATCAGCTACAGCTCTGACGTCAGTGGAGCCTTGACACAATCAGCCCTGGCGTCGCTGGAGCCTGGATCAGCTACAGCTCTGACGTCAGTGGAGCCTTGACACAATCAGCCCTGGCGTCGCTGAAAAATGGACGAGCAACAACTCATACACTAGCGGCTGTAGTTATTTCAATAACTTTTTTTTTTCGATCGTAACATTATCAAGTGTGCACTGCCGGGCAGTATGAGACGGATGACAGATAGCTCAATGGGTCATTACACAGCCAATAGACTTCTGAAACGCTGCAATGAAGAAACACTCGAAAAGCCATTCACAGCAGACTTGAACGCTTGCAGCTCTACACTGCTGAACACGGATCCGTGCAGTGAATTCCATGCCCGCACAAATCAGGGCAGAAAGTACCGACTGTGGTGAGGGCTTTGGCATCTGGCGGTTGCCAATACAGTGCGTTGCCTTTGATTATGCAAATACAATTTTTTACTTATTTTTCAAGATAAGTGTCAAATATTTAAAATGTGAATAGTAAGTTGGTGCACAGGTATGTTGTAACTATAATAACAACTAGAGAAAAAGAAAACGGGACAATTTCCCACGTTTTGGCAACATTTGCTTATCGCACGGGGTTCTGCTGTTACCCCAGATTATGCAACATCACTCTCTAGTGAACATGGGCAAGAAATGCGGTTTAAAAAGGGAAGAAAAGATCAAAGTGACCTCGTTATTGGCTTCTGGTAAGACAACTCTCGAAGTTTCCAAGGAGTTACAGCGTGATCACCGAACAATTAAGGCTTATGCAATTGAAGGTAAGGTCAGACTGAAAACTTTGGATAGAGCCTCTACGACAAAATTGAATGCTCGGGATATGCGACATTTGAAAGTTTCTATCGCTAGAAAACAACTTTCTACAAGTAAGACGATATTTGAAGACGCTGGAGCCCCAATACTAAGCAGAAAGACTAGATGTGAGGTTCTGCAAAAGCTAGGGAAAGTGAAAAAGGCAATTAAACGACCACTTCTAACAAAAACTCATAAAGAAAAATAAGGTCAAATGGGCTGAAGAGAAAATGAAAACTGATTTCTTCAATGACATATTTACTGACGAATGCAGAGCCACTCTTGATGGTCCAGATGGATGGGCGTCTTGATGGGTCCTACATGACCGACCTCAACAGACACGGCTTAAGCGTCAAACAAGGTGGTGGAGGTATAATGTTTTGGGCCGGGATAGTGACACCCTTATTGGTCCATTTGAAGTGGCAGAAGCAGTTAAACTGAATGCAAAAAGGTACTGTCAGTTTCTTGAAGCCAACTTAATTCCATGGCTTGATGAGCAGACTATCGCACGCAGATCCAAATTGGTATTTCAGCATGATAACGCTCCCTGACACCGAGCACGGTACACTGCTAACTGGCTTGCGGTTGGAGGATTCAAATCAAAAAACATTATGATCTGGCGAGCGAATAGCCCCGATTAAATCCCATTGAGAACCTCTGGGCAACGATCAGAAGGAAGGTCTATGAAGGTGGTCGGCGGTTTTCGAGCAAAGTAAGCCTGTGAAATACAGTAAAAACAGCAGCAGATCCTATTCCACCATCTGAAACGTCAAAACTGACAAAGTTTGTTGATAATCGCCTTAAAAAATCATGAAAAATGAAGGTGGCCATGTTCAAAATTAACTTATGTTTACCACTACTAAACACTTATTTCAGTGTTTATTGAATTGTTTTGGTTATAATTTCTTGGTTTTGGACGTATAATAACAATATTCCTGTTCACTTGTATTTATTTCCTCTTTGTGACGTTTTTATTAGCTTGTGGCATTATCTGAGGTAACAGTAAAAAACTCGTAAATAAGCAAATTGTATGATAAACTTAACCAATGGCTAAATGTTTATTTTACAAGTGCTATTTATATTGGCAACATAGCCTTACATTTAGTTAAGATTGATCTTTCAAAGTAAGACACTCATCTTGAAAAATTAAGTTAAAGAATTCTATTTGCATAATCAAAAGTAACGTACTGTATAAAGGGATCCATGGGCCTCTGCTGCAGCTTGTGTGTTTCTCCCGTTGCTGTTGGAGGCGGAGAGAGGGAGTGCAGCCATTGCGCCAGTTTATTGAGTGCCCCGTGAAGCATGTAGAGATAAAAAAACGCTTGTCCTATGAGAAGAGTTCGCAAAACTGTTTTAGGTACACAACCGTCTGGTTGTATCAACGGTTTGGTTCACCGAACCAGGGTTACTTGCAGCAGCCGATGCCCAGACATAGGAGCAATGCACAGAGGTGGACAATATAAAAGCACTTAAGAACAACTTCGTTGACACCAAACACAGTACTGAACCTTACCAAGAAACCCAGGCCCTTCCGAAGCACTGGATACTAGCTGTTTGATTAGCGTCTCAAATGTAACTTTTCATCTAACAAGACACCGAGTATCTCAAGAGAGTTGAGCCCCTGCAGCAGGATGTTATCAGGACATTCGACAAGGCTTACTCCGTTCACAACGGGACACACAGTTTTAGTTGCAATAACCGGCGGGTCATGAGAAACGAATTTTATGTCTTTCTGAAAGTGTCTACTAATATCTTGGCTAATAAGCCCATTTTCCTGGTTAATTTTAGTTATTTTTGTTCTGTTTGAAAGTGCAGAGATGAACTAGCAAATCAACTTAATTTACGGGCACTGTAAGTAGGTAAACACTTATAATTTCGAAGTTCAAATGCCTCAGTGAAAAAAAGGCGATACCAACGCCTCTTGTTGACACCACTAGCTATTTTCGAGTACATATTAGTAAATTTAAGTATAAACTGACCTACTCTTACTCATGCGTGACTTCTCCTTGTATGAATTAGTTTAAGACAATTTCAAAATTACTTCATTGTCACTGTTTATATTTTGATTATAAGTAATTATTGATAATGAATTGGTCCCGTATAAACGGAACCCTGGGTACTATAACTGAAGCTACTTTTTTTTTATACATTAGTGATGGGTCGGATGTCATTTTTCGGACATCCGTGGATGCGGGTCATTAAGCGTTCTGACATCCGCGGATGCGGATGCAATTGCGGATGTTACCTACCATCTCAACATCTGCAGATACCGATGCGGAGGTTCAAAAGAGGTGCGGATGTTCAGTGGATGCAGATACGGATATTCGCACCACCATATATACACACACAGATACACACACCTACACACACACACACACACACACACATCCTCTCACAACGACAGTTTGTACAACACTTGGGAAGAAAACTTAGGTGGTGCTTTGTTGACAGTGACAGCGCTTGCACACACTTCAATCCAAATGAGAATTCGTAGTTTCCAGCACTATGGATGAGTTTAATGTACAGTGATGAACCTGCACATCCGCACCTCTGCGGATGCGAATCTTTAGCGGATTTGACAGTTCTGACATCCGCGGATATGATTGCGGACGTTCCCATCTTAGCATCCGCGGATGCGATGTCAAAAAAGGTGCGGATGTTTCGCGGTTGCAAATGCGGATATTCGCTCCATCATTATTGTACATAGCGTTTTATTGCACTCCAACAGACTTGTCGCATTACACAGCTTGTCGTTGTAACCGCTGGTCCTATTAAGCGGAATCGACTACATTAGAATGGGAATGCTAAGGTAAAAGGTAAAAGCTCCCGTAACCGACGTACAGGCTCAAATTTCATCTTAACCATCGTTCAATTTCATTCCCCATCCAAGCAGAGCATTAGGCATTGTTCCGCGACAAGTTCCTGATAAAAGACTGGGTCATAGCATCCCGCATATTCAAAATGTAGGAGTGGGAATCGCCCAAAACAAACTGGAATTATTAGTGCAGTTCATGGTAGAGTTTTCATCGAAGAAAGCATGTCACTATATATGAACAGCATAATGGTTCTCGTATAGTATGCAGTGTACCTGCAAATATGTGTTAGGTCGCTGTTGCGGCCTTAAATTGTTGCTTGCGCAACAGTTATCGCTAAGTTCTTCTTTTCATTATTCTTAATTGTCATTACGCTCTTGCATGTGGAGGCTAAGAGGTGTAGTGTATTTCATTAATCTTTCGCCTAACATCTCTGTAATTGTTTTTTTTTTGTCGTGGTGTTAACAATATTCGTTGAACTCTGAGAAGCAGTCTTCCTAATAGTTGCTCAACTTGCTCTACATTTCTTATCCTGTACTTAGAACTGTTGCTACCGGCAAACCTGTACAAACAGCCAGTTCTTGTAGATCATTCCTCAATCAAATTTCGCCATTAATACCTATTTTCACATTGATATGAACAGATTTTCATTTCTTCATAAGTGGCAGCATTCTTCCCTAATTCCTTTTATTTTAATTCCGCTTTATTTCCTTTTTACAAGGGTACTTTAGTTAGTACAATAAGTAAGTCAGATAAAACGTACAAGTGGGCGTACTACGCCTTTGAACTGTAAGCAATGCCTAGTGTTGCCAGGGTGCGGGCTAAACGAATGCAAGGGTACCTACATATATCGAACAGCGGTAACTAAACATTTTGATGCTATATATATTGAATTCTTGATAAAACAAGTCTGGCCCATAACGAGATGACTACTCTCATATACTTTCTCTTTGTTTCTACCTTGCTATCTTATTTTTTCTCAGACGCTACTTACCCGTATGTGAAACTTCAAAAATGGCCCAAATGAATTGCCCGTCGCGAATACCGCTTGCCAGTACAGAAAATAACCACACAGTATTGTGTAAGAAAGCGCCACGCCGTATTACGTGAGATTGACTATTGTTATTACATAGATGTACCACATGGTATTGCCGAAGAATATTACTCAGTGTCACAAGAAATACTATACGCTCGGTCTGTACAGTAAAATGTTCCTTAGATTGCCAGACATTCATATTTCCTTTGATCGTCCCATTATTTCACCACTTAAACCCGAGCTCACTTAACCTGTGTAGTTTCATTACCAGGGTCCTTTATCCTATTGTCTTCCAATAGAAGATCTCTTGCAGCCCAATAGTGAAATAGCACAGCCTGATCGAGTAAGATTTGGCTAACATATAGCATAACTACAGTATGTTACCTTTGATTATGCAAATATGTATAATTTTTTTTACTCAATTTTCAAGATAAATGTCACACATATGAAATGTTAACAGTAAGTTAGTGCACAGGTATGTTGCAACTATAAAAACAATTAAAGAAAAATAAAACTGAACCATTTCCCAAATTTTGGCAACATTTGCTTATCGCACGGGGTACTGCTGTTACGCCAGATTATGCAACATCACTCTCTAGTCAACATGGGCAAGAAAAGCGGTCTAACCAGTGAAGAATAGATCAAAGTGACCTCGTTGTTGGCTGCTGGTAAGACAACACTCGAAGTTTCCAAGGAATTTCAGCGTGATCCGTGAAAAATTAAGGCTTATGCAATTAAAGGTAAGGTCAACCGGAAAACTCCGGATAGAGCCTCTACGAGGAAATTGACTGCTCGAGATATGCGACATTTAAAAGTTTCTCTGGCTAGAAAACAACTTTCTACAAGTAAGGCGATATTTGAAGACGGTGGAGCCCCAATACTAAGCTGAGATACAAGATGTGAGGTTCTGCAGAAGCTGGGAAAAGTGAAAAGGGCAATTGAATGACCACTTCTAACAAAACACATAAAGAAAATAGGGTCAAATGGGCTGAAGAGAACATGAAAACTGATTTCTCCAATGTCATATTTACTGACTAATGCAGAGCCACTCTTGATGGTCCAGATGGATGGGCGTCTGGATGGGTCCTTCATGACCGACCTCAACAGACACGGCTTAAGCGTCAAACAAGGTGGTGGAGGTGTAATGTTTTGGGCCGAGATAGTAGGTGACACCTTTATTGGTCCATTTGAAGTGGCAGAAGGAGTTAAACTGAATGCAGAAAGGTACTACCAGTTTCTTGAAGCCAACTTGATTCCATGGCTTGATGAGCAGACTATCGCACGCAGATCCAAATTGGTATTTCAGCACGATAACGCTCCCTCACACCGAGCACGGTACACTGCTAACTGGCTTGCGGATGGAGGCTTTGAATCAAAAAGAATTATGACCTGGCCAGCGAATAGCCACGATTGAAATCGCACTTATTCACACTTATCTTGAAAAATAAAGTAAAAACAATTGTACTTGCATGATCAAAGGTAACATTATAGAAAAAGAGCTTCTTAGCATCGAGCACGCTTGTCCTAATCATCGGTCTGAATTGTTTTTAACTACTGTACCTGTGCTGGAAAAAAACTTGTTTAGAGAGATTCAGTCGGACTGACTGCATAACAGCTATGTTCATGATCCAGCTTTCACGGGTCGCTTGCGCCATGCTTTTGTAGAAATACTCTATTGGAATCGAATTGTAATTCCTATAGAATTAGCGTACATTTCGTGACCGTCGACAGACAGTGCTATTAGGGCATTTATAAAGTCACTGGACAGTGCGATTTGGGCATATAATAAAATGCATCGAAGTAGTTGGTGACCCTCTCTTGCTGTAGCTTCTCCGCCAAGGAGTATACGTGGTAACATGGGGCATAGGCCGTACGTGGGTTTAGGTTAGTTAACGACCCCATCCTACGTTTTGGGTAAGGGCGTCCCATGTTGGACTGGAAGAGAGTGAATCAAATAATCTGCACTCGACGCAGCAGAGAGAGGGATCAACAGGGTCAAATCCATCAACTTGATCTTTACAAGGGTTGAGGCGTAGTAACAATACGTCCTGCAAATAGGTACTGGCCAAGCCAAGAATATAGTGTATCACCGCCAAGAATATAGTGTATCATCTTTATTTTCATTATGAGCATTCCTTGAATGCGCTTGTTGCTTTCACCATACAATTATTCTAACGAGTAGGAATAATAGGAGACAAGTAGCAACAATATTTTGCCAATCTTAATCTTGAGATGAACACTTATCTTAAAAGAAAATACTGTCTTCGTAAACTACATAAAAATATTGTGCAAGTTACAAATTTCTTTTAGTGACCTTACCAAATCAATAGACATCAAAAATTGCTGGTAATATCCCTTTGTGGGTTGTCTTTTATTTTTGAAATATTTTGTGTTTTTACTTCTTCTTTTGGGGTTCCTTTAGATTTCCCCGGTTGTAGCGAAACCTCGCTCGATTCTATAACCAAATCGAGCAAAGTCAACGTCATGTCCTCTCAAATTTGTAAGTTATTGCTTTTTAGGACCATCCTAATGGGCAATGATTAGTAAAATTTAATTTGAACCCACCTAGTGTAAGGAAAGGCCCTATAATTTTGTTACGGAGGATTTAAGCCTAAATCATAACTCCACCACCCCCTTTCTGCCGCTTGTAACGCAAACGAACACTTGTGCTCTTAGCGACCCTTCGCCAGCTCCATTCGTAATGACATTCAGTTCAAATGACAGTTGGGACATCTGTTTTTACATATTTTGTAACCCAGGAAAGTTTCTTTTAACACTTTATCCCACTTGGGGGTTGATGAGCCGTCGGGGACGTCTAATTCGCCATTTTCTCCAGAATATGATTCCGGGTGCGGTTGGACACATTAGTGCCTCCAGCATTCTCTGAAATACCCTTACTTCTACCGTGAGGGTTTTGGGCTGACGATCTTTTTATTTTCCGCAATTCTCCACTAGTTGTTGCTTTCGGTCTACCACCTTTATGCTTTCTTCGCTCAATTAATTGTAGATTCATTAACGCATCTTATCACCGTACGACGAACACGTGTGATAAATTCTAAAATTTCCTGTGTAGATTATATTGAGTAGCTTCACAATTTCAGCCTTCTCTAATGTTAACTCTTTTCTCTCATAGCATGGTATGTGTAGAACTTTTCAGATAGGGCTATTCTTACGAGGAAGCCAGCTTAACGCCTGTTAACGTCTTTCCTGGAGTCATTGTTGTAAGTTGTAGATGTTTGCAAGCCCGTGTTGCCTCCTTGAAAATGACTAAAGTAGGGTATGCAGTAAATCCAATTAAATAACAAAAAGAATTTTCAACTATCAAAGAAGCCATTCTATCTTAACTAACTGATGAATTCAGTAATTACTTTTCATCCGAAATATGTTTCCTATGTACAAAAATACCTCTTGCAAGCACTATTGACCCGCAGTTTACGTGAGTATACCGCTGTGTATAATAATATTTTGTTTAATATGGACATGGATATTTATCTCTGCATAGCTAAGGAAGTGTAATAAAACTGCCTGACGGCCGGGTCAGCATCACATGGCAGATGGTATAGAGGCTGCTGCATACGATATGCACCGGTATGATATTGTATTGCACGAGCCGTGGGACCGCAGTACATGCTGCTGCTTATCTGCTATCGCTCCCTGGTACTGAGGAGGCTCTATATCACATGCCGATATGCAGGTGGAGCTCCTCAGGGACGGAAGCTTATCTATTATCACCCCTCATGTTATTCATTATTTTCATGAAAATAAAGAAGACATCGAGAAAAAGCTATGAGTAAAAAGGTTTATAAAAGTTTAAGTCATCATCTCGTCATACGGTACGAAGAAAAGCTAGATAAAAATAGCTAAACGTTTGACCGTTTTTTATTGCATGCGAGAAAACCTTACAATACAGATGAATGTGTACTTTTTCATGTTTATCTCTAGTTATTTAGTTTGCCTTTTTTTATCAAGTGCAAGGTAGGGAATAAAATCGCTTTCGATTATTGTTATCTAAACCAAGTTTGGATAAACTGCGCATACACCAAACTTCTCCATATGTTCGATGCCGCCCCCACTGCTCCAAATCCAACAAACTCTCAATAAAGACAAATGTGTGTTGTGCCCTCTCCCGTAAGCAAGAAAGTGGGCAACCAGATAATTCAGATGGTTTCAATTGAATGTTCTCTGCATTGATCTTCAAAGAGTTGGGCTTGATAAGTTTAAACGGAGTCGGCTGTAAAAAATCTTCGAGGGGCGCTAGGTCAAGATAACGGCGACTTCACCTCACACACACTGACGCACACCAACTGGAAAAATCTACATTCACTTGTTCGTGTTGCAGATATGCAGGTCTCCACTAGGCCCCTGAAGAGAGCCCAGCTGCAGCGGGCCGCAGATGGTCATAGCTGTGGCGTCATTAACGGAAGACTCGTGTAAAAACTGTGGCCTCCCGACCTTTCCTATCGCTGGTTAGGTTGTTGCACTCACATTGGAACGTGAATGCCAGAAATTCTGAAGACACAATCCTAAGTGAAGGAGCTAATTCTAGCTTGCAATCTCAGCACGCTAGTGTCCCGCTGCTACGGAAATCACGCGAACTATTATGTGATTATCACCCGCGAACGAAGTGAGAGAGGTGACAATATTCTCGTTGAAGATTTTTGTATATATATTCCCCTAGTTGGGATACGAAGAGCACATTTATGTATATATTACATTCTTAAAAGGGGGCATCTTCACAACGAAGAAAATAAATACACGTTCTCCCTCTGAATAGGGGTATCTATCGCTACGTAAAGAAGACGTGAAATTAAATCTACGGACCGTTCCGCTGTCTACTCGATAGTAAAAGCGCGCTTAGATGCTGCCATTCACCACCACCGTAGTACAGAAGCCCTTCCCAATGAGCTCTTACCCCGAGAACCTTGTGGTCAGGTAGGCAAGGACTGGTTCGTCTAGTGTACTGTATTTTAAGTGTTTTAAGGTGTTTTAAATCCTATTTTAGTATATTAGAAGAACCAGTCCTGGCCTCCTAACCTACAAGGTTCTCGTCGTAAGAGCTCATTGTTGTTAGCTGTTCTGTTAGCAAACTTAGCGTCATTATATGCTATTCCTACCGTGTCCTCTTATTCTCCCTATTACAGGTGTATATATATATATATATCTAATTGGCCTAATAGAGGTACACCCCTTCCAAGAACCTTGTAGGTTAGGCAGGCAAGGGCTGGTTCTGCTAAAATCCCAAGTATTGTAAATATATATATGGGTTCACTATTTTTATTTTCTCTTTCTCTTTTTTCTCTTTCGTCTTCCGTGTTTTCTCCTCTTGTTTCCCCAATCCTCTATATCCTACTAACATAATGACAATAGCTCAAAGAGGCCGGGGTGTTAGTCCCGGTGTCTCTTTGGGAATGGGCCTCTTGGTTCGTCTACTGCCGCCTATCTAATCTAATCATTAAACTTCATATAACACTAGCAGAACCACTCCTTGCCTGCCTAACCTACAAGGTTTGCGGGGTAAGAGCTCATTGGAAGGAGTGCTGTACTGGGGTGGATGGTGAAGGTGGTAGCACAAAAAAAAAAAAAATTGACGTTTATCTGTCGATAATTGGGCGTGCGTTCCAACGTAGACTTATTTTCCTTCAAAATGAGACCAAATTTGCGAAAATCTATGGTGTTTTTAATACTTTTTTCACTATATGAAGCTAACAGGCCGTTAGACGGCCTAGATTTTTGGTACCTCTATCGAGACGCCGGCCACTTAACAGGCCGTATAGGAAGATTGTTGGCCATCTAATAGGCCGTATCGAAATATATATATATTCCCCTAGTTAAGAGAAGAAGAGTATATTTATATATATATATTACGTTCTAGGAAGGGGACATATTCACAACGACGAAAAAAATGAGCACAAGTCCTCCCCCTGAAAAGGGGTATCTATCGCTACGTAAAGAGGTCGGAAAAAAATCTACGGACCGTTCCGCCGTCTTTTCGATAGTAAACGCGCCCTTGGATGCTGCTACCCACCACCACCCTAGTACAGAAGCCCTTCCCAATAAGCTCTTACCCCCGAAAACCTTGTAGGTTAGGAGGCAAGGTCTTGTTTATCTAGTGTACTGTATTTTAAGTGTTTTAAAACGTATTCTAGAATTTTAACAGAACCAGACCTGTTCCCCTAACCTACAAGGTTCTCGGAGAGGCATTGGTTGTATTCTTCTCTCCCTGCCCTCAAGGTTTTTGGGAGAGAGACTCGTGCTGCGTGCGGAGCGCACTCTTTCACTTTGGAGGCTGTCAG
>LQNS02278094.1:48325416-48337646 GCA_001587735.2 Parhyale hawaiensis | reverse complement strand
GATTGCAAAGTTTCAGTCTCCGTATCCACAATAAGGACGATCTAACCGAGAGAAAAAAAGGACATGAAGTATGTTGATGGAAACGTAGAGCCCATGAACTAGAGTGTCCCCTCACAGTATCAATTCGCATGGGGGGCACCAACGAGTCGTTAAAAAAAAAACTTGAGTACAAAGTAAAAAGTAGGTGCATGAAAATTTAGGAACAAAATGGATACAAAGGAAAAACGCTCCAAAGATGTAGCTAAAGCTAAGTTATCCTATGGGGTCCCCCCCCCCCCTCGGGGTGCTGGTCCCTATAATAGGGGATGGGCGAACCTAACTAACCTTATGGCCCATCCTACCTATGTTCCCTGAGGAATGATTTTGCATAAAATATTGATCGAATTTGCAGGCCCAAATGATTCTGGGAGATTGTAGAAATGGTATTAAGCGACCTATCCCATGGGACTTTACCTTCTTCCATGTGAGGATTCACGGAAGGGACAATCCGCACGAGTGTTTTTTCTCTCTTCTGTATTTTACTCTTTTGTCGCTTGGAGATGCTTCGCGCCTGATTTCCCCGCCAGTCATACCGCACTGAGATATCTGAGATTTTCCGTCATGAATTCAGAGCAAACCGTTCTTTCTATTCGAAAAGACCCAGCTTTCACTGTAGGGATCACTATTTGAGTGGGCAGAGTGGTAAACAATCACTAAAAAATTTATATCCTACTACTCTAATAGTCAAGCACTTTCATGCAGAACATAGAAGAATTTAGTATTTTTCAGGAAATTCATACTAATCCATAGATCAGGAATCAACAAAATATTCGATATACTATATAGAACTGCTACATTGGTCATCAGTACCATGATTTTACAAATAGAATTTGAAATTACAGGCTCGGAAATTGCAAGCATTTGTGCAATAATGGTATCAGTCACAGGTTTTACATAGGGTTCCTTGTAACT
The DNA here is from genome assembly GCA_001587735.2 of Parhyale hawaiensis. Lineage (NCBI taxonomy): Eukaryota > Metazoa > Arthropoda > Malacostraca > Amphipoda > Hyalidae > Parhyale > Parhyale hawaiensis. The sequence continues at coordinate 48,336,695 of LQNS02278094.1, read as the reverse complement.
TTAAGCAATTTTACCTCCTCCAAGGAAGTCATGTTTTTGCCGAGTTTGTCTGTGTTCCTTATTGGGTGAAGATAACTCAAAGAGTTATGGACAGACCTTTATGAAAATTACAGGGAATGCTAGGTTTGTTAGGAGGAAGAGATTATTAAGTATAGTGAAGATGCGTCCGCACGTTTGTTTGTCTGCCTATTGGCAACATAACTCAAAAACTTTTGGGCGGATCTTGATGAAATGTGCCAGAATTATTAAGAGTGTTACTGGGAACAAATGACTAAATTTTTATGATGATTTGTTCCTCCTTTGTCTGTCTGCCTCTATATTTGTTTTTATGTTAGTCTGTAATATAACCTAAAATATCATGGACGGACCTTCATGAAATTTGGTTCATCCGTTTGAGAGCTTAAGCATATACTTGTCAGGGCATAACTCAAAAAGTTTTCTACGGATCTTTACGAAAACTACAGGATCTGTTACGAATATTAAGAGACACAAATGACCAACGTTTGATGATGGTCAAAGGCACATCCTGGTTTCAGGAAGAATCTTAAATTTTCGTTGACATTTATTTACTTAGCGGAAGTATGCGCTCTCAAGAGTTCGTCACCAGTAGTTCAATTTCATGAAAAAATTATGAAAAAGCAGAGTGAATAGTTCCTCCCAATATTTACACAGTAGAGCTTTAGAGAGGCAATAATATTGAGGGCTTTGGTTAGTTGAGTTCGCCCATCCTATGTTTTGGGGCCCAGCAGCACTGGCAACAAATTCGCCATTCTGTGTGCGCTCATCACTGTGCGTGCGTTCAAGTCAGCTTTCTTGCCGCGCAATAACCCCCAGAAGCACGACAATAAGCACTACCAAACCTAACCTAGCCTTACCTAATGTAACCTAACCTAACATTACTTTACCTAGCCTACCCTTACCTAACGTTACTGAAGCTAACGTTACCTAAGCTAACGTTACCTAAGCTAACGTTACCTAAGCTAACGTTACCTAAGCTAACTTTACCTAAGCTAACGTTACTTAACCTAACGTTACCTAACCTAACGTTACCTAACCTAACCAATAATTACCCATTTAACCAAAAAATTACGTACCCGAAATTGAAAAAAGGGGTGGTTAGAAAAACCAGACCTGCCCTCCCCTAACCTACCCGAAGTTAAACTAACCTCACCTGACTTAACCTATCCTTACCTGCGATACAGCGAGCAGGCACAGCTCACGAACTTGAACGCCGCCCGCACGTACACCGACGCCCGTACACAAACGTACATAGCCAATGGCGAGTTTGTTGCCAGTGCGGCCCGGCAGCAATCGCGTCGTTCACGACGATTTTGCTGCGTTCAAGTAAGCTTTCTTGCGCGCGTCAGCACTAAAATAAACACTACCTAGCCTAACCTAATAACCTATCCTCCTAACCTAACGTTCTAACCTTACCCTATTCTAACCTAACCTAACCTTACCTAACCTAACCTAACTCCGCCGGCACGCACACGATCCGCGTACACAAACACGCACACAAATCGTCGCGAACAACGAGAGCGTGGCTCGGCAGCACAGACGCCAAACTCGCCAAACTCTATGTACGTTTGAAACGATTCTGTGTGCGCGCATCACCGTGCGTGCTGGCGGCGTTCAAGTTCGCGTGCTGTGCTGCTCGCTGTATCGCAGATTAGGTTAGGTAAGGTTACATTAGGCAAGGTAAAGTTACGTAAGGTTATGTTACGTTAGGTAACGTTAGGTTAGGTCCTGGTCATGTCATGTTTGTGGATGGCATACGAAAGAAACCAACCACATTAGAACAAGAAACACAACGTTATTAATAATAAGGATATCACTCATGCTTACATATTCAAGCCGAAACGAACATCTTCTCGGTTTATTCTATTCGAAATTTAGGATTCGTTTACTACTTCATTTCAATAACACGTGTAACAACTTCACGGGGATCGGAGAAGCGTGCGCACGATAGTCAAACTCCGAACGATATGCCGGAAACCGGGTGTTGCCATCAAGGCGAGCATGAGCTTTTAGTCATTCGCTAGTTACATTGAATTTTATAATTAAAGTTACTTTACTTCAAATGAGCTCTCAGATTCTAACATTTTGCGACACGTTAGGTTAGGTTAGGCTAGGTTAGGTTTGGTAGTGCTTCTCGTGGTTGTGGCGCGGCAAGAAAGCATACTTCAATGCACGCACCGTGATGAACGTACACAGCATAGCGATTCTGGCGCCAATGCGGCCCGGCAACGCAGGGGGCTTGTGTAGGTTACCCCAGCCATTAGCTAGACCTTCGGGACGTCTGTCTTTCGGGCCCACTTTGCTTTCTTCCTGATTTCATGCTCCTACTTGTTCAGGCTTTCTTCTGTTCTTTCCCTTCTTTCCCGACTTGCTGTTCCCATGCGCGTTGATCCTGTGTGGGAACACCTTCATGCATGGTTTCCCCGTTTCTATCGACATGCTACATGTCCCTTGCTCTTTCGTCTGTAGTATTGTTCCGCTCAGAAACGCAGGCTTAAACTTTCCGACTATAACAAACAAGTTAATATTGAGGTAATCGGGCAGGGAAATTCTTTTTCACAACTATAAAGGGAAACTCATAAACCAGAAAAATTAGTTCTTCAATTCTGGAGACAATATTTTCAATTTTTTTTTAATTCTGTAACTTTTTATTAAGACATAAAAAAGCTAAACAGATGCTGCACTTATACCGACCTTACATGAAAACCACTACCAATTATACTATTGGAATCAGACACTGTTCAGAATAACATAAAAACAAGCAATAGGTACCTTGATCTATGAAATTGAACAAGTCTAAAAAGTCATCGGTACCAGATACTCACCGATATTTACACAGTAGAGAGGTATTAACATTGATGTTATTGTGCATGAGAAATCTCTTTGTCAAATACAGATGTAAACTCATAAACAATGAAAAATGTGATTTTTTTTATTCGCTGGAACTTTTTACTACAACATACAACTAGGCCAAGCGGACGCTGTAAATATACTAACTGAAATGATTAAAATTACAAACATCATAATTGAAACCGATCGCTCAGAGGTACGGTATATTCTAGCGGGCCCCATCTCCGTCTGAATATATGGGCCTCAGGACCCCAAGGGATATCCCGGCTGTATTCTCCGCAGGGGGTGTTGCAGCTGGCCGCAGTTCCTGCTGAGAAGGTTAGTTTGTTAGGTTAGCTCTCGGTGCTTCCCCTTCTGTTTTGACTGGGGGGGGGAGGGAGGAGGAGGAGGGGGCGCCGATCGAGGTAGCCGACCTATCTCGCTGGAGCTTCTACCTACTTTGTGAGGAGGGCCACGGAAGGGATCGTCTGCACGGGCGTTTCTTTGTTCTGTCTTCTTCTCTTCTTTTCTTTCCCCTGTGCGGCGTGGCTGAGCGACAGCGTTCAGCCATGCTCGTGGGTTGGAGATGCATAAATTGCGCCAGTTTTCCTGTCAGTAGCGCACTGACCACTTGGAACACATCCGAGTTCGCTTATAATCTGAGACCCTCCGGTAGCAAATCCGAGATAAAAATAGTTGAGGAATTGAAACGAGACGTACTTTACGTCCTAGTGTCGCGCGAGTCTGTGTTAAACCACAGGAATCGTTCGGCGCGATATAGACATTGTGTCCCTGATAAGCTAGTTAAGTTTGTACTAGTACTACAATTAAAACCGATATATTACATGTCCCTTTATTCTCTTGAAACAAGGAAGTTGTGTCGAGGGAGGCTCAAACAATGTATTCAGTCACACGTAACACCCAGTATCCACATACGAGGCTATCACACCCGACACCGACAGAGACACACTGTTCACAAACGGCGCTTGGCACCTCCATGTTACGCACCTGCTCTTGATTATAATACAGGATTCATTCTGCGTCCACTATTGTTGTTAACAAGACGCTTCCTTTACATGACGTGCGAGTGGGAAGTTTTGTAGTGGTGCCGAGCCAGCTGGGTTATGTATTTATTTAACCCTCTAAAACCAGCGAAACGATGTAAAAGCTGGCGCTCTTAGAAAGAGAAATCGTCGTATTCTGTAGATCCTTTGAGGATTAACGCTAGGTGTGCCAAGACTTTCCAAACGACGCTGTCGCTGGACGACACTAAATTTTGAATCCTCGAGTAAACGCTAAAAGTTTACTTGTCACTGGAATGGTTAGCAAATAAATCATGTCTGTTACTGCAACAGTTTAGATTCAAAAACTTCGATCTATACGTTTTCCATACTGTGAATTGTGAGGTTGAGGGACTGGGATGCATACGTTTTCCCTAGTGTAAATGTACATCTTGTTCAATTTCCATGATTTCGCGTATTTTGTTTTGGTGCTGTGTCATTTTTGCAATCCGTTAGTGTCTGTTGTATACACATGTGGACTGCAATCTACTAGCACCAGCAGTCTTGCGTGGAAAAAATTGTGTTGATGCAAGGAGGAAAAAAAATTGCCCTGACGCACGGCGATAATCGTCCATGTAGTCAACAAGTTGATTCACCAAGCCCGGGAAACCGGCGGATTCTGGAGACAGCCTCGTATGCGTCTCTTGGTTGTAAGAGAAACGTCGCCGTGGGTTTCAGAAGTCTCCGGGTAGTTTCTTAATCCAAAGTGCCCACTGCGTTGATCTTGTGCTTAACAAGCTTCGTTAGGCTCCTACAGAGATGGGCAGACGAGCTATATCTTCGCTGATTCCGACGGGACAGAATTTCGTGTAAATCAAGCTTACCGCGACATGCAGCAGCGCAAGGTGCTTGCAGTTGCAATATATTAAGGTAAAATTATTACAGGTTGCATAGAACAGAAACGGAATGTATTCATTTAATCAATTTTAATGCTAGTTTTCATTCCCTGTAGCTACATAGTACTCAAGAAACTGGAAGTTTTTGCGATCTTGTTGTTTGCCAACGAAACTGACATGTACGTCTTCTGCTGGCTGCTATCGCAACCTGGAGACGAAAATCTCTTTATCCCTATAAGGACCAACGTCCTTCATAGAGACCTTTAGAAATAACGCTATTCCTACGAGACGCGGGCAGTTTAGTTGGTCCTAAAAGGGTTAAACTCTTGCTATTGCAGCTGGAATCGCAACCATTGTAGTAAAGTTTTAAGAATACCTGAGGCGTTACATACCGTAGTAAGAATTAACGAAAATTGAACTGCAAGTTGACTTGGAATTACTCCAACGCGACGAAATAAATTAGCTTAGACTCAACCTGCTGCAGTCGCTCGTCCGTCAACTTTGTCCACGAGTGTGGTAGAGCATTTGCTGGCGAAATGCCAGGCCCGGCAACTTTTAACTTCGCCAAAGAGGTTATGTTTACGTCGAGTTTGTCTGTCAGTGACTGTCACCAAGATAACTTGAAAATTTATGGCCGGATTTTAACGAAATTTACAGCGATTATTAAGTATGTTAGGAGAAACCGATGAGATTAACTTTTCGTGAAGATCCGTTCATCCATTTGTTTGTTTGATCCATTTGTTTGTCTACCTCATTTTTCTTAATACCATAACTCAAAAAGTTATGAACGAACTATTATGAAATTTACGCGAGATGTTAGGTACAGCTTGTACAGAGTAAATGACCAAATTTTTGTGATTTGTTGGTTCGTTAACTTGACGCTGTTTTTAATTTTATGTTTGTTAGCACAATAACTCAAAATGTCATCAATGGATTTTTATGAAATTTACAGGAGTTGTTAGTAATGTAGTTGAGTTACTACAAGCTCCGACCGCATGGAGGAAATAGTGATGCGTTTGATCCTGCCGGCACGTATTGCAGGCCCTTGTCCATGTTACCACTTATGTGGGGCCGCGCCTCAATCGGACCAAAGTCCTGAAGGGACCAAATAGAGGAGGGTTTGGGTGAAGCTCAGTGAGCCACACCCCTGCATTGACATTGGACACGCTCATGCCCGCCCCCTTCCCCCCACGTTCTACTGCAACCCACCAAGCAGGGCACAAGCCTACGCTTCTGCCCGACGTTGCCGGGTTCGCGGAACAGCAAGGCACGCCTCGCCCAAAGGCCGTCGGAGAAAGAAAACAAACGCGGACGCACCCTACCGCGCGGACCCGGCACCACACTCTGCCACACTGCACCACTCCTTGCTGCATTTGGGGGAATTGCGGTCAATGCAGCAGGTTAGGTACCGTTGCAGGTCAAATTCTCAAGGAAAGTGGCCAGTAAGCAACAAGCAAGTTTGCTCTAGTCCTTGGGAGGTGAGGCTTGTAATATAAACTACAAGCCCATCGAGTTTCCAGGGCACGTTTGTAATGTTAAAATACGTAAATTATTAAATTTTTGTGCATATCGGTTGGTCAGTTTGTGTGGTAGGAAGAACTTGGATGAGTTCTATTGGACCCCAGTGGCCAGTGTGCTACTACTGACAGGAAATAAGGCGCAATGCATCCCCAACCCTATACGGCGCGGCTGTTCGTTCAGCCACACCACACAGTGCAAGAAGGCGAAAAAAGAGAAGACAATAGAAAGAAACACCTGTGCGGATGGTCCCTTCCGTGGCCTCCATACGTGAACAGATAGGAGTCCCATGAGAGGAGTCGCTTGTCACCATTCGCGGTCCACCTCACGGGACAGATGGGGAAGTGTAGAGAACCTACCTAACTCTACAAACTAACCTCCTCCGCAGGAACTGCGGCCAGCTTGAACATCTACGGAATAGGTACTCGGGACAGCTCTTGAATGAGTGTCATATCTATTTTGACAGGGACAAGGTCCACTAGAATATACCCCTAAGGACATCTAGTACCCGGATTCGCTTCCATGCTAGGCAGGTGAAGTCTTAAGATAATTATATTCCCAGTTTTACCACCACACCCACGTCACAAGACGTGCTTGGCCTGCGGCGCCAGCATTCCAGGCGTTTACTTTCAGCGGGGGTAGCTACTGAATTTAACCAGTTATGGGGATGGCAGGGGGATGGCAGAGAGGGGGGGGAGTAGCAGTTGTCACAAGAGCCCTCCGTCTGGGATTCAGGAGCTCCGACACACGGTTGTTGACTGCAGCCAAGCGCTCTTCTGGGCTTAGCGGGCGTTTACCAGCAGCATGAACTAATGCGTGTGGTATTCCCAGCTTGGTCGTGCGGTCACGTTTACCTTGCTTTTTTCCACAAAGACAGTTCGGTCACGTATTCATTAGGGTTATACTCTTAGAGAAATTGTGTTCAATGGTGACGGTAGAAAGTTAATTCTCACCAAATGCGGCAATGTCAAGTTGAAGGTACTAAAAAAAGGTTAGTGATTCAACATTTTTATTCAAATTGCGTTGTGTCCCTAGTTATCTGCACTAGAGATCTGAGGGTCCCTTTGAGGCAGTGCGATAATGTGAAAACAAAGCCGTAAATATTACGGAACGTTTGGGGGGCAGCATTGCTGCCATGCTTATCCGTTAGTATTACTGGAATATACTGTACAGCGTATAGCGCTGCGTACGATGCAGCCATGAGGCTAGCATCGTCTTCCTCACCTTACGGTTGTGCACGAGCAGTTACGACACTAAGGCAGTTACGGTGCTTGGACACCACAAATATATCGGAATCAAATTTAGTAGCTATAGTTTGATTGCAAGGCCTATAGGCGTGCGTGGATTTCACCACTGTACCTATTAAACTTAGGGCGACTCTACATGGAAACTTTATAGTATCCGAACTCCGTAAAAAAAATACGCTAAAACTATACGTATCGACACGAGTAAAAAGAAGTATGTATTCACAAGAATCTAGAGATAATTATAAGCTATTGTTGCCATGGTAAAAGAGTTTTACTTCTGGCAGATAGAACACAGGACTGCCTGAGTTTTACCGAAGCACCGAAGTTAACTGGCAAGGCCATGAACATTGCTGTAAATAGTACTGTTTAATAAAATCAAACTATGGCACGGAGTGACGGAATAAAATTCGTCACTAGTTCAATCAGATCAAAAAATCTATTGTACAACACAACTATGCAGCCGAACAAGGTTATGTAAAATATATATTTATGTATATTTTTCACTCTCGTACTTAGACATTTCCTATTGTAACTTATATTTTTAACGTAATAAGCTTATGAGCTAGAATGTTCAGTTAAAAAAAATATCCGAGAATGATACAGTAACAACAAAATACTAGGCTATACGCTGCACGATAGACTGGCACGAGGTTTAACACTATGTCTTAGGAGTATTCAAGCACTGTGTATCACTGTGTATCAGTCTATGCATTATGCCCACATTACATTATAGTACAACAGATGCTGATGCCCGTGCTTGTGACAAGTCTCTCTCCTAGATTCCACCTATTTTCGCGACGGCGACCACCCTATAGCACTTTTTTTCCTCACAGTACACTCCGTTCACGTTGATTAAACCGACAAGTGCTATAGAGCGGTCGCGGACGGGAAAATGAGTGAAATCTAGGAGAAGAAACGTGTCGCAAGCACGGGCATCAGCAATAGTTGCACTATATGTTACATGGGCATTCATCAGTGTCTACTATAGGCTAAAGTTTCAAGGCACACGCATCATCGATTACGAACGAGAGTAACGCATCTTTGAACTTTTTCTCAAGAAGAGACAACCGCGGTAGGTACTAATTACGAATCACTCATTGGTTCGGTACAATAGATCATTCAGAAAACATTCACTATGCACACATACGGCAGAAAAATACATCGAAAAGAGATAGGCAGACAATCGAGCAAGAAGATGTTCAGCCTTTGGGTTGGTAACGGCGTGTGTGAAACTTTTTTTTTTTTTTTAAAGCCTCGTTAAAACTTTTTTTCTTGTTTACAGAAAATGTGTCGCAGGATTGCGTTAGGAATGTGAGAAGCAAATATTAACAATACTAAAACGCTGCGACGGACTCCAGTTTACTATCTCAACAAAGAAAAAAAAAAAAGATCCCCAACCTGCTTTGGTAGTGTTTGGCAACGGTTCATCGCAACAGCTGTTACGAACATAAAATATCTCCGCCACAATGAAGAACTAATGGGTACTTGGAAAAATTAATTAGATTTTTTTTAATAAGCAACTCATCACGAGCAATGTAGAAAATCATAAGAACAATGTGAATCCACTGATTATGTACGTTAGGCATGATCCGGTGAGAATAGGAACATGGAATAACCTGTCTATAAGGTGGATGAACATATTGCATGCCATAAAGACGATAAAGGTGTGCGCCGAACACATACGAAATACGTCTGTAGCAACGGTCACCCGTGACTCTGGATTTTCACCGGTTGGTCTGGTAGAGAGAAAAATATTCGCCCTGCAGGGCCATGAGCTGGTCGTGGGTGCCGCTCTCCACCAGCTTGCCGTTGGCGATAACCGCGATGGTATCGGCGCCTTGGATGGTGGAGAGGCGGTGAGCNATTTTCACCGGTTGGTCTGGTAGAGAGAAAAATATTCGCCCTGCAGGGCCATGAGCTGGTCGTGGGTGCCGCTCTCCACCAGCTTGCCGTTGGCGATAACCGCGATGGTATCGGCGCCTTGGATGGTGGAGAGGCGGTGAGCGATCACGATACTGGTGCGGCCCGCCTGAGCCTTGTCCAGCGCCTCTTGTACCACCTGTACACAGCGGAACATGACTATAGTGGTGCCTTCAATAGGTATTGCGAAACTTCAAAGGGGGCGATTTTGCTTTGAATAATCTGCTTTTATAGTGCGCATCCGCTGCGCAGTTATTCCAGAGCCGGCAAAATCAACCAAATGGCCAGAACTAACAAACATTCTACTTCTAGTGTTAAATAAAGAAAAACCTACAAACTGAACGGGATAGCCAAATCAAAAACTTCCCTTAAAAAGCAGCTAGTGCTGGAAAAAAAACTGATAGGTATAAATGGTAAATTAGGAATCAGGGAAAAGTTTAAAAAAAAAGCCTGTGTACATCTAAAACTTGTAAATGTATCATACACCTGCTATGACACAGTTTTGTTCGGTAGTGAAATTTCTGTTAACTTCACCTTCATGCAAGTATGTACTATTAATTTTGGTTTTCATATACCGGTAATCAAATTAGTACAGAAATGCAAATTTCTAGGAAATTATTTTACCCTGAAGGTAGTGTTATTCAATTTCGGTTGATTAGAAAGACTACCCCAGCACTCAGTTATGTTTTTTCTGAGCTGTTTTCAAATGTGCAATGCTTTGGTAACTGCGCTGGGAATCGGTAGCGCTGTAACCCAGTTTTGCAGGCACCACTGCTGTTCTTTGCTCATTCTGTTTATTTTGTTTATTTGTTAGCCACGAAAAGCGACTCAATTACCACCTACACCCACTGAAATATACCAGTTCTAGTCTAGGTGCTATTTTACTACATTTTACTCCAACCATGTCAAACATATATGACTAATATACACTCACAGCTTCACTTTCAGTGTCGAGGGCTGAGGTCGCCTCGTCCAACATGAGGACGTTGGGGTTCCTCACGAGCGCTCGGGCGATGGCGATCCGCTGCTTCTGACCGCCGCTCAGCTGCGTGCCCTTTGCTCCTACTCGCGTGTTGTATTTCTGCTCACAGTGCAAGCGTCCGCATAATGTAATACTGTACCGTAGTGGCAGGCCAACACGGTCTAGCTTGCTCGGTTATTTACAGCACTCACGAACATAATTAATTAGGTTAGGTTTCACCGCTCTATCCAGCTTAAGTATAAATAGTAAGGCGAAAACTATAGTTTTAAAAGCCATTTTTACTTAAAAACTAAACGTTTCAGCTCTTCGGCCATCATCAGTATCTGAAATATAACTTTTTCATGCAAAACGGTTTTCCTGTGCAGCTAATTCAGAATCAACTTAGAAATTTCCTGAATAAAAAATACGTATCCGCTGCTTCTGTACCGACTGTTAAGAAGAAGAAACTTTTTGTCACTATTCCATATTACGGCCAACAATCAGAGACCCTTAGACGCGAGCTTGTTCAGTTAGTANAAATACTGTTGTCCACGGTGTGGATCGGAGTACGTGGGAAACACTACCCGTACTTTACGAACGAGGACGTTAGAGCATGCTGGCAGAAGCTTTAGAACCAGTTCAATTTTAGCCCATCCTCCAAATTCCTCCATACGAAACCATACAGAAGCATGTAGTTGTTTAATTCAGGACAATAATTTTAGCATTTTAAGTTTTGGTAGCTCTGTTACGAAAACATGGATTCACAAAAAAATAAAGAAGAATAAAAATATGTACATACATAAATATAGAATTTGCACCACTACGTTAAACATAGGACAGCAATTAATGTCGCTAGGAAAGTCGGTGTAGGCAGTAGAGGCATCTGAGC
>LQNS02278094.1:48294710-48310092 GCA_001587735.2 Parhyale hawaiensis | reverse complement strand
TTAGAGTGGCATTTCCTCCAACTCAGGGGCTACCCGGAGCCCCAAACCCACAGCCGGCTCATACAAACAAAGAGGCGTCCGGTGGCCGGACAATGGGGGCGGCCTGATAACCTGCCTAGCATGGAAGCGAATCCGGGTACCAGATGTCCTTAGGGGTATATTCTGGTGGACCTTTTCCATGTCAAAATAGCTATGAGACCCACTCAAGAGCTGTCCCGATTACCTATTCCGTAGATATTCAAGCTGGCCGCAGTTCCTGCGGATGAGGTTAGTTTGTAGAGTTAGGTAGGTCCACTACACTTCCCCACCTGTCCCGTGAGGTGGGCCGCGAATGGTGGCAAGCGACTCCTCCCATGGGACTCCTATCCGTTCCCGTATGGAGGCCACGGAAGGGACCCTCCGCACAGGTGTTTTTTTCTATTGTCTTCTCTTTTTTTGCCTTTTTGCACTGTGTGGTGTGGCTGAACGAACAGCCGCGCCGTATAGGGTTGGGTATGCATTGCGCCTTATTTCCTGTCAGTAGTAGCACACTGGCCACTGGGGTCCAATAGAACTCATCCAAGTTCCTCCTACCACACAAACTGACCAGCCGATATGCACAAAAATTTAATAATTTATGTATTTTAACATTACAAACGTGCCCTGGAAACTCGATGGGCTTGTAGTTTATATTACAAGCCTCACCTCCCAAGGACTAGAGCAAACTTGCTTGTTGGTTACTGGCCACTTTCTTTCCTACCTTCACTCAAACCCTCCTCTATTTAGTCCCTTTAGGATTTGTCCGATTAGGCGCGGCCCCATATAAGTGGTGACATGGACAAGGGCCTGCAATACGTGCCTGCAGGATCAAACGCATCACCATTTCCTCCATGCGGTCGGAGCTTGTAGTAACTCAAAAACATTACTGACAACTCCTGTAAGCTTCATAAAAATCCATTGATGACATTTTGAGTTATTGTGCTAACAAACATAAAATTAAAAACAGCGTCAAGTTAACGAACCAAAAAATCATAAAAATTTGGTCATTTACTCTGTACAAGCTGTACCTAACATCTCGCGTAAATTTCATAATAATTCGTCCATAACTTTTTGAGTTATGGTGTTAAGAAAATTGAAGTAGACAAACAAATGGGTGAACGGATCTTCACGAAAGGTTAATCTCATCTGTTTCTCCTAACATACTTAACAATCGCTGTAAATTTCGTTAAAATCCGGCCATAAGTTTTCAAGTTATCTTGGTGACAGTCACTGACAGACAAACTCGACGTAAACATAACCTCTTTGGCGAAGTTAAAAATTGCCGGGCGTGGCATTTCGCCAGCAAATGCACTACCAGACTCGTGGACAAAGTTGACGGACGAGCGACTGCAGCAGGTCAGTAGTGGGTAAAGCACCGAATCCGTACTTTTTGAGGGTAGGTTCCCCTCGCGCCGCCGGGTCATTGCGCCGTCCCTTCCGGTTTCCCAGGCCCCGCCCACTCCGGTTAGCGCCCCCCTTGACCCCCGCTAAACCGGTAGTGCATTGGCCGGCATAAACCGGAAGCTCACGCGCGAGGGTAGGTTACCCTCAAAAAGTACGGATTCGGTGCTTTACCCACTACTCGGTATGAAAGAGACACCGGAACATACGCCCCGGCACTCTCTGAGCTATTGCCATTATGTTAGTGTGAATTCTTCTTTTTTGCTTTAGAAGGGCAATAATTAGAATCAAGAACACACAAATCGAGTGCTCGAAATAAAAAAGAAGGGGGAGAAGAATCTTCGCTTTGAATATAATTTTAAAGTTCAAGTGTCTTTAGTGCCATCATTTTATGTAGAAACAATGGCAATAGCTCATAGAGTGGCCGGGCGGATGGTTTCAACACTTTCTCCACCTTCCTAAACAATTACGTTTTATAAAATTTTTTTTCTTTTTCGTTTTCTCCTATGTGTGTCTTTTCACAATTTAATTGCAATCTATTTATTATTTATCGAATGATTAGGTATTGGCATTCAATCAACCGAACTTTTTACGATTTTTCTCACTATCTTCAATTTTCTCTTTCTTTTTTTTTTCATCTTTTTAAAAAAATTCATCGGGCCAATGCAAAAAATAAAATTGAACACTTTAAAAACGTTAGTGTCACGATAAAAAGAGAGGAAGAAGAGAAGACCAATATTTATTTTTTGTCGCTTGATAACTAGTAGTGGGTAAAGCACCGAATCCGTACTTTTTGAGGGTAGGTTCCCCTCGCGCCGCCGGGTCATCGCGCCGTCCCTTCCGGTTTCCCAGGCCCCGCCCACTCCGGTTAGCGCCCCTCTGACCCCCGCTAAACCGGTAGTGCATTGGCCGGCATAAACCGGAAGCTCACGCGCGAGGGGAGCCGCGAGGGTAGGTTACCCTCAAAAAGTACGGATTCGGTGCTTTACCCACTACTCAGGTTGAGTCTAGGCTAATTTATTTCGTCGCGTTGGAGCAATTCCAAGCAACTTGCAGTTCAATTTTCATCAATCCTTACTACGGTATGTAAAGCCTCAGGTATTCTTAAAACCTTGCTATTACAGTTGGAATCGCAACCATTATAGCAAGAGTTTATCCCTTTTTAGGACCAACTAAGCTGCCCGCGTCTCGTAGGAATAGCGTTATTTCTAACGTTCTCTAGGAAGGACGTTGGTCCTTATAGGGATAAAGAGATTTTTGTCTCCAGGTTGCGATAGCAGCCAGCAGAAAACGTACATGTCAGCTTCGTTGGCAAACAACAAGATCGCAAAATCTTTCAGTCTCTTGAATACTATGAAGCTACAGGGAATAAAAACTAGCATTAAAATTGAATAAATGAATATATTCAGTTTCTGTGCTATGCAACCTGTAAGAATTTTACCCTAATATATTGCAACTGCAAGCACCTTGCGCTACTGCATGTCGCGGTAAGCTTGATGTACATGAAATTCTGTCCCGTCGGAATCAGCGAAGATATATAGCTCGTCTGCCCATCTCTGTAGGAGCCTAACGAAGCTTGTTAAGCACAAGATCAACGCAGTGGGCACTTTGCATTAAAAAACTACCCGGAGACTTCTAAAATCCACGGCGACGTTTCTCTTACAACCAAGAGAGACCTACGAGGCTGTCTCCAGAATCCGCCGGTTTCCCGGGCTTGGTGAAACAACTTGTTGACTACATGGACGATTATCGCCTTGCGTCAGGGCATTTTTTTCCTCCTTGCATCAAGACAATTTTTTCCTCGCAAGACTGCTGGTGCTAGTAGATTGCAGTCCACATGTGTGTACAACAGACACTAACGGATTGCAAAAATGACGACACAGCACTAACAAAATACGCGAAATCATGGAAATTGAACAAGATGTACATTTACACTAGGGAAAACGTATGCATCCCAGTCCTTCAACCTCACAATTCACAGTATGGAAAACGTATAGATCGAAGGTTTTGAATCTAAACTGTTGCATTAACAGATATGATTTATTTGCTAACCATTCCAGTGACAAGAAAAATTTAAGAGTTTACTCGAGGATTCAAAATTTAGTGTCGTCCAACGACAGCGTCGTTTGGAAAGTCTTGGCATACCGAGCGTTCATCCTCAAAGGATCTACGGAATACGACGGTCTCTCTTTGTAATAGCACCAGCTTTTGCAACGTTTCGCTGGTTTTAGAGGGTAAAATAAATACATAACCCAGCTGGCTCGGCACTGCTACGAAACTTCCTACTCGCACGTCATGCAAAGGAAGCGTCTTGTTAACAACAATAGTGGACGCAGAATAGGTCCTGTATTATAATCAACAGCAGGTGCGTAACATGGAGGTGCCAAGCGCTGTTTGTGAACAGTGTGTCTCTGTCGGTGTTGGGTGTGATAGCCTCGCATGTGGATACTGGGTGTTACGTGTGACTGAATACATTGTTTGAGCCTCCCTCGACACAACTTTCTAGTTTCAAGAGAATAAAGGAACATGTACTATAATTAAAACCGATATATTACTAGTACAAACTGAACTAACGCATCAGGGACACAATGTCTATATCGCGTCGAACGATTTCTATGGTTTAACACAGACTCGTGCGACACTAGGACTCAAGGTACGTCTCGTTTCAATTCCTCAACTATTATTATCTCGGATTTTCTACCGGAGGGTCTCAGCTTATAAGCGAACTCAGATGAGTTCTAAGGGGTCAGTGCTCAACTGACAGGAAAAAGGCGCAATTTATGCTTCTCCAACCCCCGAGCATGGCTGCACGTTTTCGCTCAGCCACGATGCATAGGGGAAAGAAACGAAGAGAAGAAGACAGAACAAAGAAACGCCCGTGCAGACGGTCCCTTCCGTGGCCCTCCGCACAAAAGTAGGTAGAAGCTCCAGAGAGATAGGTCGGCTACCTCGATCGGCGTCCCACCCTCCTCCTTCCCCCCTACCTCAAAACAGAAGGAGAAGTACCGAGAGCTAACCTAACCTAACAAACTAATCTTCTCAGCAGTAACTGCGGCCAGCTGCAACACCCCATGCAGAGAATACAGCCGGGATATCCCTTGGGGTCCTGAGGCCCATATATTTAGACGGGCATGGGACCCGTTAGAATATACCGTACCTCGGAGGGCTCGGTTTCAATTATGATGTTTGTAATTTTAATCATTTCAGTTAGTATATTTACAGCGTCCGCTTGGCCTAGTTGTATGTTGCAGTAAAAAGTTTCAGCGAATAAAAAAATCACATTTTTCAATGTTCATGAGTTTACATCTGTACTTGGGAACGAGAGTTCTCATGCACAATAACATCAATGCTAATGCCATTCTACTGTGTAAATATCGGTGAGTATCTGGTACCGATGACTTTTTCGACTCTTTTAATTTCATAGATCAAGGTACCTATTACATGTTTTTATGTAATTCTGAACAGTTTCCGATTTCAATAGTATTATTGGCAGTGGTTTTCTAGTAAGGTCGGTATAAGTGCAGCATCTGTTTAGTAAAAAGTTACAGAATTTAAAAAAAAAAATGACAATATTGTCTCCAGAATTGAAGAACTAATTTTTCTGGTTTATGTGTTTCCCTTAATAGTTGTGAAAAGGAATTTCCCTGCCCGATTACCTAAATATTAGTTAGTTAATTAATTATAGTCAGAAAGTTTAAGCCTCCGTTTCCGAGCGGAACAATATCACAGAGGAAAGAGCAAGGGACCTATAGCATGTCGATAGAAACGGGGAACCCATACATGAAGGTGTTCCCTCACAGGATCTACGCCCATGGGAACAGCAAGTCGGGAAAGAAAAGGAAGAACTAAAGAAATCATGAACAAGTAGGAGCATGAAATCAGGAAGAAAGCAAAGTGGGCCCGAAAGACAGACATTCCGAAGGTTTAGCTAATGGCTGAGGTAACCTACACAAGCCCCTGCGTTGCCGGGCCGCGCTATCGTCTCTCACGACGATTTGTGTGCGGTTAGGTTAGGTTGGGTAAGGTTAGGTTAGGTTAGAATGTTAGGTTAGGTAAGGGTAGGTTAGGTTAGGCTAGGTTAGGTTTGTCTAGGTAGTGTTTATTTTAGAGGTGGCGCGCGCAGGAAAGCTTACGTGAACGCAAAATCGTCGTGAGAGACGATAGTGCAACCAGGATGTGCCTTTGACCACCATTAAAAGTTGGTCATTTGTGCCTCTTAATATTCCTAACAGTTCCTGTAATTTTCGTGAAGATCTGTAGATAACTTTTTGAGTTATGCCCTGACAAGTAAATGGTCAAGCACTGAAACGGATGAACCAAATTTCAATAAGGTCGTCCATAACATTTTAGGTTATATTACAGACTAACATAAAAACAAATACAGAGGCAAACAGACAAAGGAGCAACAGATCATCATCAAAATTTTGTCGTTTGTTGCTAGTAACATTCTTAATAATTCGGGCAAATTTCATGAAGATCCGCCCGTAACTTTTTGAGTTATGTTGCCAAGAGGTAGACAAACAAACGTGCGGACGCATCTTCTCTATACTTAATAATCTCTTCCTCCCAACAAACCTAGCATTCCCTGTAAATTTCATAAAAATCTGTCCGTAACTGTTTGAGTTATCTTAACCCAATCAGGAATACAGGCCTTCCTGACGTCCGTTTCAATTAATGTTATTCCTACGAGACATTCGACGTTTCAGTTGGTTCGTATAAGCTTAAAGACACACTCGGCAAAAACATAACTTCTTCGGCGGAAGTAAAATTACTTAAAGCTACAAGGAACCCTATGTAAAACCTGTGACTGATACCATTATTGCACAAATGCTTGCGAGCCTGCAATTTCGAATTCTATTTGTAAAATCATGGTACTGATGACCAATGTAGCAGTTCTATATAGTATAAAGAATATTTTGTTGATTCCTGATCTATGGATTAGTATGAATTTCCTGAAAAATACTAAATTCTTCTATGTTCTGCATGAAAGTACTTCACTACTACAGTAGTACGATATTATAATTTTTTTAGTGATTGTTTACCACTCTGCTCACTCAAATAGTGATCCCTACAGTGAAAGTTGGGTCTTTTAGAATGGAAAGAACGGTTTGTCTCTGAATTCATGACGGAAAATCTCAGATAGCTCAGTACGGTATGACTGGCGGGGAAATCAGGCGCGAAGCATCTCCAAGAGACAAAAAAGCAAAATACAGAAGAGAGAAAACAATACTCGTGCGGATTGTCCCTTCCGTGACTCCTCACATGGAAGAAGGTAAAGTCCCCTGGGATAGGTCGCTTAACACCATTCGGCGGCCCACCTCACGGAACATAAGGGGATGTATGTATTAAGCATCTTTCCAACTTTTCAAACTAACCTCGCCATCAGGAACTGCAGCCATCTTCAACATTCCTAGAGGAACTGACACTCGGGACAGCCTTTGGGTTCGTGAGGCCCAGATATATTTTAACAGGAAAAGGCGCGTCAGAATGTACTCCAGGAGGCTCAGGATAGCCATCAGTTGTGCAGTCCGTTCCTTGACAGTGCCGGTCTTTCTTCAGAAATGCGTTAGTTTGTGATTGCAACTTTGTCGTATTCTACAATCTCCCTGCATCATTTGGGCCTGCAAATTCGATCAATATTTTATGCAAAATCATTCCTCAGGGAACATAGGTAGGATGGGCCATAAGGTTAGTTAGGTTCGTCCATCCCCTATTATAGGGACCAGCACCCCGAGGGGGGGACCCCATAGGATAACTTAGCTTTAGCTACATATTTGGAGCGTTTTTCCTTTGTATCCATTTTGTTCCTCAATTTTCATGCACCTACTTTTTACTTTGTACTCAAGTTTTTCTTAACCACTCGTTGCTGCCCCCCCATGCGAATTGATACTGTGAGGGGACACTCTAGTTCATGGGCTCTACGTTTCCATCAACATACTTCATGTCCTTTTTTTCTCTCGGTTAGATCGTCCTTATTGTGGATACGGAGACTGAAACTTTGCAATCAACACCCAATATAAAAAGACCGTTGTGTGTTTATATGTTTATGCATTTGTATCTTTTGTGTCATGCTCGTAACGAACTAGGCGAAAAATAGGCCAGGTTGCATATTCTGTTATTAGGTTGCGTTTTAATGTAGATCGATAAGGGAAGATAAGACCAGTTTGCAGCAGATGGCCTAAGTTGGACCTTTATACGAAAGCAGGGCTTGCTCAGCCAACGATAAAATCCAACCCAAAAAATGAAGACATTTACAGCTTTTCTAAGCGTTACGGAGGAGTCTGATTTTTATTACTTTCTCCTGACAGCGAAGCTATGTTACTTACTCTCAATTCACGACGTACAAATTGAGTAGATAATCAACGAAGCACAGGAGAGGCAATTTTTCGCGATGCTGTAGACGCAGCATTCTTTTTCCTGCTCGCTGTTTTTACGCAGCAGTTTCACTTGGGAGCATACGCCTGGCGTATACTCTTCAGTATACGCCAGACGCATGCTGCGTTTACACTAACTATGGTAAGAACTACAACTACAAGTTAAAATATCGATATCGGAAGCAGATGATTTCATATAAACTGCAAAGACAGTACTTTGGAGTTTAGTTTTTTTTAACGATGATCCTTCCGAAATTACAAAACAGACGGTCACTTAAGCAGGGTTAATTGTGCAGGGGATTTGAGTTCCCAAACGTAAAGGGGAAAATCGCCCAGAAAGCAATCTCATTTCGCCAAAACATAAATTATACAAAAGGATATTGCAATGAATTTATCAGTCTGAATATGCTACAATGAACTTGCTGTCGATGAAATTACCTGTATCGTGACTTTACAGAGATCCCAGAGAATATAATTGGAAGATTTTTTCAGCAATGAGGAAATAAGTTGCTGAAAAAGAACTTTCTATTCAGAATGTTATCCACTTAACGTAGAAATCTAGAACGTATCGAGAAAATTTGGTGAGTAACAACAAAAATTTCTCAGTGCTACCCAACGCAATCGGATTAAGAAGTTTTTTTTTTTTTTGCTGGCTCTACGCTGATAGCGTCGGAAGTGGTATGCGAGAACCTAGCTTTAGGCGCCAACGTTGTTTACACTAGTTGCGTCGGTCGAATGGAATGATTCGTGAGAACTACATTCCTTAGCATGTTTGACGACGCATGAAGCTGTTGACAGGAGGCGCTGCCTACAGATATAATTATGTACAGTAAATAAGTAATAGATGCATGCGCATGCCAAGGGCCTCTGATAAGATTCGGTGGTATCATCTGATGACCTTCTCTCCACACCGACCAGACGCCATTAAGGAGATTCCCATGATAACACCGCCGCTGAAAACGCACAGTTATAAAACAGAGATACGGATGTAAATTATGCAATTTAGTGTGTTATTCAATGTATGGAAATTTTACCACAGTAGCTGATCCATAATAATCAGCGTCTCTCATCAGTAAGCAAAAATAACAGGAGAATCGAGTAGCTCACAAAAACAGAATGCGTGTCATTGTGGAGTTCGCAACAGACAGTGTTCGCTGAACGTTTATGTGTCTATAATTGATGAGCTGGCTTTTAGTTTTGCTTGATAGGATGCTGTCCTATTTAAAGAAAATATCAAAACTAGAACACTCTGAGAGTACATACCTCGGCCAAGCAAGGTCGTTAACGGAAAATTCAAACTGGTTGTGACCTATAATTTCCTTTTTATTAGCACCAAAATCTGGTCATTCCTACATTTTGCCAGTTAATAACAGCTACAGCAATTTTCTTGAAGATCCGTCAGTAACTTTTTTGAGATATGTTTTGACAAACATTAGTCAAACACACCAACAGTCTAACCGATCATCACCACAATTTGATCAGTTTTATCTTTTATAATTTCTAACAATTTCTATAAATTTCATAAAGATCCGCTCATAATTTTTTGAGTAATTTTGCTAAAAAAGCAATAAAGTCAAACACAGAAACGAACAGATCATTCAAAAATTTTGGTCATCTAATCTTCGTGATACGCCCAACGACTCAGGTAAATTTCAGAAGAATCCGCCAATAACTTCTTGAGTTATCTTGGTGACATACAGAGAGACAGAGAGACAGACGAATTCGACAATAACATAACCTTCTTGGCGGAAGTAAACATGCACACAAACGATCACCGAGAGTTTCCACCTGCTGAGTACCCCAACGACGTGCACTTGCTTTTTGCTTTTTCTTACCATGTTCGTCTGGCTCTGCAGCCCGTCTTTGCTACCGAAAGATCTCAACTGAATTATTACCTAATAAAAAAGGCAACACCACACTGCTACTCTCTCCTGCACTTCCAGGCCCCACCAAATTAACACCTACCATCTGAGAAAATGTGGTCTAGGCTGCCATGACAAGGAAAGAAACAGCTGCGGCCTGGGTTCTCAACGAGCACCTGGACGTGGATAGACCCTGGAAAGCTCAATCACTGCCTACACGACAGTTGACGGCTCACTCAAAATATCCCAAGTATAGGATCTGCGCGGCTGATAAATAAAACTTAAATAAAATGTTTTCTATTAACACAAGGACTTCAAACAAAAAGTGAACTGCTCGTTGTGACGCAAGAAATTTGTTTATTGGTGACTATAAGTTCAATTCGCAGCTCGATGTCAACCGTGGGCGGCGGTCATCGAATGTTAGGGCACCGAAATGACCTAAAATTTATTAAAATTGATTTTTCCATTTATCATTACCAAGCGCTAATAATTGTACGCGTGTTACTTGCTAATAAATACATTCCTTGCCTGACAATAAACAGTATATTTATTGATTCTTTTTTGCTTGAGGTCGTTATGATGATAGAAAACGAATTTTTGTCGAAGTTTCGTCAATAAGCTGCAAGATCTACTAGGGAGGTACAGGTCGTCAAGTACAATGGGGTCCCGTGGCTCAACAAAAATTAGGCCTTTCGTCGAAACCATGGCATGACTTCGTAGAGGTAACTCCACCACTTTACGAGTTTGCGACTCTTCTGCGCATCTTGCTCTATACAACGTCACTAGGAGACCTCAAGCGAGGCTAGAGCCATTCTTGAGTGTGAGTTTATGAGAGTAATGTGAATGGTGCAAATGATCATTAAGAACCGACAATGGGCCCCTTTAGATATCCTGAAGATAAAAAGCTATGGGCAAAGATGATAAATCGACAACATTTGTAGCCAACTGGCTGCATCTGTCCGAAATTTTACCACGTTCAGTATAGGTAAAGATTGGCTTCGTCTATAGCTAATTAGATAAAAGGCAGAAATACACTAAAAGTTTATCCTCTGGAGCTATATCAGAGTATACTCAAACTGATATTTTTGTGCCTTAGCATCTACACACTACTGTACAGCTACATATGTAATGCAATGTTACGTGGGTGCAACGTGAGTTGCCTGCTAACTAGTCTAACTTTCCTGAATTGAAGCACAGGTTATAGTTAGCATAATATTGGTTTACAATAATAAAACAATTTATTTCTGTATGAAATGGCGTTGTTAATTCCAACTCTACAACTAACATATTTATACTAAAGAATGTCTATTGCATTTTATCTGTGCGCTATCGCACAATGGGATTACAGCTTATAAGGTCGGCGATGATATTTAACGTAATGTCCCTCCTTCATAACGAAAAAAAAAAACAGAAAGAGAACTGTTTTGGGGTAACCAATATAAATTTACAGATTGACTTTATTCATGTTTTTCTGCCGAACAGTATTTAAACAGTCCCTTTTTATTTTGCCCTGTAGTTGATATATATATAAAGTTACGCATGAGCTTAATTTTTGGCATTTAGAACATTCGAGGGACTAACGAGTAGTCTGTGAAAATCTATATATTCGTTTCGTGCTCCAGCAAACGTCTAATATCACTGTATTTTCCCGTACGCTGCGTTAAAATGTACCGTAAAATAATGTATTTTTTGTAGATTCGAGAGGATCCTTTTTCAGTGCTAACAACGTATGGAAGGCTATATAGGGTTTCTGCAATTAATCGCAACTCTATTAGAAGTGATTATACGTTGTGATAAGGGAAGACCGTTTAGTAAAATGCAAAAAAAAACGAAAATCTTAAATAGAGACTATAGTGGGTAGCCGAGTTTTAGTCTCCAGATGACGTCATTGCTGGCTAGCAAGCAAGGGAGGCGAAATCGGCGATGCGTGTTGGGCTACCTTTACATACAATTATTATACTGTGGTCGGCACAACATCGGCTGAGACATCGAGGGTAGATAGCAGTCAGCGCTCAAAAATTTTTCTGTCTAAAGTTTCAGAAAATTGAATTGATAGTTTTTTATCTGATATTCATTTACAAATTTACTGGACAAATTGGTGGACAGTTAAATGGGTGTTTCTCCAGTCAATTGCAGGTCATGATAGATTATGGGTTACATTAACAAAAACTATTAGGTATAGACAGTAGATAGGGTAAAAAAAAAGAAAGACGTTTTAATTCGTCCATATCGATCGAAATACTTTAATACTTAGGCTTATTTGACCACATTTTTACTCTGAAGCATTGCATTCATAGCTTTAGATCATGTCTTAGGCCCCATTTACAAACCGAATGACCGAAATTAGATGAAAAAGTTGTAAATCAAACGCTCAGAGCACAGTTTCGGAGAAATTAATAATATACTGTTGATATTCGAATTAGATCGTCTTGATCGAATGGACGAATCGAAGATTCCTCCGGCGGTTAAGACACTAACGCTCAAGGAGACTGGAAGCATATGGCAGGACTAAGAGCATGATTTCTCACCAACACATGGCTTGCAACGACATGGCCAATGGAAGCGATAAATATAGTAGTTCTGAAGACAACGACTGAAGGAAAAATCAGTTTGTACCACCAGACGACGCGCCTCAGAGAAAGATCTACCCATAGACAACAGTTAACTGGAATACTGTCTGTTAATATTTCATCTATCAACTGTATATGACCTATTTATTTGACAATTTGAGTGGGTTATCAAGTCAAGGGCAGTAGATCTAAGAGCCGCTTTATCAAGTCAGTTATGCTGACAATTAAACCAGTCTACCCACGACAATAGTGATTCAGAAAATGAGATGGAAGAAAACTTGTAAACCATGTACTAGTTAGAGAAATTAGGTACCTAGTTTAAGGTTCTTCAAGCTTCTCTGATCGCTGCAAGTGCTGCTCCTGTGAGGAAAATACAAACTTTTTGGCAGCACGGACACACTTGCGAACAAATAAATAAATACACATCGTCCTTCGTTATATTCTGGATTGGTTACAAAACTATACATAATGCGAGTAACCCCTTCTATTAATGCACCTCATTGGAGGTTCACCTGCACATATCAGCTGAAGGCGAGACGGTTCGAGGACTGCATATCCTGCTAAGTAACGGTAGAAGCGCGTAGAAATGCCTCGGTATCTACAGCTATCTACAGTATTACCAATGGACACTTGGAATACTTGTTTGTACCACAATCTCAGACTGTATATTTATAGGAACATAAATAGTTCAGTAGAGGGATATATTTGCAAAAGTTTAATAGTTCAGACTTCGCTGATCACTGTAAAAAGCGTGTCAGAGAAGAAAAGCAAGGGACACTGAGTATGCTGAGAGAACCATGGAACTCATGCACGAGGGTGTTTCCACACTTTATCAACGCAAACGGCAATAGTAAGTAAGGAAAGCAGAAGAAGAACAAAATGAAATGAAAATGAAAAATAGCAAAGTGAGACAAAACAAGACATACCAAAAGCAAGAGAATCTATGGCAACTCAAAAGCTAATTCACGGTTTTATTTTCTTGGGTAACCCCAGAATTCTATTAGAGTTAGACTGGCACACTCTCTGATAGCATAGCTAGAAAAAGAAAAAATACGGTAGTTTCAGAAGTAATAAGTCACAATTTCAGAACCCAGCAACTACGTACAAGTTCACCGGAAGCTGAGCAGTCCTTGCAAGATACAATATCCGCCATGTCATCCCAGCTGCCAGTTATCAATTCATATTCAGGTGCCGGCACCCAGAGCCGTGCGGAAGCTCTAGTCTGTGTGCGGTATATCAAAGAGCTTTGTATCTACAGCAGGTGTTCGCTTCACATGCATAAGTAATGATATGGCAGCACAGGGATGTAATCTGAAGTGCATATAGTTTTCATGGCCTCGCAGTCTGATTATGAGTGTATACGAAAGCCAAAAGCCAACACTATTAAATAGCTGAAGCTAAGGACTTTCTTATGATAACTCATCTGCTTCGTCACGACACGTCCTTGCTGTGTACAATTTCTACAAACCTCACTTCTCTTGTACCGAATACCGGTACCAACTTTCCTTGACTTTACAAGCCATGCTATTCGTCCGAGAATCCTCATTTCGGCTGGAGGTCTTACAGTTAACTCTTTCTGTCGGGAATTAATTTGCCATTCCGTAGGAATGCCATGGCACCCTTTGCAATGTTGTACCACGCTATGAGAGAAAAAGTTCATGCATTTTGCCCACGTGTAACGAAGTTGCCACAGTGAAATAACTGCCATGAGCTTCTATTTACGAACTATGCCACAGGGCGAAGACAATAGATAGAATTGGTAAATTAGCCAGGCAGGCTCGTTAATTAGTGCATAATTGCATATGATCGTTCAAACCTCCCTACACACAATTCGGTGTTTTCAGGACAGGAATTGTTATAAGGAACATGTATAGGCAAGAAAAACAAGGAACCTGTATACGGAACACCGAGCTATAGATTACAGAAAGTAAAGAAGTAAATAGTAATGTTAATAGTAACAAGAAGAAGGAGTAAAGTAGGCACAAAAGAATGAAATGCAAAGACCTAGCTAATGTATAAAGCCCCGTCTACACGATCGATCTTTTCATCGAAGCTTGTGATCGCGGAAAGATTTTGATCGCCAAACACACACGGCGAGCCATCGAAGTTTGTGATTTTTGATCGTCAGCAACGCAGGACATCTCTTACCAAAATCATGAAAACTTTGCAAATTATGTTTCGCTCTGTAATTAGATGTATCTATTTTAAATATATTTAGTAAATAAAGCATTATTTTCTATTTAAATTTACCCGCATAGCGAATTTTGGTTATGTTTGATTCGAACTTCTGTACATCGGGAAGCATTTGGCAACTATATGTTGCCAATTGGTAATAACTGTAGCATATTCCTCAAGTTACGTCTGTACCTTCTTTTTTTCATTAGTAATAGCTAAATAGTTGGCAATGGAGCAAGAGTTACGTTTTAATGGAAGAAACGGATGTAGATAGTGCGAATTGCAATAGAAATTAAAGAAAATTCTGTATAAAAAATAAATTATTGTTCTATAGTCTGCATTTCTGCATTTGAGGGGATGCCAGTGAGTGAATTTTTAGCTATAGTTTTCGCCAGTATATTTAAAGCTTTACCCGCCAATCAGCATCTAGAACTAAAATAAATACCTGCTGATAATGTGAGGGTAGAATATCGTTTAATAGTAATGGAATGCTGAATTCGCGTGTAGTGACCTTGAAGTGATGGTGGCTTCTGTTTCTGATGCCGTTGGGACAAGGAGGCAAATTGTTTGTGATTTTGATTGTCGATTCTTGTATTTGTGATCGATGAAAAGATGGATCGTGCAGACGCGGCTTAAGGGGGTCGTCCCGAAATTTTGGAATTTTCTTTATTAGTGGTCCGATCTTACTGAAATTTTCTCATAATATGTAAAATTGAAAACAAAACACTTTTTATTCATGTAACTTTTTCCGTTTAGGCCTTAGTTTTTTATATATTTATATAAATAATTTATATATGAATATATTTTAAAAGAATAGAACTGCCTCAGTTTTTATGCTAGAATAAAAACAAAGACAGTTTTAGAATCCTTGAAAGATTCCCTACAACAATTACGTTTTATAAAAATTTTTTTCTTTTTCGTTTTCTATTGACGTGAGATTTTAGATGGGTGACTGAACTCTTTCAGTTACCCATCTAAAATC
>LQNS02278094.1:48268892-48279028 GCA_001587735.2 Parhyale hawaiensis | reverse complement strand
GGAGAAGGCACTCGGGACCCTTGGGTGCGTGATGCCCAAACATATTGTGGCAGGGCAGTACACAGTGGTAAAAACGGCAACAGAAATATACTACAGTCCGAGCCACGATAATAGCTTACGGTCATTTGAAACGTACAATTAAAACTATCTCTGTTGAAAAGCTGATATTTTCATGGTATGTTTGGGACCATAAATGAAATTATTAGAAATTTTCAGCTCATGTTATGTGTAGTTTTCAATTAAGAAAAGTTTGAAGGTTTTGATCACTTCTCAAGCGTGCCACGGTATCAGCTTTTATAATTTTTTATCAGTTGTCATTATCAATAAATGTTGATTAAAAAAAGTATGATTATACAATATTTATTGTAACAACAAAGTCCAATTATATACATATAATCAAACAATGAAGTACATAGCTAATAGTTTACGTAAGAACCTTTCTTCTGGAAAACAAGTTGTCAACAGATTCTATCAAGTTTTTTTTATGTCTGAACGAGGTATAGCGCTTGCAGATGTCTTGATTTCTGTCAATGAGTTTTTTTGCGAAGTGTATTGCCTTCCATCCTCGTAAAAGCTTGCTTGAGAATGCCGTTTATTGTGGGTCTTCAGGAATCGGCAAGCAAAGTACTAACTTCTTGCACATCATGATTACCTACGTTCGTTTAAGCTCTTCGCGCCTAGTCCGGTAAGTTGCAGATGAAAAATTATACATAATTCAGGCACGAAAGATTAACCCTTCCTAGCCATTACTAAGAACATTTTTAGTAAGAACATAGAAGGAAGGGACTGACTGACAACCCGCCCCATTGGAGGAACACTCAACACTAAGCAATGACGTGAGGCACATATGCGCTGCTCTCAATTTGTGATTACGTCACTGGTAGTGCCATCACATTGGTAACACCCACCAATAAAGACCGTTTCAAAGCACCAGCTTACACTGCAAAGCTGTGTGGGTCAATGGGACAGTGCAGAAGGTTCAAGGTTAGTAAGACGGTTTGCTAGCGCAGCGATTCTAAGCCGCATCGCGCCGAAGGTCAAATATTTTATCTCGGCATTTCTGACGGAAGGTCGTGAGTGACGGCGAATTCACATAAGTGAGTTCTGTGTCGCAAAGCACGCGCATCTCTGGCCTTACACGGCACGGTTGAACGAATTCGCTCGGCCGTGCGCACCAGGCAAGAGACGAAAAACGAAAAGAGCAGAAGACATAAGAAAGAAACGCCCGCCCGGCTGACCCCTCCGTGGCCCCCCGCTGTGGCGAAAGCAGGAGTCCTGCAGGGAAAGGTCGGCCACCTCTATCGACGGCCCACCTCGTGGAACCAGGGTGGCAAAAACTATGGAGTTTTTGGTTTAAACCAAAAGCCACGGTTTTTTGGTTAAAATAATTTTTTTTTTGTTAAAACGAAAAAAAAAATTTTTTGTTCATTTTTTATATTTTGTGTTTTTTCTAGTTCTAGGAATTTTATCCAAGATTTAAAGGATTTTCTGCTTTGTAGACACGTAGTTAGCTAACTATCAACAATCGTAGTCGCTTCATTTCAACTTCCTATTGTAGAAGAATGACTTTAGGAAAAGGGGTTAAGAAAAAGCAGTTAGCAGAGTACCTGGACTTGCTATAGCTACATTTAATATCCAAACTGCAGAGAAGCCATGATTTATAATCATTGCTGTATAAAAGCCTTTGAAAAACTTGAGAAAGCTTCAAATTATGAACACAACTTGACAGAATTAGCTAGTTACTAGCTTATTAAGAACAGAGTAGAGAACTGAAGAAAGTGAAATAGCGATAAAATCCTTTGAAAAACTTAGAAATACTTCAAAATACAAAGAAAACTCGATAAAAATGGCTAGCTACTAGCTAATTAAGATAAGAGTATTCAACTAAAGAAAATGAAATGGCTATATGCCTACATCTTTCTCATGAGCTCACTAGCTATCTAACAGCAACTTTAACTACTACTTCTAATTTTCACTAGCTGCTAGCATACCAGAATATAATTAGAAATCCATCTCTGAAATGAAATAACACAAAATTTAATGGGTTATAGGTTTTTATTAAACATAAGCAATAGTTGACCCCAAATGGCCTAACAGTCAAACGGATTCCTAAATAGAAACACATTAACTCATCCTTTCTGTTCTGTAAATAAAATTTAATAATTTCTAGTAGTAAAGCTGTTTATTTTGCAATATTTATGAAAAAAAAACAAATCAAATAAAAACCAAATAAACCAAAAAACCATCGTTTTTTGGTTGGTTTATTTGGTTTAAACCTGCCAAACCTGCGTGGAACAGAGGGAAAAATATAGAGAACCTACCTAACTTTACAAAACTAACCTCGTCAGCAGGAACTGCGGCCAGCTGCAACATCCCCTGCGGAGAAGGCACTAGGGACCTTGGGGTCATGAGGCCCAAATATATTGTGGCAGGGAGAGGGCCCGCTAGAATATACCCCTGAGGGCAGAGAGTGCAGAAGCGTTCAAAGTAACCTACAAGCACGGGTGACGCTTCACCAGTGCTAGTGGCAATCAGATGAAGGAATCCATAGTGAATGAAAATCAAATCCTCGCTAACATGGAAAATATATACCTCTTATCTCTCTATCTGCCGCAGGTGTCTATGACGGATTCCTAAAAGAGTGCGTTACAGACCTTGTCACCAGGCTCCGTGATGTGGATGGATCTCTTCTTCCTACTGGCGCGGGAGCGCAGGGAGATGGCCGAAGATGCGCGCCGTCGCCTGCAACAGTACAATCTCGAAGTCAGGACCAGCAAATGAACTCTGAAGCCGAGCGCAGACGAGAGACATCATTGCTGATTTTGACCGAACAAAATTGTCGGATCGTCAAGTTTGGCACAATTCAATGCACACGTAGCGGGAGAAACGTTTTTGCAGCGGCAATGTCCTAGGGTAAAATTTTTAGAAGTTGCAGGGAGAACAAATGGTAAACATTAGTTTACTAAATTTTATTGCNTTTGGCACATTTCAATGCACACGTAGCGGGAGAAACGTTTTTGCAGCGGCAATGTCCTAGGGTAAAATTTTTAGAAGTTGCAGGGAGAACAAATGGTAAACATTAGTTTACTAAATTTTATTGCTTGCGTACGCGCTAACTTTTAAGTCAACGTGCATAGTACTCAGTAACTGACTGTTTGGTGCTACCTCTTAGATAGTAAACAAAATTTTGACGTGCAAGTTTTCCTCGGCTGTCATCGTTGTAATCTGGAGACAAATGCATTTTATACATTTGGCATTGCAGTTATAATCGCCACCATTTAACGTAAAGTTTAAAGAAAAATTGAGGTTTTACATACCATACCAGTCAACTCATAATAGGGAAAACTGGACTGTCAGTTGCTTTGAATTGCTCGAAAGCTACGAAGAAGATTCGCCTAGACGCATCCTGCTGAACTTGCTCTTCAGGCAACTTCTTCGCCGAGTCTGGTGGAGCATTTGGGGGCGAAATGCCACCTTCCACAATTTGTACTTCCCGTCGACATTGGGCTTTAGTCTCCGATTAAAACACAATCATACAAACAAATTTTATTTATATATACTATAGTAGTAACCCATGCCGTCAAAAATAACGACGCAGTATTGGCGACGTTACTATTCGTTGTTTTTGCTTCCATTAGCGACTTACTTTACTTAAGAAGAACATCCGATATTAAACAAGGATGAGAACCTACATCGCACTCAACGACCAGCTTCTCCTTTCATGAAGTACATAATATAGGCTTCTAACCTTAATGTAATTTCTCCAATTTAAAAATAGTCATAATTGTGCTTGAATCAAATTTTGACAAGCAGCGCACTCGGAACATATGGAGTGATAACATTTTTTTAGAAGATCAAATTTCAACTCATTACCTTCAGTGGACTTTTACTAGATAATTATTGCACATATGGAAAGAAACTACTGGGCTTTACAAAAGTCCTGACCTGTTTTGTATTTTCAAAGTGTGAAAGTCATTTCAAACACTTGATGAAATCTATTGACAAGGACTCATTCTTAAACTATTTCAGATGATATAAAAACTGGTAACAGTGCTCATTTTTATACATTGTTGGTAATGGAAAGAAAAAGGATAAAGATAGCAGCTCTCCTTCGCGCACGTCACCAGAAGGCGGACATTGTTAGGTTGCAAAATGTCAGTTTATCAACGGTGAAACGAATCGAAAACCGCCTTAAGAATAATGCAAGCCTCAAAGATCGACCACGTTCAGGCAGACCACAAGTTATTCAATGGAAGAATGTTCGAAGAGCCTCTGAAAATGATCCGAAACTAAAAATTATTAAATTTGCGAAGAAGAAGATTTCTGTGTCAAGTACGTACTCTAAAGAGTGACTGTGGAAAGAGCTTAAAGCGTCCGAAAAGGCCGCTGCTAACTGCTGACATGGTTAAAAAGCGCCAAGAGCGATGTTCTCGCCTTCTTAACGACTTGAAAAGTCATGGAAATCAAGTTATCATTTTCTCAGATGAGAAGACCTTCACCGCGGATCCTGTCTTCAACAAACAGAACGATCGAGTTGTAAGCTTTGGCCAAGACATCTCTGATGTTCGTTATGTCTCCACAACAATGCATCCGGCTTCTGTGATTATGCTCGGCGTTGTGGCCTCCAATGGACACAAGATGCCTCCAGTGTGGTTCAAGGGCGGTTACAGGTTGACAGGGGCTGAATATAGGGATATCATGGCCACAAAAGTTCTCTCTTGGTTCAAAAAATCGTCAAAGATGGAGATTACGCGTTTCAGCAACTTTCCAAAACTGGATGAGCCAAAACATGACTTTCTGACCCAAAGACTTTTGGCCCCCACAGTCGCCTGATCTCAATCCTTTGGACAACAGCGTGTGGCTGCATATTGAGAGTAAAGCATGCAAAGATCGCCACAACAACATTGAAGAGCTAAAAGCCTCGGTGAACTGCACTTGGGCCCAGATGAGGAAGGACTACGTCCGTAATGTGTGTAAGGACTACCGACCACGATTAGGGCGTGTCATTGCTGTCAATGGAGGTCCTATTGAATAGCAATGTTGATTAGATCATAATTATTATTATCATATTGTGGGTTTTCCCGCCGTATTCAATACGAAGACTATACAACAGCGATCCAATTTTGTATGATTTAGTTTAGAAGTTGAGTCGACCTCAAATGAGTTCTATTAGAACAATCTTGGCCAGGTGCACCATGTCTGGCAGGAAATATGGCACGAGCAACTCCACCTCCTCACGGCTCGGTCGACCGAAATCGCTCAGTCGTGCGGCGCAGAGGAGACGAAAAACGAAATGAGAAAAAGACATAAGAAAGCGAACACTCGTGCGGGGGGTCCCTTCCGTGGCCCTCACACGGGAGCAGATAGGAGTCCCATGGGATGGGTCGCTTACCACTATTCGGTGGCCCACCCCGAGGAACAGAAGGGGAAATATAGAGAACCTATCTTACTCTACAAAACTAACCTTCTCAGCAGGAACTGCGGACAGATGCTACATCCCTTGCGGAGAAGGCACTCAGGACCCTTGGGTGCTTGATGCCCAAACATTATGGCAGGCAAAGGGCCTGCCACAATATGCCTCATAGGGCAGATCATAATAACCTAATACATTACATATCTTGTTTTATTTCATTATAAACAAAGCTTTTATGAACTTTGGCTGGCAAATTATTAAGACAGGTTAAGACTTTTGAAAAGCCCGGTATCTACAAGTGAATGCACCAATGAAATAAAACATATTTGACCCACCTGGTAAGGGACCGGACAGATGAGCTTCTAGCCATTCCCACGGAAGTGATGGAGTTGATTTCATCGAGCACATCGTGCTCCAGCTCGTTGGCGGTCTCGTACTCCGATGTGCCAGAGAAGTCTCCATCGAGTGCTGTATAGCAATTATTAAAATTAGCATTGAAAGATTATACGAATGATTCGAGCATATTCGCTATCCGAAATTCCCCAAAATGTATTCCACATAGCTCTACTTTAAACAGAAAAATCTATAGATGAAATAAGTTATAACTAAAAAAAAGTAGACTCATTTCGTTGTAAGGCAGAGAACTCGCTGGTAAACGTACCCAATACCTCAACTCTAAACAATACTTCCGGTGCTAAGAGATCTAGGCCTAATTATGTACGCTATATCTGATACGAACAACTTTCAACTTTTGTTCTCATAACCAAATGCGTTTGGTCACGCTATCTTCATTGCATGAACTAGAAATTTCTCTAAGTGCACTACTGAGGCTCGTTGTACCAACCTTTCTTGTCGCCAGGAGTGAGCTGGGCCGTCACCAAGGTGTGGTAGAGGCCCCGTTTGGCCATCAGCTGCTCGTGGGTGCCGATTTCCTCAGCCCTGCCATCCTTGAGTGCCACGATGACGTCAGCAGACCGGATAGTGGTGAGACGGTGCGCTACGATGATGGTGGTTCGTCCTTGTCGAGCCTGAAAGTAATAGGAGCAAAAACGATGTTAATAGGTACTAGCAAGTTGTACCATGTAGCACTTCAACCTATAGACAAGACATGCAGCATGTCAACAACATAACAGGCATTAACAGCGAATTCTATCACGGAGAAACACCATACATAGAAATAAATCAATGAAGAGGAGAAAAAGTTGAACAAATAATGCCACTAGAAGTGAAGGAAAGGAATTAAATATTCAGAAGTTTAAGTCTCCGTTTCCACAAGAAAGATGATATCACAGAAGAAGAATGAAGGGACATATAGTGTGACGATAGACACGTGGAACCCATGCACGAGGGTGTTCCCACACAGGATCAACGCGCATTGGCCAGCAAGTCGGGAAAGAAGAGGAAGAACAGGTGGGAGAAAGATCAGGAGTAAAAGATGGGCAGGAAGCAAAGTTGGCACGAAAGACAGACGTCCCGAAGGCCTAGCTAACGGCTAAGGCCACCTACACGGTTCCCCTGGGGGCGATGCATCCCATAACATAGGATGGGCGAATCTAAGCTGATATAACTCCATGGCCTATGGCCCACCCCATGGACCCTGAGGGTTTTTCAGTGATCACCGGAATCATGATACCTGTGATGTTGATCGCAAAATAGCTACAAAAAGATGCGTTTGGTAGTTGCGTCGGTGGTGCTGACAGAACAAGAGGCAATTTAGTAAGCAGGCATCGAGGAAGTTGCTCGGGTCGCAGTACCAAAAAGATTATATGCATGATAAGGAACGGACCGATAAGTCCATCCCTAAGCGGAGGAAAGCCTAAGTTTTCGGTGACCTCTGAGCCACTGCCACGATTGTCGGGCATGCATATGGAGTACGAGACAACCTTATTTTAAAGTAAAACAGAATATATTCAGCGCAAAGCAATAGAGCCCGAAAACAACTGGTGCATGGCTGAACTACGTAGCAAGTTAACTCATCGCTTGGCCATTTTGAAACGGTTCTGAACATCTCGTATGACGTCAGGTGGAACGAAGAACATCGATGTGGCGCACGTATAAATAGTATTCCTAATTTATTTATACCATTACTTCCGTTACCATGGGCTGATAATTGATGTATGGTCTTTTTGAACCCGGAAAAAAGAGCTTGGTGAACCTTTTTCGTTTTCTCAAACCTCCGGAGTAGCGAAAAAAGTGAGTTTTGGCAACAGAATAATATAGTACGAAGTTTTCGCTCTCACCGGTAACATCTACTGTGCTTCAAACATATTTTGCCCCTGCAAAATGAAAAACTACTATTGTACGTAGTAATTATGAGTATTTCAGTTTTCTCTCCAAATATTTCCATGCAACCATAGACAATGCTAATTTCTCTTAAACAAGTCATGAAACTTGAAACAAAATCTTTCTTGTTTAACCTTGTAAACGGATTTTTGCATCGCACAGTTAACAGCTGTGGTCGTGCAAAAATGATTACCCTTCTTTCTTCTTCATGGAAGCCCACGTTCACCGTATTTAATAAGCAAGTTACAGGTACGAACTAATTAACACTGTTTGCTATCTCTCCACCTGACGTCACAAGAGTGGGCGGGGCTTGACACGCTACCTACGCGTGAGTTAACCTGTTATGTTGTTCAGCCATGGACTGGTGGGTACAGATAATACGAGTAAACTAGCTATTCTCAACTATCGTGGTCAAAATCAAATGACGCAAAGGGGGAGAGGGACGTTCAGCAGGATTAGCATGAATCGAACACAACAGTATACCAAGATGTACCACAGAAATTGAGCATTGACAACAAAAGAGATACCAAAGGAGATGACTGAAGTGAAATGACGCACAGTCGGCTAAGCGCGCTCCTGCTAAGTAGCAGAAGGAAGATACGACAAGCAGTCACAAAGTACTTTCTGTATCCTTTCGGTCTCATTTATTTAGTTTTCTAATATCTACGAGCATTTTCTAAAGACAGGAGTCGCTTGGCCAAAGTTCTAGATACATAAATATCAGTGATGGTCGCTAGACGTTGAGAGGTCCCAAGAATTATATCTAAAACCAGAAGATCGCCCTTCTACCAATAAGAATTCCACCTTTGCAAGAATTCTTAAATAAAACTATGTAACAGAAAACAGTTTTCGCGGGTTATGATTACTTATATCATAGACCACACCGTATATTATTATAATTATCATTTTATTGGTATTTTCCTGCTATTTACGAATCTAAGACGATCTAAGACGAGAGATTTACTCGGCTCACAGCCGGAACCACAAGGTTGTGCTCAGGACAAGAGATGAAAAAAGAAGGGACAGAAGAAAGAAGCGCCCGTGCGGAAAGTCCCTTTCTTGGCCCTCCGCACGGGCGAAGGTAAGAGCCCCGCAGAAAAAGTCTGTCACCTCGATCGGTGGCCCACCTCGCAGGACAGAAAAGGAAATTTAGAGAACCTACCTAACTTTACAAAACTAACCTCGTCAGCAGAAACTGCTCCAAGCTGCAACATCTCCTGCAGAAAAGGCATTAGGGCCACACCATACACTGACTGGACACTGGCCCCTGAGGTAGAATTCGGTCCCGCAAGTGGGCCTGACTGCACGGTGCCGCAGACGCATTTTTATATGTTCTCCCATTACTTTTTCATGCTTTGTTCAGGCTATTTGACTTGATCCTTTTACATTCTACGCAACAAATTCACAAAAATATTAAGGCTTGAAGTGTAATTACGTAGAGCAACTGTTCATTAAATCCTTTGATATTTGCAGTAAACTTATTTCGCAATACAGTAGTTAGTGAAATAAACAGTCATTTTGTAGAACGGAAGTTTCTCAAAATCGTGGTATGCTCGATTTGTAATAAAATGCCAAGTAAACATCTAATGGCGTTGTTGATGGAATTTATCTGGTATACGGCTAAGCGATATAATCAGAACAGACAGCAGAGCCGGAAGATGTGTTGGAGCAGCTGGCAGCCATAAAGTGATGGAGCCCTGCCAGCAGTGAAGTGATGAAGCCCTTGCCGCCAGGAAGTGATCTCGCATTGGAAGCAGTGAAGTGTTATAGCATTGGCAGCCTTGAAGTGATCTGAATGCTGAAGCGCTGGCCGCCATGAGGTGATGTAGTATTAAAAGCCGTGAAGTGATACTGCATTGGCAACGGTGAAGTGATATAGCTTTGACAGCTGTTACGGGACATATCATTGGCCCCCCTGAAGTGATTTATTGTAGGCCACTGTAAAGTGATTTAACTTCGGCAACCATGATGTGTTTCAACTTAGGCAACCAAAAAGTGATGCAACAGAGGAAACCATGAAGTGATATAAAGTAGGCAGCCACAAAGTGGTATGACATACCTAGGCAGTTATGTGAAACTAGTGGACCCGTGCGTGAAGAATTCACGCAATAACATATACGTTTGCCTAATGCCTCTAGGCCGGTGCGGAATCTCCTCTTCTCTTATTTGCTTCCCAATTTTCTTCTTTCCTTCATTTGTCCTTTTTTTCGTGCTGTCATCCTTAGGTCTTCTATATAGACAGGCAGAAGTAACGTCTTGAGTAAAACGCTTCAACAAACTTAAACAAAATACCAGCTTATATAAAATGTGTTCGTTCCGTAGCAAAGATACCGTTGATACCGTCTTTCCACCTCAAATATTTGCTTCATTTGAGGTGCTCAAATTTTGACCTATGAAGAGAAAACTGCTTCGTCAGAGGAAAACAGTAAGCTAGAAGAAA
>LQNS02278094.1:48249575-48268593 GCA_001587735.2 Parhyale hawaiensis | reverse complement strand
ATGTATGGAGAAGCTAATACTCGTACAAATCAGACTAAGCCTGCGATGTCTTCATTGTTGGAATTTCAACTGTCCCTGCTTAAGATACGTTTGCCATCTTCTGCATCCCGGCCTATTTTCTGCCTATCACTTTCAATGGAGCTTGAGAGGACAACCAGAGTTTCCAGCCTGGGCTAAATTCCGCCTATCTATTTCGTTAAGAGCGTGACACCGAACATATAAATATATATATTTATAAACACACGACGGTCATTCTTAGTATTAGATTAGATTAGATATATTGACAATTACGATGCGCAACTTTAGATGGTTCCAGTAATATCATTAATTAATCGGCTGTCTTGGTATCTTCATCTCATAGTTAAACATGTATTTTTAAATCATTGGTAGATACCAATGTAGTATTACTGTGGTTTTAATTAATTTTTTTTCAACACAACTGGGTTTTCTTAACCTCACTTTGTTGCGGCTATTGGAATGAGGTCTACCGAAAGCTCTACATACATCAATTTCTGAGGTTATTGCTTCAAATCCGTCACTGGAAAAAATTCCATTAAATGTGATATTAAAGTACATTTCGTGTAGTATCTATGAGCCAAATTTTTTCTATAAAAATTTAATATTTCTTGAAATTATAACGAATTTTCAATTTTTCTTGGTGTCTGAAGGTATGGTATATATCGCCTAATGAAGATATAGGATTGCAAATTTATATTCCCTGCTCTGGAACGCATTCCTTATGGTACGACGAAGAAATTAATCTTTGTTTGAGGTTCTGTGATTATTAGAACTCATTTTATTAGCACTTACGTAAATCGGCCTCCAGGCCCAATTGCGGGAGGCCCGACTTCAACGTCCAGTCAATGTATGGTGTGGTCTATGCTAATATATAATAATATGTTCTAAAGTTCAAAACAAACGCCAAGTGTCAGAATGTTTGGAGTGGCTGGAGGAGATGTCATCAAACTACTATTCCAAGAAAGAAACGGCAGTTAGATCCGGCTACTTTTGAGTTGATGATGTCATCTGGTGTAGATATCGCAGTAACGAGAGGGATGTCAAGAGCTCGATACGAGACACAAAAAACATGGGGCTCGGAAAATGTAGTGACATGAGCAGTCAACCGCGACAGGACATGAAAATGCATGGCTAAGGAGTAAAGTACATTCTGAAGGAAATCCTCCACCGCTGGTGTCCACATTCGACTCAACGACAGTCCAGCAATCAGAATCAACTATTCCCAGCAAATGCTGTACATTGTGCACAATGGCCCTACGCTCTGATGTCCACAGCAGAGCACACAATAGCTCTAGCAGCCAGCACAACACCACGCAACACACCTTATCCAGCGCGTGCTGCACCACAGCTTCACTCTGGTTGTCCAGGGCCGACGTTGCCTCGTCCAAGAGCAGCACCTTCGGCCGCTTCACGAGCGCCCGGGCGATGGCCAGGNTATGTGATGGCACTGAGCCATGTAGATTAGGTTGTGAATGTATAGCTGTAATATTTCTAACAAATTAATGTATGCTCAATTTTTAATGTAAGCTGTAATATAATAATCCAGAACACCTCCCGCCTGTGGAGCAATAAATGTTAAATAAATAAATAATAAATGGTATTACCGTGGCTCTAATTAATTTTTTTTCAACATTACTGCGTTTTCTCAACCTCACTTTTGTTGAGGCTATTGGAATGAGGTCTCCCGAAAGCTCTACATACATCAATTTCTGAGGTTATTGCTTCAAATCCGTCACTGGAAGAAAATTCAATTAAATGTGATATTAAAGTACATTTTGTGTAGTATCTATGAGCCAATTTTTTCTATAAAACTTTAATATACCTAGAAATTACGACGAATTTTCAATTTTTCCGAAGGTATGATGTAAATCGCTTACTGAAGATGTAGGATTGCTAATTTATATTCCCTGCTCTGCAACGCATTCCTTATGGTACGACGAAGAAAATAATCTGTTTGAGGATCTGTGATGATTAGAACTCATTTTATTAACACTTACGTAAATCGGCACCCAGGCCCCAATTGCGAGAGGCCCGATTTCAGCGTCTAGTCAATGTATGGTGTTGTTTATGCTAATAAATGTTATAAAGTTCAAAACAAACGCCAAGTGTCAGAACGTTTGGAGTGGCTGGAGGAGATGTCATCAAAGTACTATTCCAAGAAAGAAACGGCAATTAGATCCGGCAACTTTTGAGTTGCTAATGTCATCTGGTGCAGATATCGCAGTAACGAGAGGGAAGTCAAGAGCTCGATACGAGACACAAAAAAACAAGGGGCTCGAAAAATGTAGTGACATGAGCAGTCAACCGTGACAGGACATGAACAGTCAACCGTGACAGGACATGAACAGTCAACCGTGACAGGACATGAACAGTCAACCGTGACAGGACATGAAAATGCATGGCTAAGGAGTAGAGCACATTCTGATCGAAGTCCTCCACCGCTGGTGTCCACATTCGACTCAACGACAATCCAGCAATCAGGAACAACTATGCCCAGCGCATGATGCACATTCTGCACAATGGCCTTACGCTCTGATGTCCACAACAGAGTACACAATAGCTCTAGCAGCCAGCACAACACCGCACAACACACCTTATCCAGCGCGTGCTGCACCACAGCTTCACTCTGGTTGTCCAGAGCCGACGTTGCCTCGTCCAAGAGCAGCACCTTCGGCCGCTTCACGAGCGCCCTGGCGATGGCCAGGCGCTGCTTCTGTCCTCCCGACATCTGGGCGCCGCGGTCACCCACTTGCGTCTGGTATTGCTGCAGGGGAGAAGATGGTGCGTGAGGGAGGGTAGGAGATCACGTCTGAGTGTACAGAGCCTATACAATAAAGGCATAAGTCAAGCAGCAGTAGTACCGAGTCGTATTTTTAGACAAGGCACGACGAGATGAACTGTGAGGCGATATAGCTAATATCATCACGACCGTATTGCAAAGCAGCAGGAGCGTCAGTAGTCGCCATCTGCAGAGGGAGTTTATTTGCAGTGGCATGGC
The DNA here is from genome assembly GCA_001587735.2 of Parhyale hawaiensis. Lineage (NCBI taxonomy): Eukaryota > Metazoa > Arthropoda > Malacostraca > Amphipoda > Hyalidae > Parhyale > Parhyale hawaiensis. The sequence goes on along the minus strand of LQNS02278094.1, from coordinate 48,265,577 downwards.
CACAGTTCACTTCCAGAAGACAGTTGTGTCACATTTGGGCGTATGCGCTGCCCTCTTAAATTTCCAGCTTTGTGACGTCAAAATTTTGTCACGCCACTGTGGAAATATCAAAGATTCCTCGCTGCAACAGTGGCGTGACGCAATTGTGAAGTCACAAACCTGAAAATTTAGGGGCGTAGCGCATACACAGAAATTTGACACAACTAGCTTCTGTAAATGAACTATGGCACGGCCTTTCGGCCTCATTTGAAAAGACCAAGCTTCCTCATCTCAACCCTATGGGGAGGCTTCTGCGAGAGACAGTCTAGGGAACAACAACTACTGGATGAAGACGCAGGAGCTAAGGAAACGCCGAGTTCTTGAAGTGTTGGTATCAAGATTTTTGCGAAATTCACCAAAACGGTTTAGATGGAAGACGGATAGGTTCAAGAGTCAATTTTCTAGTAAAATTTAAATAAACAATTCCGCAAATAGAAATATACTACATGTATGAAGTTAAATCTGAAACAATTGCGTAGTTCTGCCATCAGCATCACTCGCTGCTGGATCCATGTTGACTTTGTGTTAATTATTTCTTCGTAAATAATTTAAAAACTCAATAGATGAAGTAGATCGAGAACCTCTGTGAAAGCACTGGGTGCGACTACCGTATCGCTGCTATTGTATTATCGGAGTAGTGTGATTTATCTACTACAATGCAGCCCAGTTCATGACGAATCATAACGATACGAAAACGTAAGGCCGAGTTCACACATCATTTATGTCAACGCGTTCACTCATATGAAATAGTGCTGAATGTTTTACATGCAATAGCTTTTGTCTTTCATATACAAAAATAAGATTTTAACTTTAATTTTTGCTTCTCCTTTAGGACAAAGGAAGAGCACCTTTACTGACTGAAAGCAGACAGAACTTGTACCACCTTTGCTTCGATTATCAATATGTGTACAAACAGATGAGGCCGCAGCCACGACATAACACGAGAAGCTGCTACAATAATATCGTAGGCGTCCAATCTTGCTAATAGCGATGACAACCACCACTATCATCTCACCTGTGGCAGTTTCATAATGAAGTCGTGGGCGTTGGCCTGCTTGGCAGCCAGGATAATATCTTCAGTACTAAGTCCGTCTCTGCCGTAGCGAATGTTCTCCTCAATGGTGGTGGCGAAGAGCACGGGCTCCTGTCCCACCACCCCGATCTGGTCGCGCAGCCATCCGATGTTGAGCTTCCGTAAGTCTACGTTGTCCAGAGTTACCTGTTAGAATATAGCTACATACAGCGCACGCATGGGAGAGCATTCCAAGAGGGCTTAAAAATTTTCCTAAGGGATGACATTATATATTTACGCATTAAAATATAGACAGCATAGAATGTTGGATAAGCTACTGGACCACGGGGGACCCTAGAGGTCCACACTCGGAGAAGATGCGAAGGTAAACTATACCAGCATGATAGAACGCCCATTCCCGGGCTACGAGGATGTAGAAATCTCCAGAAACGTAAAATTGACATGGCTGCTTGCGAAGGTGAAGTTCTCACAGTATTTTTGGATGATTGACGTAAAAAATAAATTGCATCAGGTAAGTCCAGTTCACAAGAACTCCATTGCAGCTGCGTACCCGACTGTCTAACAAACTTACAGATCCTTGACGGGGGTCGTAGAAGCGCTGGATGAGCTGTATGCAGGTTGACTTGCCGCAGCCGGAAGACCCAACGAGGGCGACGGTCTCACCGGGGTTGATTTTAATGGACAATCCTCGCAGCACAGGCACGTCACTACGCGACGGATATTCGAACGCGACTTTGTTGAACTCTGAGGGGAAACGAAATAAACCGATGATGATGTCCTACAGCAATAGTGGAGATTGCAATAGGGGCATTCTTTATTTGCTAGTTACTTCAACAGACTATTGGTTCTAGGACACACAGCGGGCACCTGCAAGACTCTAGGAACAACCCGATCGGAACTTATAGGCATTTACCTGTTGTTATCGGATACCACTTACTATTTACTCATAAGCTACCGATAAATACCTATAAATTTCCGATTGGGAAGTAGTCTTCATGCAAAAAAGAGTTCACTGGTACCAGGATATGAAAGTGGGCACAGAGAGAGCTCCAGGAACAAGACTTCATCACTACACCGAAGCAGCCTTTTGATACAAACATATGCAGCCGGCATCGAAAACGCTCAGTTACCAGCTAGCTCTCACGCAAAACAAACCCTTCTCCTCAAAGAAAATAAAGAGTTCCCCTCGATTTCTCTGGGGACACGTTCTCGTTCCCACCTCCCCAAAGCTCCTCACTGATATCAAGACACAGAACACAAAGAGCGCCTGAAACCCTCAGAGAAGAGCTACGCCCCATCGTCTGTCGGTGCCAAGATATCAGAGGACGCTTGCAATGCTCTACCAATGGCTAAGCTTAATCTCAATAAAGCCAACAGGATGAAAGACGTACCAATGGTGCCGGTGACATCGTGGGGGCGGAGGCCCTCCTCAGACATGGGATCGATCGCAGACTCGCGCGCTAGGATCTCGTAGACGTTGGCAGCAGCGCCGCGGGCGATGTTGAAAGCCTCCACGAAGGGAGCAGCTTGGCCCATGTTCATGGCACCCATCAGCACGCTGAAGAACACCTAAAAGCGAAACTAGTGCAGTTAACTACGTACGCACCATTAACACTTAAGGCATTAACATGGTAGGGAGTTGAGCAGAATACCGCATTTTATTAGATTAAATCTCTGGTGTTACAGCAAAAGCGTTTTAAAGGGGGAACAACCAAATCATATTAGACATGGAATCACAAAAGCAGTCTTCACGAACTAAATTATTATATTATTATAGTCATAGTTTTACCACCGTATCCACTCGATGAGTGATCCGCACAGTGCAAACTCGGTCGTTCTCCGCAGCTAGGTAGGAATAATTTATCTCGGCATTCCTGCCGGAAAATCTCGGTTGGCTCAGTGCGCTACTATTGGCGGGAAAAAGGCGCAAAGTATAGTAGGAGACAATCAAGTGGTCGGCCTTTTTTGTGTCCTTCCACCCGAGAGAGACTAGAGATGTCCCGCGTACCAGGTCGGCTATCTTGATCGCCAGCCCACCTTACGGGACAGAAAGAGGAAAGTAGAGAACCTACCTAACTTTACAATACTAACCTCGTCAGCAGGAACTGCGGCAAACTGCAACATCTCCTACGGATAAGGCACTCGGGAACCTTGGGTGCGTGATGCCCAAACATATTGTGGCAGGGAAAGAGCCCGCCACAATATGCCCCTGAGGGCCACGAACTAAATTAAAATTTCAATATTTATTCAGATGTGTCGCGAGGATTTGCATAGTATGCATTATCGGAATGACTGATCTATCGAGTCGACTCCCTAAGGGCTTAATGTAGCAACCTAACGATAGCAACACCGCAGAGAATACATCTCGCTCAGTTTCACGATTCTCCTTAATAGTATGACGGGGAGATTTTTGCTTTATTTTGCAGCGCATTCTTACAACCGTGCTAGAAAAGACGCTCAGATTTGGTGATATACCGGTCCAATATTCCAAACCTTACATTAAATTGAGTATTTTCTTACTAGCGAACGGCAATACCGTTCTTTCCTAGGCCTAAATTTGGCCAACGGATCTCGGTCGTGTCGACAAAAACGAACCGGAAGATTGCTGGGATAGAAAATAACAAAGGGCTACAATAACAGAATAGTAAATTATTGACTCAATAGGCGTGAGATAAAGAAAGCTTTCGACATTATAAATAGCCTGCAAATGGCCTCGGCAGTACTAGAAGCATCACCTTACTTTGTGGACAGAAGGATAATAGCGGCCATCCCTGTCGTAGAACAGGACTCAAGGATAAGGAAACCACGGCACCGCTAGCTGCGCACTTACGATTATGAGAACACCAGGGTCATAGTCGCCATCGTTAGGGTAGCGGGACTCGAGGATAAGCCCACTGCCGTACCAGAAGGCGATGGAGTAGGAGGCGTAGATAATGAGCCACACAAGCCCCAGACTTATGCCCGTGAACATGCCTCGCCGCACACCAGCGCTGCGAGCGTGAACCAAGTTCGCCTCGTACCTAAATTATGATACTAAAGTTACATAAATTTTCTTCGTGATAACACAACGTAAGCCAGAAAAATGTGTCGACAAGGTAAGCCTCAGGGCCCCCAGCCACAATAAGGAAGGAGCTCTCAAAATTAATACTGTAATGGCATCTGTCAAGGTTACCATTAAAGCACCAAACATGAGGTCCAGTTAGCCTACTCCGGTACACCACGCACTGTTGTTCTAGGACTAACTTATCGATGGAACTCCTCAGTCTCTGATCTACCAATATTTAGTTCTGGTGTTTGCAAACCAGTGATTTCTCAACGTCAGTTTTCTATGCACTCCCACCTAAAAAGACTCGAGACACACGAGCCTACACAAGTAATATGGCCTTAAGTTAGGAGATGCTGCACAAATTTAGTACAGCGCATACCTGTAGCTGTTGATGACGTCACTGCCTGCTATCATTTAGTTTAGACTTTAGAGGGTATCATCAGATTCTCCGAAGTATGAGACAATGAGCTTAACAAATAATAACTGGCGCGACTTTACTCCTGAATATGTAAAGACAGTTTTGACATTTAACTGTCCTAATATACCTTTAAAACTTGCCCTAAGAGGTGATTTACATGGAATAGTAGCTTTTATGGCAGTCAACGTTGCAAACAATCAAGTTTTCTTCAATGAAAAATGACAGGAAGTGGTAGCGAACTATGCTAAAACCCTTTCATTTAAAGGAAAAATGGATGTAATTCTATAGTAAAACAAAATTTTTCTATTTACTTACGTACGTTATTACTCTCCGATGTTAGGGTAAATAAACACATAAATAAAAAGTTACGGTTCATATGCAGCCCAAATGGTAAGCATATTCTAAATAATTTACAGTTAATATAAGGTTCAGGTAAAGGGCACCACGGTATCTCACCTCTTAACTTCTTTAGTTTCACCGCCAAAGGCCAGCACCGTCCGAATGCCTCCGAGTACTTCTTCTGCTATGCTGCCTGCCTTGGCATATTCCGCCATCTCCCGAGATGTCAACGTGGACTGGATCTGCAGCAAGGAAACGCACACCATTCATATATACGCGACAACTTGATTATTCAGCAAGAGGAAAGCTGTATAGACGTAGGCAGGCTGCACGTAGAAGCAGAAGAAGATGTATTCACACATACAGTATGTCCACTTTGCGTTTCCAGAAACAGTGAAGGCATATGTAAATCAAATCGAGCTTCAACTTACCTGACCATAGAGTATACGAAAACTAATCATACATTCCAACATGTGGTTGTTTCAGCAAGAATGAAAGCGTATATGAAATAGGCTAAGCGTTCGGCGGGAGGCTACCAGACTTTGGACCAAGCAAGATCACACAGATTCTATTCTACGCAGCTATTCCTGCCGTCAAATCCATTATAGCGAGAAGGTTTAGATTCGCTCTTCACTACATTAGAGCTCAGAGCCTCATTATCTAGTGACAAACACGAGGAACTCGTGGACACTGTTGTTCGGGTGACTCGTTCCTACGCTGGATCAACGTGCGTGTAGCCAGCATGTTGACTGTGGTAGGGAGAGAAAACTACGAAAAAAGTTTCAAAAATTAAAAAAATCATTAGTAGGAGCATGAAAATGGAGAAAAGTGAAACAGACGCAAAAAAAAAAAGATCTCGCGAAAACCTAGCTAAAGCTCAGTTAATTGATGGGTGCATCTGGATCCGCGATTCTCCATAACATAGGATCCATGGTCCATCCTGTGCTCACTGAAGAGCTGCTATCAACATCCAACTTGAGGGTCTTTACGACTACGATGAGGATGTTGGCTCGTTCAAAAAGAGTGGCGACAGAAACAAAGGTAAATTTATGTAGCTGTAGTAACGGTATCAGCAACGTTATCCCCACTGAGTAACTATAACACTGAACTAATCCTCACCTTAGCAATGAGTCCGGTGGTGATGGCCAGCAGTGGGAAGACCGACATGATGACCAGGGTGAGCTCCCAGCCGTGCACGAACGCGTTGATCACATTGGCCAGGAATGTGACGAAGAAGAACACAAACATGCCAACCTTCTCACCCATTCCTTCCTGTAACTTGTTCAGATCCCTGCAGATCACATTAAAATATATATTACTTGTAGCCTCCCTAAACGCTACAGAGTATTTCAAAAGCGATAAAGGAAGAAACGAGAAGTACATATCAACAATATAACTTAAACTTAGTAATTCGAAAAAAATATACCGACCGTGAGGAAGTAAGTAAACCGATAAACCGAAAGGTAGTCACGTAGGCAAGATAAGGAAGATGCGTCAAAGGTTTAGCTTCAGCAACCTATTGGTTCTTCTGAAGGCGCTCTTAACAAAATATGGGCGAACCTAACTCTTCGAAGCCTACCGCCTATTCAGTATTCATCCCATACACTGTGGATGGATAGGTTGGAATGCCACAAACAGCCTTAGTCCAAAACGAATAAAGTTAGCCTTTATTTCTCATCAGAACAACACTATTAATATCGTCCGGAAAAAGGGACTGGATCGAGTTAATGGGTTAGTTCTATAGCACATAGCACACTGGTCAATGACGTCACTGAGCGCCTTATGACTGGCATGAGCATGAAAAAGAAAGAAGTGCACACACGACTAAGAGAGCAGTCAGTGGTCTAACTTAGACTGAGGACACCAATGGAGCTTCCCACGAAACATAAATCCTTTTAACACAGCAGAGGTGGAACAATGCAGCCTATCCCAAACTCCTCGTCTCATCAGAAACAAGCAACACTTACTATTTTAAATAAGCAATTGAAACTTTTAAGTTTTACGTAAATGCCAACTGGTAGCAGACAATGATCGTCATCCAATGACACAGGAGTGAGCTTAAAGAACCCAAAACGGGGATAAGTTGCTACTTACTCTGTTACTTTGGAAGCGAAGTCGTTGGTCTTGTGCGTATCAAACCAGCCCATCTCCTGCCGCAGCGTCTGGCGGAGGAACTGCGTTCGTATCCTATGCACCTGTGGACACATATTCACTTATAGGTATACCGTATGGCAACGAAAAACATTTAGCTCTATATCACAGAGTGCTGTTCTCTGCGTTAAAAATAACGATCTATCTACGAGACACGGAAATTTAGTAAGCCATTTTGCGATTAAAAACTAAAACCAAAAGAGTGACGTGTTTGTTGCAAGTGGTCTTGTTAGGAAAAATCAAGACGTAACGACACGAGATCTTTGATATGCCTTTGACCCCAGAAAGACCCGTGGACCTGATAGGTCCGATCTTAAGTTTTTCTTCGCTATAACATTAGAGTAGTAGTAGTAGTACTTACCTACTACTGTAGTAGGTATAAGAAAGTTTAAGCCTCCCTAAATAAGTATTAAGCTCTTCTAAGCTCTGAGAGAAAAAGGAAGAGGCATATAGCATGACGACAGAAACGGGGAACACACGCATGTAGGTGTTCCCACTAGGATCAACGCGCATGGGAACAGCAAATTGAGAAAAAAGAGGAAAATCAGAATAAAGCATGAGCCAAGTAGGACTATGAAAATGGAAGGAAGGAAACAGGGCACGAAAGACAGACGTCCCGAAGACCTAGCTAACGGCTTATAGCATTAGATCTATAATAATATTTGTAAGCCAAAACTTGAGAACTTCAAACTTTCTTGTATCATTCATTAACGACTTGATAAACTGAGAAAATTATTGCTATGGTAGGCAAGCAATGAGTCACTGCGACAGTGACACACCAAAGCACTACAATACAGACAAATTTACATTTATCAGGTAACCCATGAAGTTCTTCTTTTGTTCTGTGACACAGTTAACTATAAAATCGCATGAACTTTTTTTGGTTAGGTACCTGACGTGAAGTAGAGGACCAGCTCAAGAATGCTCGAGGTCGCGATTCTGCAATGGAAGATAAACCGCACTTGCCTCTTTGATATGGAACAAATAACGAACGCATCGGTTGGTGCCAATTCCCAAAATTCTGAGCATGAATGACCATTGTTCTTGCTATTGTTGCTCTGAACGCCCATAGTCACTGTAGAGGTGTTCCAGGAGAAAAAAGGCAAAGGGACATGCAGTGCGTCAGGACAAGCCGGGAACTAAACCGCGAAGAAAGACAGCACAAAGAAACGGCAATTCCGTGAAGTAGAAGAATATCAGAGACGATTACACAAGTATCAGCAGAAGTAGGAAACACGAAGAACAAAAGGCACATTACAGTAGCTATAGGGCACTCTTGGGGTTACTGCATAAACACAGGTTGCCCAAACATCACACACCTAACCTCATGGACCATCCTACGAGTAGCTATACTAGCTGAGGAGGTTCTTCGTAATCTCTCCTCATACTCCAAGGCGTACACCGACCTTTCATTATGGTTTTCTTTCAATATTTATATTCGAATACACCCCGCTGTTCTTGTACCGCCCCCACATCGGGGTGGCATCGCTAAATCTGGAGGCCACTGCCCTGGGCCTAAAGTGGTGTCAATAATGATAGCACAATTCAGAATTTTTCGATAACTTAAAAAAATACTACGCCATATCCTGTGAAATTTTGACATAAAAACCTTTTTTAACTAGTTACCTATTTCTTATAATAGTTTCCCTATAAACTATTTGATTAAACTTTTATGATGAAATGCATAAATTTGGAAATAAAGATAGCACAATTGAAAAAAATACATTTCCGCGTTACTACATCCAAATTAGAGATGAAGAATATCAAAACAAACCGGCGTCGCCATATTGGACAGTTGCTCCCCACCTTGTATACCTCTATATTTGGAAATTAACCCATTTCTTAGCATGGGAAGACAGTGTGGGTTATCTGAGAAGGAAAAGGGTCAAATAAGCGCATGAAATGAAGAAGGATACACTAGATCTGAGATTTCTAGGAAGGTTAGCAGATCTAGAAAGGTGGTAACTAACTTTTTGAAGAACCCAGAAGAATACGGAAAAAAGAAGTCTCCTGGCTGCCCTTCAAAATTGAGCCCTAAAGCCCGCCGCCGACTTCTCCGTGAGGCGTCTCGGACAGGAGAGGGGTCAAAAAGCCTGCAAACATCCCTGCAGTTAAATGTTTCACCGAGAAGAGTGCGACAGATCCTGGGTTCATCTAAGAACTTCAGTTATAAGAAGAGAAAAACTGCACCAGCACTCACGAAAGCATACAAGGCAAAACGCGAAGAATGGGTTCGAGAAAAAGTGCAATGGAACCATGAAAATTGGTCTAATGTTATTTTTTCCGAGGAAAAAAAGTTTAACCTAGACGGACCTGACGCTTCTCAATACTACTGGCATGATCTTAGAAAGGAGGACAAAATTTTTAGCAAACGACCTTTTGGTGGCGGATCCCTTATGATCTGGGGAGCATTCATCATCAAGGGCAAGGCGAATTTAGTGATGATGGAAGGTAGACAGAATGTTCAGAAGTACACAGAAGTCTTAGAAACTAGTCGTCTCCCATTCCAAACTGATAAACATTAGCAAGAAGCGGTGTTCCAGCAAGATAATGCCGCCATTCACACAGCGAGGTTGACCACAAATTGGCTTAATGCCCATAATATCGCCACTTTAGCCTGGCCTGCTAATTCACCCGATCTAAACCCAATTGAGAATCATTGGGGATACTCTCACGGCATGCTTACGCCAATGGGAGACAATGTCAGGATAAAGAAAGCTTGTGGCAGACCATAAATGAATGCTGGGAGGCTATCCCTGAAGAAATGCTCGCTAATTTAAATAATTCTATGAATAATTGATGTGTAGAGGTGTTGCAATCAAAAGGCAACGCTTGTACATATTAAGAATTGTGTTTTTTTGCTTTCATTGTTTTCTAAAATACAATTTTTTCCATATGTACTATCTTTATTTCCACCCGACTCGCACCCACAAACTATAATTTTCGCGGTAAAATTTTGAAAAGACAACGAATACAATAGTGATTATAAGGAATCGGTAACTAGTTAAAGTAACATTATTCAGTTAAAATTTAAACTATATTGATGCAGTACTTTTAAACTTATTACAAAATTTCAAAATGTGCTATCATTATTGCCACTACTTTAGACACCAGTCCAAGCACAGAAATCGATTATAACAAAAATGGTGCGTCATCTCACCTGCCCCTCAGCGCAGTAGTTGAGGCAGGTCACAAAGATGTAGCCCGTTATAAACTGGATGCCACCAATGATGGCGGTCCCTGCACCAAAGCGCACCACGTCGTTGAAGAAGTTGTCTTTGTACATGTCTTGGAACGTTGCGTTCACCCTGGCAATAAAGAATGGTTAATAACACGTTTATTACGCTACGGGCAAGCGCCGCTTTAAAAACAGACAGGACACCCAAATTGATGATTTGCTCGTAAAGCTCGACACTTTCCCCATTACCAACGTTTACTCTTGACGCAAGCTGTTTCTGAAGCAGGGTTTGCCTCGGTAATACATTGAGCTTTTCATGTCTGAATTGAACGTAACTTTCCGGGGAAATAGCACAATGTCCACAAATGGGCACAGTCAGGAAGTAAAGAGTGTAACGGAAGGACTCAATAGGACTAAAATACAACTAAGCCACAACCGCATGTAGCCGAATGGCGTCGCATCGACGAGTCGAAGTATTTGAGTGCGGGACCTCAGACCTTAGAAGGTTGGGTTCTTAATCCTTACCAACGGCAACAAATATAAGCAGCGTTATATTCGGTACGCGAGAGAAACCACAGTTAGCTACAGTCATTGCTCAAACTTTCTGTACTTGACGACATTTTACCGAGTTTTGTGTCTGGGTGCAGCTCAAGTTGATGGCCAGTAAGGAGAGGGAGATTGAATGAATTAAGAGAAAAATAAGTTGTTCAAATAAGTTCTGCGAGAAGCAATGTGAACTGAATATGAAGTGTAAATAAGGCTTCAGTTCAAAGGTGAAGTTGAATCAGGACACCATACGGCCCAAATGTCGTCGCTAGAGCTGTGGAACTTTCCACCCGCCTCCACTGCAATTTTCTATTGATACGGTTATTGTTTAATTTGTTCCCTTCATTTATCTGCGTGCTTAATGGATGAAAGTTTCGACTGACGACGATTTTTCTGTCGAAATTAATTAAAAACTTGCAGGCTGTTCAGCCGTCCTGTTCGTCGATGTTGAAGTCATTGATGACGTCACTTTTTGATGCAAGTTTCTCGTGAGTTCTCCCGTTACACTTCTTGCTTCGTGGGCACAGTTAACACAAACGGATCAATGTCCATTCCACCAATATGAGGACGTTAAAAACAGTTTTATTTCACGGCAGACATGTTCAACTGAGGTAGCATCAGAGGGGCAAAACAACTACATATAGTCAAACCAGCGTAAGGAGTCCGGTGGGCGTGGCTAAGAACGCAAAAGCAACTTCGCCAAATCTCAGTTAAGCGCGAGGAATAACTTGTCTTAATCGATAAAATTATATTTATATTCGAATGTTCAAAGTGCATTAGCTAATAGTTTGGACTTGGCATTGCTGCGTTCAATTCAGCCCCGTCCGTAATGGACTGCTTAAGCTGGTTTCACTAGGTATAGTGGGCACTTGCTGAGGACGTCTCGACTGTGACTATTAACAATACAGCAATACTACTACCCACGGTAGCAGCGGACGTAGCGTGCTGCACAATAGTGCTGAGGTTCCCGAGAACGATCACCAGGCCAGGGGCGGTCTTTCTCAAGGGCGCTTAGTGAGCTGAATCAGCAACTTCGCTTGGTGCGCTTAGCTTTCGTGGGGGTACCTAGGTACTTGAGAGCAGGATGGTCGTTGAACCTTCCGTTTCGGTGCCACAGCTCCTAGCCACCCTACGTCGGCTGCAGCTGTTCTTACTCCTTTGGGGCCAGTTGGCCTATGTCTACCGAACGAACCAATGCGTGTGGGTTTCCCCAGGGGAGGATGCAGCCAAAGTTGACTTGACCTTGACTTTATAACAGGCACACATAAACTGATGAAGTTACATCTATGCAGTCATGCTGCTACATCAAACTCACATTGTGGTGCACTGATTTATAGTTAAAAATGTGGCTAATGCCTCTCTACGAAGAAGAGTTATGCTAGATTAGATAGAATGTGGGCACGGACCAAAATGGTAAGTGCAAAAGAGGAGTTGAATTAAAGCCTACGCTTTGGTTCCCTCTAAGCTATCACTAGAATGCACGGAAAAACCTTCAGGTGCCTTGTCACTGCATTGGCGCAAAGAAAAATGGTGGACATTAAACGGAAAACCGCATGAAATAAGACAAACGTGTAAATGTGAGCAGTTACAGTGCATGCGTTATAATACTGACACGACGTGTTAGACTGATCAGTTGTGGAGGAGAAAAAAGAGAACGAAGCTGCCTCTGAAGGATGAATTAATTTAATGCTGAACTAAGAATGATTACGTTAGAAATTGACTAGCTACGGAAGATGGTGCCTAAGCTACAGATGGCGCTGCTCCTAATATGCGTTCAAGGTAATTTTCGACAGTGTTGAATGTTCACCACCGATTTCATATGGGAATGTAGCCTCAAGTATACACCGTGAAATGTCTGCCGCACGAACCAGTGCGTGTGGGTTTGCCAGTGGAGGGTGCAGTCAAAGTTGACTTTACTGCGAAAGCAGTGACCTAGTGAGCAATGGGGACGGTAAATGGGGGGGGGGAGGAGTCACAGTTGTCATGCAGGTCTTCAGTGCTTGACGCTACAACCTTGACTATCTGCTGTTGACTGCAGCAATGCACTCTTTGGAATCTAGCAAGCGTTAATCTGCAGTGCCAACAAGCGCATATGAGTTTTTGGGTTAAAAGGTGCTGCTTAAGTAAGTTTACCTTCAACTTTGACTATTGTAATAGCAAAAGAACAAAGGAATAGACTGCCACTATTAAAAACAAACATAAATGTTTCAAGAGCCAGTAAAATTAACAAACAAAAGCGCAACTAGATCAGACAGCTGGTAGTAAATCGACTGACAGGCCCCTTATCTGAACAACCAAGACTCACGCACCGGCCCTATATGAGCTATTGCCTTTCTGTCAAAATTATTCCTCCGACAGCTGAGACAAAGACGAAATGCAAAAACTTATCATTAAACCACGGCGAAGGTTACCCAAGTCTTATTCATCGCTAAGGACTGAAACTCTCATGAGAGATTAACCAGCAAGATGCAAGGACGAAAGGCGACTCACTGTTCCACGGTCGTGTTCATAAGAATGGCGAGCTCAGTCAGGTTGACTGCACTGTAGACGAAGGCGTTTGTGACGTCGCCGAACAGGATAACCATGGCAGGCATGCAGAGGCCCGCTGCTGATGCCGCTAGCAGGGCGATGAAGATGAGAAAGCGCTCTTTGCCTGTCGAGTACCTGAACTGTAAAGCGACACAAAGATCAGCAATGTTATTATCTTATGAATGGCTCACGTCGTCACTCAATGCCGGTAGATTATTAAATCCTGAGCAAACCCACTTCCTCCTCTTCCTCTGCCCGTTTTTTTCTGCAGCTACCAAGTTTTCGAAGGATTTCTCAAAGGAAGATCTAATCAAGTGGCATTTCCGGTATCTCCTACACATATAGGAATACCTTCACAAAGGCGAGCTCAGGTCAACAGTGTTGATATACCGCGCCCATGTTTGCCCGCTTGTCACTTCGTATCCGGCACGGATACGGTCGCATAATCGTCAAGGCGCGAATTTTCCCGTATCTCATTCTCATGGAATTTTCCAAGGTTTCAGACACACAACTCTTTATTATAGTAAAGATTATTATACATATTACTTCTTTAAGCCTCCCTAACCACAGAGTACACTGTGATCCGACGAGAGACGTGTAGAATGTCGAGAGGAACGTGGAACGCAAGCACGAGGGCGTTCATTCCCGCACAGGAGCAACGCGCATGGAAATAGAAGCCAGAAAAGAACGGAAGAAAGTATCACATATGATGAGCTATGTTTAAAAAATAAACATTCATCCGAAAGAAGTCAATGCAGTGGCAAGCAGAGTTACGGAGTCGGATGAAGAAAGCCCGACTATGACTCCTTGGACCATAATATGTACGGACTCCGACTCGGCAACCCTGATGCCAAGCATGTTGCCAAACAATGTTGATAAAGATTCCTAGTTTTCCTACCTAAAAAATCTTTAGAAGAAACACAATAGGTGTGACAGAGCCCATCCGTTTCCAACGCAAACGGTTTGGTGGCAAACTCGATTGTTCGTTCGGGACTTTGTGTTTCCCGATCTGTATTGGTATGAAATTCAATACCGGGATCAGTGTCCGGCTGTGTGGATCCGCAAGCGTTCAAGTCTGGCGTAAATGGCTTTACCAATACGTTTTAGGCAAGTTTCGCACCAATTGTCCGGTTGCTCGGTGCTTGATTCCGGGTTTTTCTTACTCTTTTCTTGACGTACGAACCTACTGTAAGTAGACCTCCTTAGAATGACCATAATCTTGTAAACAACACATTTACATATTTCAATGCTGAGAGAACAACATAAACTAGAGCACTCTGAGAGCGCATACCTCCGCCAAGTGAGGCAACGGTAGCAAAAAATTCGAATTGGTTCTGAAACCATAATTTTCTTTATATAAACTCTAAAATCTAATCATTTGTGCCTTTTTACATTAATCATTTGTGCCTTTTTATATTAATAACAGCTCGTTCAATTTTCTTGAAGATCCGTTCATGACTTTTTGAGTTATAGTGTTAACAAACGTTATGACAAACATAAGTCAAACATACAAACGAACAAACCGATCTGCACCAAAATTTCATAATTTATGCCTTTTAACATTACTAACAACCCCTAGAAATTTCGTAAAGATCCATTCATTATTTTTCGAGTTATTGTACTAACAAACATAAAATTAAAAACAGTGACAAATGAACGAACGAACAAACGGATCATTACCAAAATTTGGTCATATACTCTTTGCTATATACCTAACAACTCATGTTAATTTCATCAAAATCCATCCATAACTTTTTGAGTTATGACATCAAGAAAAATGAGGCAGACAAACAAACGGATGGACATATCTTTACCAAAAGTTAATCATCTGTTCCTCCTAACATACCTAACATACCTAAATTTCATCCAAATCGGTTCATAACTTTCTGAGTTATCTTGGTGACAGACAAACAGTGAGACAGACAGACAAACACGACGAAAACATAACCTCCGTGGCGGAGGTAATAAAGAACCATTCATTGCAAAACAATAAGCGTTCAGGGCTCACTGGTTGGATACAGGGAGCGTTCGATCGGGTGCCGAAATTAAGCTATTGAAGCTTGACGAGTTCGAAACTTCAGGTTATGGGGTGACAGCGACCCTTCAATTGGCTTTCATACACTGACCCTTAACCCAATAACTGCTGTAGGCCTATCTTTTATCAAATTTCGGGAACGGATATTTCAGTCATGCGCAGTCAATGGGTTAAGACATGAAGTGCGAATGATGCAAATCGGTTACCGTACCCTTCAGAGGGAGGTTTCAGGCAGTTCTAAGTTATCAGGCTACTTCTAACATTTGCAATGAGATCGAAAAATGCCAAAGCTTCTGCCTAAAGTTCCGGTTAAGTCAAGCCTGGATCGATGGCTTAGTTTCGACCTTCAATTGAACGCGCCCTAAGTCCCCTTTGTTAATATCTTACGCATATTAGTGTCACTCTCGCTTCCAAGTGAAAACTTCTCCCATATTCGTACACAAGGAGCCCATTTTGTGAAAATGGTATTTTTTACTAACATTTCACTTGGAGTACCTTGTGCAGCCCAGCGCCAGGCAGCAAACTGCTCGAACTCTTCAATCACCATCACCTGACTCAGCACGTTAATGAACCTACGAATTACGGTAATATTCTAGATCTGGTATTCTCCACTCCTGATTGTGAAATTGTTGACCTAGCCATCCTAGACCGGCTAGGAGACCACAACATGATTGAATTTACGCTCAAA
>LQNS02278094.1:48202631-48227732 GCA_001587735.2 Parhyale hawaiensis | reverse complement strand
ATATACCGCCTATTTTTGAGTTAGATTATTGACGCTGCAGTGACGCATAGTTTTAGCGTGACATTGAAACGACGTTAACTGTAGTCACGGCTACGTCAGCCTACGTAACGGCAGAAGTGAAAAGTTGAGTGACTAAGCAACTATTGCGCGAGTGTGCACCCACCGTAACGTAACCATAAACAGTCCAAGGATCAACATTTTCCCTCTCAGGAATGAAACCGGATGCAGAACCACAAGGATTGTGTTACTGATCATACAATTGCCAAAACATGGTTAGCAGATTACGAGAACATTTATAGGTAGCAAGCAGAGATACCAACTTTTCTGGGAGAAGTGGTTCCAAGGCTGCGGGTTCTTCTTTGCCAGTTGTTTGCTGCATTTCCTGATGTGAGGGGAAACTATTTTTTTTTCCGAGATGTTAACGGAACTACTGATGTTGAAAATACAAGAATAGTAATAATAACCGAGCCACAGTTGAAAACCAAAGACGAAATCAGTAACTACTGCAGGATGTTACTCCAGAGACAAGCAAAACAATCAAGCAATTGGAAAGTCCAAGAAATACACCACTCCGATGTCGAGAGCCAGTGTATTCTCATACAGAGAATGCTCTCGTTAGTGGCTACCATGTACTTGACTTTGCTACGGGGACCAAAAAGGCGAGGTCAAGCAAGTACTTGTTGTGCATAGAACTAACGGTGTTTCGGGTCACAAAGGTAACATTATTTCTATAGTTATGCTACAGAGCAGTTCACCCCATTAAAATAGTCTTTTGACCATGCGTAACCTAAATAGCTCAAAATCGAACGAGTCCACCCAACACGTAGCGACAGTTGAATAACAGCAATAATATAGCACGAGCAATATAAACTTAGTTTTAAGGCAAGTAAAGTACCATAAAACAATTATAAATGAGTGCAGCTAATTTTCTGTACTGAAATTCAACGTGTTTATCATCAAATCATTTTGGTTTCATTCACTACAGCTGTTCTCTGAGTGCACGTGTAGATATCATATGTTTTAAAAAATTAAATGTTTCGATTTTCTTCCATCAATCCAGCTAATGTCTCCACAGGTACTAGCATCAGAATAATACAAATGGCACACACTTCAATAAAAAAAAAAAACACTTCACTACTGCATGTATTTCGTTAATACAATTTTACGGAAGAGTCGAAGTGAACCGACGCCCACGGCAGATCCACGTTCGTCAAGCTACGATCGGCGCACAAAACCCAAAGTTCGTGGCGCCAGACCAAGACTTGGATGCGAACGTTTCAAACAAGAAGTTCCGTGACGCCACAACATGCACTTGATGCCTTTATGCTCATTTGGAAGGGCCTCCTACGATGCAACCAGGATATTCTCTTTCGTTATAAAGAAACAATTTAAAATGAAGTAAAGTTGCAATCTCTATGAGACATTGTAAATCAATAAAAAATAATAGATAATAATTTACTAGTGTACCTGGAAGTCCAAAATGCCGGCAGAGAACTTAGGATGATACTTCTCCATTAATTAATCTGCTACTAATTCACTTATGTTAGGGTGCACTGCAACTGCCAACTTGAGGGAATCTAAAATATATCAGAGTTTTAGGCCAAAATTCTGCTAAATAACGCAAACCTTTCCTTTGTGTGACTAGCTACGGACTAGCTTTATGTGAGAAAAATTTCCGATTGGATGAAATATTTGCAAAAAAACATGTCTCAGTGCTACCTCCATTGCTTTTTATACTTTACGATTTCTCCGAATGGTTTGTGCTTAGGTATTTACTGTTGTAAATAGTTCCTCCGCAGCTCAGTAAAAACTTCTCCTTTTACTTTTTCAATGACCTGAAGAGGAAATGAGTCACCACGTACGACAACTAACCGCAAAGCGTAAATGGTGGTTCTTGTATACGTTTACTAGCCACCAGCTCAGCAAGTCACACCAATAGAAGAAATACAACAATGCAATCACGCCGGCCTACGCTGCGATGTAGGAGTGTATGTAAGCAGCATTAGCTATATTGCGGATACCGTGATTGACATAGGTAACGCGGGAGCTTGAGCGAAGTGTCAGACTGTCAGGGTGACCATGGGACACGTGTTACGATGCCTTATTTTTTGCCCCGAGTTTGGCAGCACAACTTCGACATGCATACGAATATTTTGAAGTGCTATCATATCGTATTCCGCATACTTACTGAACAATTTCAGAGTTGATTGAAAGTTATTATTCTTTTCCAAACACTATAAATTTACTGCGTGTGTTGTACAGGGATATTTCTAGACCACAAGACAGATGTTTTCAGTTTGAGAACAAAACACTGGTGACGCCTAGATGCATTCAGTGTGCTGTCATAGCTAGAGGACTGACAACGGAGTATAATATTGCGTGAGTAAATACGTCAAGTCTCTCTCAAGCCAACTGCGGTGTTTCAAGAAGGGCATGTAGTATGTCGATAGAAACGTGGACCCCATGCACGAAGGTGTTCCCACACAGGATCAACACGCATGGGCATGGCAAGTCGGGAAAAGAGGAAAAGTAGAAAAAGCATTATCCGTAGAAGCATAAAACAAGACAAGAAAACACAGTAGGCATGCATGAAAGACAGACCTAACTAACTTGACAATCTAGAAGCATGCCTCCGGAGAAGGATAAATATTGGTACGTAGCAATAGCATACTTTTAAAATCACAGCACTTTAAGCCCTTTTCCACAGACGAATTCTGAATTCATCAAGCATTAACTAAGGAGACGACCAGCATACACCCTAGTGTCCCTAATGAAATGCTCCGAGTCTATTGTTAGCACCTGCAGAAGTACAGAAACTGCGCCCTATGAAGCAATGCACTGAGGTCTTTCAAACTTAGGCACAAACTTTCCGATGGCTTACCATACGCCCACACAACTGTATAGTACCCAACCACTGAATTTCATTGGCACGAAATAAACATTGCGGACGCTACTGAACGCGACATCTCCACCATTGTTTGTTAAGTTAATTAGGCATAAATGGGTTTACAAGGATATATACTAGTCCCATGGATATTCGGGTTAAAGCTGGGCCGTCCCACGAGCTAAAACCGTAAAGACGCTTCTGGGTTAGCTAAAAATTCTAGTAGGGAGTTATTTATCGCAAGCTATAACACTTTCTTGCTAGGGTAACGTGTCTAGTACACGTCCACCATGCTAGTAGCCGTCCACTTGGCACTATAAACTTCCTGTGTGAAAACTAGCAGTGCTAGAAAGCTGTACATAGGCTTAAACTGTAGGTTAAGTAGCGCCGCACCATCCCTGAAAAAAGACTGACGGAAAAAATAAAACAATTAAAAGGTGATGGTTTTAACATTTTTCTCTTGTTATTAGTGAAAAAAATGTGAAAATCACTACAATTTTTTATTGTTTTATTTTTTCGCCCCTCATTTTCAGGGATGGTGCGGCGCTACTTAACCTACAGTTTAAGCCTATGTACGGCTTTCTAGCACTGCTAGTTTTCACACAGGAAGTTTTAAGTGCCAAGTGGACGGCTACTAGCATGGTGGACGGGTTCTAGCCATCTTACCCTAGTCTTACACATATATAGATTATACGTACATTGGGTTATACAGGGCTAGCACTAAATGGTAGGGATAGCAGTAAGTAGCTACGGTATATGACTAGCACATCTACTTCAAACCATAAGCAATGTTCAAATTACACGACCCTAATTTGCAAGACATTCAAGGGTCACCGATTCTGTATCGAAGCATTCATCAGTAATTAATCACTTCATTAATAATGAATTGAAAGTGATTCTACTAGGCAAGGAGCTTCAAATCTAAAATTTATGAAAGGTATAGCATCCAAGTAACTATCATAAACTATAAATATTTTTGCGATTTGCAAAATGACGATCATGTGAAGGCAATGATATCTTTTGCAATCCCAAACACAATTATTATATTCCTAGCCTGAGCCTCCGACGAGGCTAGGCTAGGCTAGGTAGGCATAGCCTACCTACAGCATAGGGACATGCAGTATGTTGAGAGCAACGTGGACCCTACGCACGAGAGCGAAGCCCAGTCGCATAAACGCGTACAGCAGGCCGGAGAAGAAGAGGACCACAAGAACGAAGCATTGCGAAGGGAAGCAGGCACGGAAAACGATAGTGGGGAGTTCTGAGAACCCACGGCAGGCGGAACGTTGGTTGCTCTTACGTACCGGGATCGAGGGGCACGCGCTCTGGTCAAGGCTATTCTTAGTATCGCAAATGTAGAATCGGTGAACAGTTTAGAACATAATGTCAACACGCGCTTGTGCGATTTGCCTAAAGAAAACATTTTTACCTTAATTCTGTCGTGCGAGTTACTAATCTCACTCATTCACTGGCCGATGCATCACATACCAGCCAGCAGCGTAAGGGTTCGACCTTTACGCTTTCACTTGATGCATTCGCAACGTTTTCGCGAACATCTTTTTGGTGAAAGTGCCACAAAAATGAACAATAAATTTAAATAGGAAATCCCGAGTATTTATCTATTGCACTACAAAAAATCTATGTATAGCTACATATTTTCATCACAGGGAGAGATCAACCACCTGGTACGGTATATAAGCTGTGCTGCAGCAATGGATTTTGAAAGAGTATTATTTCGAACCAACGGTTAGAAGTAGCTTATAACCTATCGGGGCAAATTGCTATAAGGTCATTATGGGGGTAAAAATGATTTCGGCCTCAGGAGAGTTAGAATCACTAAGGACAAGAAATGAGTGTATAAACTCGTAGAGCATTTATTTGAGGTCATTTAAGTGCGTGTATTGGTTTTCTAAGTAAAAAATGAATGTGTGACACATTTCCCCCAAGACCATATACAAAAAAAAAAAGATCGTCATTTGCCCCGAAAGGCTATAGGCTACATGATCTGTTAATGCCACCCAGCATGGTTATCCCGAAAGAGCCAGGGACAGGTAGTATGCAATACAAAAAGACGAACACAAGCACGCAACAACACGCAATGGAACAGCAGGCCGGGAAGCTGAGGAAAAGGCAAAGCACACGAAAAGGCTAAGACGGGCACGAAAGATATTTGTCTTGAATGCCCAAGGTATATGTTACCGTAACTTTAGTGTCCAGCCGCAGGCACAATTAAACCGACGAGGACATCGTTACTGCCTCCTTCACACGTCATCAGTCGCATGAACACTCGCTTGTATTTCCTAGCATAGTAATATGGCCCCTACCTTAATATACGCATTAGGCGAGAATTAGTTCAGTCCAGCTAGAATAGGAGCGTAAGCTAACTTACAGCCACACAATCCAGTAGCTAGGCCCCTATACCAAAATCTCAGGTGGGTGGGACACTTGAAATAATTACTCTACGGGCACCGTTTCACTGCAGGCCGTCACCGCAGACTCGTTGCACCGAGTGGACCAGCAGCATCCCATGCATGCCCTCGCTGGCACTCGTAGGCGCAACCTGGGCATTTCTGCATCCAAAACGACTCACATGGCAGAAAAATGCAATAATGATCCCAGACTGGCGCCAAAGTGCCAGCGCCAACAGACACAGCGGATCATTCCCAAAGATACTTTTTATTTATTTTACTGTTCTTAGTGCAGTGCCTTCGTAAAGTGGCCACATCGATCAAATGTCTCAAGATGTCTTCAACATTCTATACAGGAACGTCATCCTACAACGCCGACGGAGTTATTCATAATCTTACGCGAGTTTACCATTCCGAACTTGCGGCGCCAAAACACAGCGGTAGCGACAGAGGCACAACGGAGGTGAGAGGGCAGCAGCAATCGACCAGAGAGCGCATGGAGAGCAACGGTACCGACAGCTCTCTGCAGTCAACACACGCCTCGTATCCACGTGGTCTCCAGCGCTGGTCTACACTTCAATACCACTCGCCTTATTACCTATAATCAACAATGTCCATCGTCTCTTTTAGGGACATTATAGGTAGCGTCATTTCCTCGAGAATCTTTACCTTATTTTTGTGCACCAGGTGAGTTATCGAGCGTTTTTTAGCGTGGCCGTAAAAGGCTAAGCCCTACAGTGCTATTTCCGAGGATTTAATTCTTGCCGGATACCGCATTTATCATATCGGGTGGTAACTATAAATAAAATATTACCCAGCAACTATAAATAAAATATTAAGTTTTCTGCTGGAGATGTCAGAAATGAAAAGAGTTTTCCATGTGAAACTAATGCACCACAAGAACAATGATGAGTGTACAGTACTTCAGTAATACTAATAACAGAAGAAGAAAACTACACGCGAAGAGCGCTTTCTAGTTAGACTTGAACCGCAACGCCACAGCTCTTGATCAAACCACGAAACAATCTTTCCAAAAGGTCACGATCTCCACAACGAGCAAAAGCTTTTCAATACTCGAGCACACATAACATGACACCCTCCACTTACCATAAACAACTTTGATTACAACAGAAAACAAACTTAAAACAGGCCACGATTTCTAACGCATCAGACACCACTTTGTCTCATAGGCATAAAAAGAAACACTCTTCAATAGAAAAAAACACAATGACACGAAGCGAATAAGATCCTCCCTTCTTTCATCCACAAACGACCACAAGGGACGACAGCAACCACCTCCTCAACAGCCTCAACTCAAGACACTGCACAGTCTGCACTGCAGGCTGCTGACTTGCCTGCTGCGGTTCCACGAATTACTCCAGCCAGCCGGCCGGCGGACGTTCTTCTAAAGCGTAGCGTTGCACCATGCGTGCAGGCACACCTCAGCTGAGGCCGCACTACCCCGCGGGGCAACTTTTTTGTAACGAAATCCAGCGATTGTGTGACTCTGCAGTTTGAAGTGGTGGTGCAACGCATCGGCCACGTTTTGCGATGAAACAAGTATTATTATTTTATGCCAAGTTTTACTCGTTTCACGCCTAATGTAGCCAGCCAGCTATCTATCAGCGCAAAACTTGGAATTAAGTTATGGTTGATTATATTGTTTTTTTCCTAGTTTTAGCGTGAAATCTTCTACTGTTGGGCAGCTTGAGAATCCCTTCATATGATGGATAAACAAAAAAAAAAAAAATGGTAGGCAATATGTTAGATCTGAATTTTATATTGCCATTTGACATCATTTGGCTGGGAAAAGTTCATATTTTTACTATACTACTGACAGTATTTCCAGACTTTTATTATTAGTAAATTTGCAGTTCCAGCATTTCTAAATTAGGTATCAGTGTAAAATTATGCACTCAACTAAAGCGCTTTGTTAGGCTACTTTCACTCAAAACATTACAATCGTCTTCAAAAGTAAGTAAAACCAAATCACCGCATTTTTTCAGAAATCAAATTATGCCCGAGCGGTTATATCAACGCAGTAATAAATATTGTTTCAGAGCATTAAAGGTACTAGATCCGGCAAGAGCATAGTTTTCGCATGATGAAAGGATCAAGCCTCCCAACCCGTGGCGCGCTTGCTATGCATCAACCAGAGAGGAGAAACTAATTGAAATAAACACTAATATTATTGGCTTGCCAAGATCTAAGTTAGTATAAGTTAGGAATACATGCGTTTCTTTAATTTCTTTCTTTCATTTATTGTAAGGCAAACAGCGTATGCATGATATTGTTATCATCTATATTACAATTCTGCTTGTCCCTCCGTTATTTACTTAGTTACTTCTTTACTTAGTACTAGGGCATCTTTGAGGTATCCTTGTTACGACCTGGGAAGAGATCAATAAGAGAAGGAATCAAGTTAAAATTTAAGCTGCTGCTGCTCGCAGGTCTTAGGTAGAAGATTCACTGCCTGACTTGGAACATGTTTCATCCTTCGTATGCATGATACGGGTCTGAGGGCATCATAACTGAGGAACAATACTGGTGTTGTGTAGAAGTTCCACAGGTGCCATCAGTATTAGGTTGGGAATATTAGGATGATAGGGGTGTGAGACATCACTGAAAAACAGTACGGTCCTTTCGTTGTGTGGAATTTCCACAGGTTCCAGCTCAGAGACTAAGGAATACAGGCGAGCAGTTTTTCAGTATTTTTACATAAAATTGTGTCTGAATATTGACGTCACAGTCCTCACTTTGTTATTTCATCATAAGTTGGTATACAGGATACACGTTTCATCTACATAGCTATCAATGGTGAAGGGCTATAAAACTCTGAACCCAGCAGGCGTTTTTAAAATGAAATCATCCTGGGAGTCTTTTTCTTTTCAAGAAGGTAAGAATACGGGGTGCATTTCACTGATTAAATTGACGATGTAGTAGTTTTGCTCGGTCAAATATTTTTCTCGGCCTATGAATTTTTCATGGCACAGCGCTCGAGGCAGAGCTGAGCCGCGCTTAGAAGCTCTTCTTATGTGTTTTCGCTAGTCTGTGTTCCAGCTAGTTCCTATTATCTTACAAATTTAAACACCCCGCATACTTGATATGTACCCTGGTACATCAGAGGAACGTTATAAGCAACTCAGATGCTGAAACGGAGATCAGAAATTCTAAGCAAGGGCGGAAAATCTCTCTAAAGTGAGCGAATACGTTGCTTAAGCCACCCTAGAAATAACAACGGGTTCTTGAGAGAAGAAAAGGAAGGAACATTGTTTACGTCGAGGGAAACGTAGATCACAAGCACGAAGGTGGTCCCACACCATGCGCGTGCAAGGTGGCAGCAAGTCGGGAAAGAAGAGGAGGATTAACAGAACAAAACATCAGTAGGAATATCAATAAGGAAATAAAGAAAGGAGTCACGAAAGAGAAACGTTCTGAAGGAATAGCTAAGGCAACTCGCTATTTCGCTTGGGAGTGATACCTCCATGACACAGAATGGGCAAACCCGATCCTACGGCGCACTTTCTCCCCATTGAGGGGAAAGAATCTTACAATATTACAGGTTAAACTCGTGCGCAACGCTACGTTCGACTTTGACATGGAAGTTTAGACAGGAAAGCCCTCGCGGAAATACACAGCACCCAATAACCTCACACGACAAGAGTCACAGACACCGAGTCAACGCTCTCGTAACATGACCTTAACTGAGCCCCGAACAGACATGGCGGACACACGGTACTGTTGTCTTGTCATCCTCGTTTTTGGTACGTTGCAACGGAGTGCAGAATGGATAAACAATAGCACGAAACGTTGCTCCCATACAGAAACACGATGAACAAAAGTAGCAAAATAGCCATGAAATGACGTCCTATATGCAGTTATTGAAAAGCAATTTGCTGATTATATACATACGGATTTTGTGCTTAATTAATTTCTGGTCGTAACATACTGTACTTTGGTTAACAAATCCGAAATTGAACAAGAACACGTGCTCAGTACTAAAGGACCGAGTAGTAAACGCTACAAAAAATTCGGATTGTTTCAAAGATTTAGAATGGAAGTCTTGAAAAGTGTCACTACTGCACAGCTCCTGGATCACATTCATAAGTATTGGCACCAGTAGTTATAAATGTTACTAAAGAGTAAAGAAATAATGAAGTATTCGTTACACATAGTAAATTTTGAGTATACTTACGGTATGTATAAGTGAACTACCTTACGTTAGGCGAGGTAAACTGTTTTAATTGTTTCTCAACATATTAGCACATTCGCTACCACTTGAGCCACCGGTGGCTCAAACTAGCGTCCATATACTAACAATGAGGGTCGCCCCTGAAGCTGAAACCGCAATTGAGCTGCTGGGGCGGCGCCGAGGCGTCCCCAAATTTTGCCAGGGTTCCCTGTGGAACACCGGGAAAACTGCTTGGCAGCGAATGTGTTTATTAAGCAGCAAGTTTGTTATGAACCTGTCCAATAACACTTGTCAGAAAATTAGAGAATTTAGCCAAAGTACACAAGGCGCTTTTTTATAGCAATGGACGATGTCGGTAAAACAACCAAAGCAAGTTTTGGTACAACAACTAATCTAAGTTTTTAGCTAAAGAACAAACGTATGTCGTCACGTATTGTTCCCTAACGCAACTTTACAGGACCAAATATAATGCAGAAAATTGGACAACGGGTTATTTCGATGGCTATTTGGAGATCGTGGTACCCAACTCCCAAACGGTGTCTCAGTGTTGACGCTGGGCGCCAGGCTTCATCTAACGTTCTTAATTGAATAGAAAAGGTGTTTAAAAGCTATCCGAGTCTCAATTTGAGGTTATATTGACAAAGGAAGAAATCTTTATATCTGTGACTTTATAGCTACATTTAAAGAGGCAAAATCTAAATACATAGCAGTCTGATTTCTAGATTTAAATTTTCAAAAGTAAATTATGCTCACCATAGCCGAGATTTTTCTGTGTGTAGGAACGATGAAATATAGATGCACTACTCCATAACCATCTCGTCGAAAATGCTCATAGTTAAAAAGCCGCAACGGTTTGCGTTTTAAACGTAGCGTGCACCTATCCGATTGCATGACAGTTGTGTTAGATCGGAAGATAAGATTTTTTTATGGCAACAATGAGTAGTCTGTCGACTGCAAAGGTATCTGCGAGAATGCAGGGACATACTCCTACCCCTGCACAATTCTTGGTCGCCTTTATGGCAGTCACTGGATGTCCAATATCCAAGTCGCTGGATTGTTCGTGGCGACCACACTGCCTGGCCATTTAAGGTCTCCTGATATATATAGGATGCCCCCTAGATTTTTTTTTTGGCGACATGTGAAGAGTTTGATGCAAGTGATACCCACCCAGTTCCAAGAAAATCTAACCGTTAGAAACGTTGAAAAAAAATCTGATGTCTTTGAACGCGTCTAGCGATCAAGCACCAACGATTAATGGCAGAAGCACGGTAGATGGACGCCTTTTTCGAGCAACTTTTGTAAATACGTAACCTAAAATTCAGGTGTGTCTTGTGTTAATTAATAATCAAACCAACGCTATTCAGATTTTACATTTTCACTTTCCTCCAACTCTTTAGGTACGAAGTTCGCTCGAATATTATTAGCGTTTCGCTTCCTTGAAGCTCTTTAGCTAAACAGTGTTAACCAAACTGTTATGGAGTATGAAGTGTTCGTATATATATTAATTTTAATAACCTGACGCTGAAGGGTGAAGGATGCCCGATATAAGATGCCCAAACGCCCAACCACGCTGACAACGTTTAGAGGTGTCAGAAATTTCCGCTCCCACGGATATGCGACCAGGAACTGTAAATCTTTTAAAAGATCTACCACGAACTATCCAAATAACAAATTCAAACTACCCGAGCATACCAACAGCTGGCATGGGATTGAGGTATACGATAGTGTCAGATACAGATATGGCACCTAATGGACTACCTGTACAAGTTAGGACGAACAAACATCGAGTTCAACAGTACAGTACGGACATAAAGCTTATCTCACAAAACGAGGGTTTTTTCGGGTGAGTGCTCCCTCACAAATCTATCCCATAAAGGTGCTATTGATCGCTTCAACGCATTTATTTTATTTTTTCCAAGCACTGGCCACAGTCCCGCTGGTTTTATATAACATTTTTAAAGAAATTTCAAATTTTGAGCTTAACTAACTAGAGCCAATCATGAACTTCGGGGTGAGTGAGACAAATTCTACTAAGGTGACGATGATCAGCGACAGGTATGACACAGTATTTGAGGTTGACAACCTTGCAATTCATGGTGGCCGGTGAGTCCCTCAGGTGACTGGCCTCAAGGTCAGCACAGAATCACAAGGTGGTGCTGGATCATCGGTCTCGAGCCAGGAAGTCGGCTCATTGACCTCCCAATCATTTCTTTGTCACAGTCAGACACAGGAACGTGCGGTAAACGTGGCCTTGCTTTCAGTAAAGAAATTATGACTAGCTATTTAATAGAAAGAGCGCTGTGTTTTTCTGTGTATATAGGTGTACACAGAAGCTGCAGCGAGAAATCACGAAACAAAGAAGAAGAAACAAGCGCAATTGTGCGGTGCCAATCTTTCGATGTGGTGATGCAATCCTGGTCAAATTAGATTTGTCAGCTCCATCACCTTATTTGGGCAACTACATTTAACCTATTTCTCGCATAATATTTTAGAATTTCTATGCACGCCGTAATTTATGGACGTAATATTTCACAATAATGTCTATAAAACTGAAAGGCGATTTGTAAACTACAAATAGCAAACGATGCATAAATTGAGTAAGTCAGCGTAAAAATAACATACTTCCTTATCAGACAAGAGTGGCACAAGTTTAAGTGAATATTTCAGCAAATTTATAAGTGACAGGTTATATGATGGACTTCATCGGTCGAGTTCGGACTCGTTCGGTTGGCTCGGCAAAGTAGATCCAGAGAAGAGCGTTGGTTATGCTACTTTGAATAGTCTTGTAGGTGTAAAAAATTAACCCAAGTCCGCTTGAGACTTCTTGAAACTACGGTATGTTTCAGTTTCCGAGCGTCTCATGAGTAACCGAATCTATGGCCCAAATTTTATATAGACTTGACGAAGCCAAGGCACTTGACTTGAGGTTTAGGGCGAGTGGACTTGGTATAGATCGACTTGACGACCTTCCGAACGAGGACTACTATTATCATAGTCATAGTTTCACCATCGCATCCACTCAACGAGTGATCCCTACAATGATCCCACCGAACGAGGACAGACTTCAGCAAACTACTGTTCGTTTTTGCACAACAGTAAATATTAAGAAATGGTGGTACGGTGACGAAACATTTCAGGCTGCATAACTTGAGTAAATTGCCCGTACATCTGAGAAACGCCGTTTTTTTAATCTCACTTCAGCGTTCTACCTATTCATTCTTTGTAGTTATATGACAATGAACTGTTTAACGATTAACTTGTCAATATAATATAGTCTCAAGTCTTGGGCCGTCTTCACACGTTCTTCAACGTAGCGCGTTTAGTCAAACTGTTGAATGCGGCGCATTCAATTGATAGAAGCAGCTGCAGCAAATGCAGGAGACTGAAGGATGAAGCACGTCCCTTTTCTGAACGCGTCGCGTAGTTCAAGTTCAATAAACAAAACCTATAAATACTGAATTAATCCTCTATAGCGTTTTCAATTCATGAACAAATCGAAAAAAATGCTTTTTTACAGTCACTTAAACGATCAAAATCACTGTATTCCCTTTTAACGCAACAAAACTCTAGAGTTAAGCTGTAAATGTTGTACTAAGAACACTGACGCCATCTTTGATTTGACAACGAAGAGAATTGCTGCGTGCTGATATCAGTTTTATTGTTTTATTACTAATACTATAAATATTTTGAAAATAGTTTTTTTTCTATCAAAATCAGGCTATAAGATTATGGGATACGAATGTGACTTCGAACCGACGCGAAATATAAGCGATAATGTAAAGAAACTATATCATAACTGAACGCGCAGCATCATTCATTTAAATAAGGTTTTCTAGGGTGGACAGAGAAAGAAAACGTTGACGGACAGCTCGTGTTCATTTTCGTGATTGAACGCGTTACGATGAGGGACGTGTGAACTAGCTCAGTAGTCTGCTAATTAGAACTAGCAGTGATCGAAAGGACCTGCCAGTATATTCTGGCAGGCCCTCTGCCAGCCACAATAGATTTGGGTCTCACAAACCCAAGGGTCTCGAGTGCCTTCTCCGCACGAGATATTGCAGCTGGCCGCAGTTCCTGCTGAGAAGGTGATCTTGAGAGGTTGAGAGGAGATGAACAGGCTAGTGCCATAGCTGGGTACTCAGTCTTCCGCAGTATGCTCCTCTCTCTCTTCCATCAGTAGCACCACCTGATGCTCTTTTCCTTTCCTTTCCTTTCTCTTCTTCTTTTCGACCAAAGCCCGTACTGGTGATGGCAGGGTCTGGGGCTCGTGGATAGCTGGCTGCTATCGTAGCTATCATGACTGTCGATTTGTTTTGTTTTGTAAATTTTTTTTATGATTTTCTTTGTTTATGGTGTCCATTTATTTTTATTTTTTGCGTGTCTGATATTTAGATATCCGGACGTGGAGGTGAACCCCGGTCCTTGTGGTTCTGGTTCCCGCACCGGCCGCATCTTATGCACTAATGTTAGTGGTGTCTATGGTGATTTGGCTGAGCTCGCCGTAGCCTCTGTCAATTATGATCTGGTGCTATGTTCGGAGACGCTCGTCTCAAGTCACCGTCATGTTTCTGAGCTGATGATCTCGAACTTTGAGAAGCCAGTGCTGTGGTTGCGAGGCTCATGACCTGGATTTAGGGGACTGGCTGGTTACGTTTGAAAGGGTGTTGTTGGTTGTTGTGTCCAGGCAGAGTGAATATGACTGTCCAATCTGTCCATGTTGTGAGCTGAAGGTACTTCGAGTCTGTGGCTCATTCGGGAACTTTTATTTGTTTTCAGCGTATCGCAGCCCGTCTGCTGATGATGGGGTCTTTGATTATCTCTTAGATGCAATGGCTGGGATTCAGTCATCGGATAGGCGTTCTGCTTTTGTCTTTATGGGCGATTTTAATTGTCACCATGTAGAATGGTTAGGCTCTGGGAGGACCGATTGCGATGGCCATGCAGCTTTCGACTTTGCGAGTGCCTGTGGTTGTGAGCAGTTGGTTGAGGGTCCCACCCATTTGATGGGAGGTGTCCTTGACTTGCTGATGACTGATGTTCCTGATTTGGTTGGAGTGTCAGTGGTATCTCCCATTGGTTTCTCAGACCATGGTGCCCTCTCTGCGACGTGCAAGTCCGTAAGCAGGTCCCCTTAGTCACTGTTAGGCGTGAAATATTTTTGAAGTCTAGAGTGAATTGGGACGCCGTCTCTGGCGCCATAATTGCGATACTCAAGGGTGTTGTGAGAGAGTCTACTCATCTCGGATTTACTTTGGGTAGGCTTTTCTCTGTCATGGTGCGCGCCTATGTCTCTTTCCGCTTCATTACGGTCAGGACGGGCGATGATGATGCCTGTAGGAGGGCGCACCAGTTGAAGCGGGAGGCATATGCCCTGCTGCCAAGGCGGACCTTTTGTTGCACTACTTTAATGGGAAGCAGACCCGGGACCGGGTGCGCAATCCTTTAGCGTGTGATCCCGAGCCGAATTTCTCCGGTTTTGCTTTCAGATCTTCTGAAGTGCATCGTCTTCTTCTAGACCTGGACCCCTATGGTGGGACTGATCCATCGGGTATGTTTCCTCTCTTTCTGCGGAGGGTGGCCGGTGTGCTCGCAGCCCCACTTGGTTCCGTGTTCTGGGGGCTGTTACGGCTGGGCTTTTTTCCGGAATGCTGGCGTGTTGCTCATGTGACGCCTATTCCGAAGGGCTCGGTTTCATCCCCAACCTCCGACTATACACCCATCTCGATCAACCTGTTTTGTCAAAAGTTTATGAGAGGTTCGTTGCGTCGAGGTTGAGTTGCATTCTTGAGAAGCAGGGTGTCCTCCCATAACACAGTATGGTTTTCGTTGGGGCTTGGGAACTTGTGATGCTCTGCTTCATATTTCTCATGTGTTGCAGCTGGCTCTTAATGGGGGTCATGAGGCAAGGTTTGTACAGCTTGACTTTAGTGCTGCTTCAGATCACGTGAATCCCCTTGGGCTTAATCAGTATTGGTGGTTCAGTTTTCGCTGTAATTAGTCAGTTTTTATCTGACAGACGTCAATGTGTAGTTGTTGATGGGAATAGGAGTGAGTTTTTGGACGTGGTTTCTGTTGACCCACAAGGTAGTGTTCTGGGCATTTTGTTATTCATTGTATATTCAGCGGACCTGTTTGATCTTGTTAATAATTTACTTGTTGGCTACGCTGATGATGTTACTTTGCTGGCTGTTTGCGATAAGCCTAGTGATAGGTTGGAGGTTTCAAAATCCATTCAGCATGATTTGGAAGTGATTGATTCCAGGTGTTCTAGGTGGAGGATGCGGCTAAATACGGGCAGGACTAAGACCATGCTCGTGTCCAGGTCACGTACAGTGAGATCTCCTTTCCAAGCACTCATGCTGGATGGTGTGTCACTTCCTCTGGTTGACGATTCGGTAATTTTGGGTGTCACTTTAGATCCAAAGTTGGCATTTTAGCCCCACATTCGTTCCGTTGTCTCACGTGCATCGCAGAAAATTGGTCTGATGAGGCATGCATGGAGGGTATTTGGCTCGGTAGAATTGACACGTCGCTGCTTCAATTGCTTGTCCTCCCTCTTCTGGGATACTGCTCCTTAGTCAGGGGTTCTGCTGCCGATTGTCATATGTGTGTGCTTGACAAAGTGGTTCGTCGATGGGCGTTGATGCTGGTTGGTGTTGTGCCTTGTGATCTGGCACATCGTCGCAGAGTTGGTGGGGTCTGCTTTTTGTATAAAATTTATAGCTGCCCTAGTCATCACACACTGTCTGAATTTCTTCCGGAGCCATTTGTTCGGGCGGACTGGTGCTCTTCATGAGTTTGCCTTGGAACAGTTACGATGCCGTAAGGGCCAGTATTCTCGTCTGTTTATTCCATCGTGTGTGGATGTTTGAAATGGTCTTGATGGCTCTGTCATTGCTAGTGCGGATATTGACAGCATTAAATAATCTGTACACAAAGCTATTCTGTGATTCGGATTTTCTCTTGTTTTTTCACTCGCTAGGCTGGATGCGTGGAAGTTTGTCAACCTCATGGTGTTTCTACTTTCCCACGTCGCCAGTCTGGTGTAATTTAATAGTAATAATAATAATGCTTCACAGCACACCAGCGTTAACAACTAGTTCAAAGGCACGTTTCCTCGGCTCCCATGCCGAATGTCTTGCTGTGTCCATTTAAATTGCTCTAAAGCGACAAGCTCCAAAGGACCAATCCACTTCAGATTGAATGAGATATCCGAAGCTGTGCTGGTATAGCATGTCGCCCAGGAAGCAAAGAATGCAACGGAAGGACTCAATAGGACTAAAATGAAACTTAGCCGTGACCCCATGTAGCAAATTTACATCACATCGATGAGTCGAAGTATTTGAGTGTGGGACCTCAGGCCTTCGTAGATTGTTTTCTTAAACATATCACCATATTTTTTCGATTTAGTTCACTCAATCTACCGCTCATGACTGGCCAGCTACATGAGCTGCAAAATACCGTAAAATGTTGTCGCCAAGTACAGTAAGTTCGAGCAATAAGCTAACTGTTACTGTGGTTTCTCTCGCGTACAGAATTGGCTATAACGCTGATAATATTTGTTGGTAAGGAAACAATATGTTCTGTGAAGAGCACTGTGCATTCAATATGAAGTGTAAATAAGGCTTCAGTTAAAAAAAGTTAAATCTGGTCGCCAAACGGGAAATTTTGGGGCTAGTACTTTGAAAGTTTCGACCATCATGCACTGCCATTTTCTATAGATAATTGTTTATTGCTCAATTAGTATATATTCTTTAGATTCATTCATACGCTAAAAAGATGGAAATTGCAATACAGGACGATTTTCCTGGCGAAATTAGTTAAAATACCCATAGGCTGCTCAGCCATAGATTCGTCGATGTCATGCCATTGATGACGTCACTTTTTGATGCGAATTTCTCGTGAGTTCTCCCGTTACGCTCTTTGCTTCCTGATATCGCCTAACCTGAGATTCGGATATGTTTGCCTAAACGTTAAGTTTGGCACCTTCTACTTGGACCGAACCTAGCCTAATCTTGTCTAAGCCAACCGTATTCTAACGTAGTCTAAACTAACCTAGTCTGGCATTCGGAGGCAGACCACATACTATACCGGCACCTCAGAAACTGTACCAGCCACACTAGCCGAGCAAATTGTCTTGACTTCTAACACTAGAGCCTCTTGACAGACGCCTGTCAACAGGAGATTGCTTCTTCATCTTTAAGTCCGAGTGCGTTGATGTGTCCATTTAAATAGCAAACAGTTGCAAAAAAAAAGTTAATTCCCTCCAAGTTTGAGGAAATGTCTGAAAATAAACACTTGCTGAGCAAACGGAACTGACGGCTGACATTTTTACACCTTTTCAAAGCTGCGGTACGAGGGCTCAAGAAAACGTACCGACGATTAGCTAAAGAAACTCGTTCTTTTGTCTAGCACGTGTAGTCGTGTACCAGCTATTAAAGAGAAAGTCGTGTTCAACGAAGGTGCAACAAAACACTCCGACGCTTAGCTAATAGAAGACGTTCGCGTGACTATCGTATGAAGCCCGCTTGACAGTGATGTAACACTTTGGGTCAGAGTTCCAGATGCCAAGTGCTGCATGATGAGACAAACAGGGGAGGCGAAATTGAGAGCTGTACTATCAGCCGTGTAAAAATAAATCAAAACTACTGTTTTTCAGCCAATGCTCGTACAAAGGTTGTCAAGTTGAATTTATCAAGTCAATGTCAGACTCCGTGGACCTCAAAATGGCTGACACTTTTCTTGATAATCTAGGCTGATTTTCACCGATACCAGGTGAAAAAGTGTCCGACTCTTACTGATTGCGAAGCCCTGGTTCGCACAGGCAGTGGCGTAGGCATCAAAATTTTCATTGGGGTGCTGTGGGGGCGAACCATATTCATGGGTCATGGGGGGGGGGGGCGACCTGATATCAAGAAAAGCAGCCCCAGCAGCGTCGAGCGGTATTCCCTTTTCTGAAAATAAGCTTCTAATGCTTAAATCGAGTCCATGAGATTGCAGAATTGGAATCCTCAACAGTCAACACAGCTGGGCTTCCAGTGTTTTTTTTTTTATCTCAAAATCTCGGCCAAATGCCTGAAACTTCAATGAATCTCCTACGTCCACCATTCCCATGGTTATCTTACTTCTTGTTGATCTCACTGTCAAGAATTGGAACTTATATAGAGCCTGCCCTGACGGAAAAATGGTGAACAATAACTTACACCTTCCAGTGAAATAATGGTAAGATTAGATAGCTGGCAGTAATCGAACCAACAGACCCATTCCCAAAGAGCAGGAAGAACTGACGCTCCTGCCCTCTGTGAGCTATTGCAGTTATGCCAGATAATGCAGATATCTTTGATTGAAGAGGTTTGATGAGGCATAATGGTTTGAGGTGGCCTCTGAAGCTTTGGCCGATAAGAGTTCGTCACGTCTCGAAGAAATATTCGTAGCTGTGGAGGATGTTGCCCCGAATATTTATCAAAACTGTTTTTGAGAGCGTTGGTTGTCTGCACCGATAACTTCAGAAGGTAGTCCATTCAAAATATATGAAGAATAGGAAAACTGCTCATTCTGAGTTCTTTGAAAATTCACATTGGAGCTTTGGCCGTTGTTTTAGTGGTGATCATCGACTTCTTTGTCATAAATAGTGGCCTGTCGGCCTTTTAAGTCGGCCACTTCACCCTACCGCCACATACACTGCAGCGTTCCCAGAGCTCCGTGATCTCCCCCTTACTTTTCAATTACTTTCTGTCCTCCTCCTCCCCCACGGCTGGCACTGGCCCTGTCACCTCGTACGCCGAGGACGTCACTGATAAGGAGAAGTTCACTAAGGTGGTACCTACGGCCTCTGAGCCCTCGTCTCGTGCGTCGGACATCGCTAAATGGGCCAGAGAGCACAGAGCAGACTCTTGCTCTGGCTTGCGAAACCGAGGTATGATACACCGTTTTCCCTACGGATACCCACGAGGTAAACGAAGGGCCTTTGGCCATCCTAGGTGATTTCCCTCTTTCCATAGAACATACCCCATAATTTCGGCATCTATTGGCCTCCAGTCTTCTGTTCCACTAGCACGCTGAGGAAATGCATAATCGTGTGTCCTACAGATTACGATCCTGAAATCCCTAGCTGCCACTGTAGCTCTGGCCAGCAGAGAAAAACGTTGATTTTGACGTATATGAATTCCAGTAGGTCCCGCCATCACATATACCGCCCCAGTGTTGGTATTCCAAAGTCTCGGTATCATCCATTAAGAAACCAGCAAGTCGTTCAAAATGCGCGCTGCGAGTGACTGCAGGTTCGCACCGTATGGCATCTATGTAACCTCCACCACACGTCTCAAATGCTTCCAGTCGCCAGTCGGAGACTTCCTAGGCCTTCTTTGCAAGTAATAGTAGTTTCTGTAAGCTCGTGTTACAGGTTATTCGTCGCATGACACGGTCACCGCTGACAGTGAACGTCGAAACAAACACATCTTAGCGTCAGAGTACCGACCTTCGCCGTTGCATTTGTTGGTCGGAGCGTCGTCCCGACCGCCACTCCGTCGGCGGCCTTAGCTTCAGTTCACAGGGATCTAGTAGTAGTAGAAGTTTTACTAGTACATCAGGGACACAATGTCTATATCGCACCGAACTGTTGCTGTGGTTTACCACACAGGCTCATGCGCCACTAAGGCACGTTTTAATTATCAATGATTTTTATTTCGGCTTTTCTGCCGGTAGCTTTAAGAGCGGTCAGTGCACTACTGGCAGGAAAAAGGCGCAAGTTGTGCATCTTGAACCTCCCGGCATGGCTGAACGCTTTCGCGCAGCTACGCCGCACAGAGGCAGGAAACGAAATACAAAGGTTGAAATCTAGCAGGAATGGGTCGGCAGCCTCAATCGGCAGCTCACCTCCCGAAACAGAAGTGGAAGTATTGAAAGCCTACCTAACTTTACAAAACTAACATAGTCAGTAGGAAATGCGGCAAGCTGCAACATCTCCTGCGGAAAAGGCACTCGGGACCCTTGGGTGTATGAGGCCCAAATATATAGTGACAGGGAAAGGGCCCACCAGAATATTCCCCTGAGGGGCCCAGGGATCTAGTGGTCTCCTCCATCGCGAAGCTAAATGTAAACGAGATGCTCGGCACGCATCCACATGCCATCTCCGTCCGAGACAGCGCTGCCCTGCCCCTATCACCCTGTGCTCTCGCAACTGCGGGCGAGTACTGTGCGGCCCTCTCCTCCTACAAGTACAGGATTCGGCTTGCCTCTTCTCCGTAGTGTCGCCCCCCCCCCTCAGTCAGGCAAGAGTGTAAACAATATCCTTGCTTTTCTCGTGAAATGTGTTTCCGACGCTCTCACTCTTGTGCATCTCTAGGACTCCCGCGCTGTCTACGTATATCTTGCTTCTCACCTTTCCTTGGACTCTCTCCTTTCTCTTCCTCGGCTTCTCAGGAGTCTTTGAGGTATGTAACTCGCAATTGAGAGCAACACCACCACCACCAGACAAAAATCTTGTAGGCAGAGCAGTCCTCAAGTCCACGAAGTATCTTTATATTTAAAAAATTAATGACCAAATGATCATTGAGCGATAGAGCAATTCACCTGAGTGCAGCTGCCTACCCAATGACCATTATTACACAAAACTGCGTTTGTCAATTATCTATCCTTAATTTTGAGCATTTTAAAATTTTTTCGCTGTCTGTAAATAACTTTGATGCACTGCGTAAGTTAGAGAGGGTAATAATTCAACGAGCACATTGAGACAAGTTTGCATAGTCAAGCTTTATATAATTTTGATCCATTTGTTTTTAAAAGCCGCAGCGCATTTGTCTCTTCCTCCCCCCTCAACCCCAGGCCGGAGCGTAAAGGCGTCGACACACGCTAGCCAAAAGCTGAGCAAACTTTCGCAAAAACGCAAAATTTTTAGCGCAAAAAAGCACCTCTCCATTACACGTAAGAATGGTCCGTTGGTCAAAAAACTTGAAGCTCCGTTCATCTAAACGACGTTGTTATGGCTACGTACTGAACACCATGGCTAAAATACTTCTAACAAGTAGAATAATATAATAGAAGTTATCCAAAGCCATCAAAAGTAATTATAGGATAGAATATATCGAAATTAATAAACCGTTGGGGCTCCGAAACCGAATTGAACCAAGGTCACCTAGAAAACAGTTGTTTAGGTGGCGTTGACTGAACGCCCTACCCTCCGATAGATGTCTCTGGTGGCCAGGAAGCATAGCCTATAGTGGAACGAGCCATAGCAACCCAGACACATGTCCATTATACAACTATCATATTCAAATGCTAGCAACATCTATCTAAACACAATGCGATATAAATAAATAACACTGAATAAAAGATGTAGAATATGCGCTGAAAATGTTTACCGCTAGCCTATCTATGGCAGTAGTTTACGCTTTTTGCTTCCTGCTGGTGGCGGTTAGTTGTCAAAATTTTGCGCGTTTGCCCAGCGTATCGAGCCCAAAAGCGCTGCATGCTCCGTCACAGAATTTTGTGCAAAAGCGGGAGTGTGCAGGTTTTTAGACGTTCTTTTACTCATTTTTTTTATAGCATGCGGCATCGGCATAAGACTCCCGTTGTCTCTCAGGGAATGGGCCTGGCCCAGTTGGTCCGTCTATACTGCCGCCTATCTAATCTAATCTTTGTCACAGTTCAAAACAACTTTCCTGACTTTCTCACAGATCTCGTCAATTGCTTATTCTTTGCTGCTCATGTATTCTAGCTCCTCCACGATAACTGAAGCCAGGTTGTTTACCTCCGAGAGATCACTACTCATAGTCACATCTCTGCTACTGCTGCACTCAAACTGCTAAGAGTAAAAACAAGCAACTTTCCAAGTGCTATGCTCGGCCGCGGTGGACAAAGTAACAAAAAATTAGATTTAGGGGAACTACCCAATTGCTGAATTAATTATTTCCGAACCAACAGTTATTATTTGATGAGATTATAATTTTCACATATCAAATATAACTGTTTGTTCGGAAATAGAGCATGGGTAATTCCCATAGTTGGGGAGGAGGAGGTTGGTTGCAGGGGTAGTTTGTCATCACTTCATATTTAGAAATAGGAGTACTATTGTAGCAGGACCAAACTTCAAAAGCCATGCATCGAACAAATGAAAAGCTATACTGTAAGCTTTAGGATATGCTATCTTTTCGAGGCATGATTTCCAGTGGGAGGGGGGGGAGGGCACCTTGGAGGGCATGAGACTTTAGTGGGGGTGCGTTTGCCCCCCTCTTATGCACCACTTTAGCTACGCCACTGCGCACTGGTACTGTGGGGAATACCGTAGCAAGAAGAAAAAACTAAAAGAGCTTGCCCAGTGTAAATTTTACTAAGGCCCGGGCCCTGGAGCACCGTTTCACATCAATACAATTAGAATATCTAGTAAGGAAAAGATGGAAAAGGACAGGTAATTGCTCATATAAGCTCAACCTGATTGTTTGTGAAAAAAAAATAGTCGTAAAGTAAGACTGCTGTGTTTCAGTAGATAGCATATTCATTGTAAAGTGGGGCCACTTAACTAGAATCGGTCTCTATTCTCTAGTATACTTTTTCTCTAAAACACACTGACCCGATGACGGCAAACATAATAAGCTACATTCTTACCGACATCGGTTACTAACCCACTGTGCAGGCAGTGCAGCTCCATGATGTCATGAAAAGAAAATGTCCTCCGTGCCATGGCTGACTTAACATACGGTAACTTCATCAATTGACAACCATATAGGTCACGTCACAGCCAATCAGCAATCTGCATGCTCCCACCCCAAGTATGATCCTCACTCCCAACCTAAGAGGATTTATTCCGCTAATTGGTTGTGATGTCACCTACTTGGCTGTCATGTGATCATGAAATATCTTCATGTTGGTTCAACCACGTTGCATGTGACGGACAGCTTATCTAATTCAGTTATCTTTCGAAATGTTCATAGAAAA
The DNA here is from genome assembly GCA_001587735.2 of Parhyale hawaiensis. Classification (NCBI taxonomy): domain Eukaryota; kingdom Metazoa; phylum Arthropoda; class Malacostraca; order Amphipoda; family Hyalidae; genus Parhyale; species Parhyale hawaiensis. Next base: position 48,204,316 of record LQNS02278094.1, on the reverse strand, counting down.
CATTCCACAATAAAAGAAAACAGGCATCTGGGATACTACAAAAAAATACTAGCAGCTCCCTAGGTTCCAAACTCTCGGAATATTTGTTCATTTCTTTAGACCAGGGGTTCCCAATATTTTTGTGATCGAGTACCAGTGGGAGGTCCCGTACAGTCGCCAAGAACCAATTGGTCCACAGAAACTTGATTCGATCAGGTATCACTTTATTTTGATAATTGTGCTGATCAACTAAGAAAACAACTCGATGCGAGTGCGGCATCTGCTGCTGTTTTTCTTGTGGATAAATTGCAACTAATGCTACATATAAGCCCCTAATATGTAGCATTAGTTGCATTTTATGTTACTCAAGGCAATAATAAGTGCAATAAAAGTAAGCGTACCGTTTGAAATTAGCGATGGACCGCTTAACTAGGTGGGTGGTGAGAGGCAACAGTTACAAATCGAGGTCATATTATTCTGTTTTAGGCAGAAAACATTTTCGTGAAAAAAAAAATAAATAGCTTAAAATCGTTCATGATCCCGAAGGTGTTTGCGAACCAGCTGGATTATAAACATGAGCACGGGAACACGATAGGAAAGCCAATCAAAATGGGCACAAACAAATACCCCTCGAAAGCCAGGTAAACTGCTTTAAAGATTAACGTTGAGTTGTTCTCGTTTGGTCACATTTTTAATTATTTTTCTCTATAAGAAAGGCACAGCTGACGACTCTTACTATTTTGCCTGACTAGGCCTTAGGCTTCTATTAAACTACCGTCGTTTTCATAACTGTTCCGAATATTCTGCTAGTCTTTATTTACTTTTATTATCAGCTTAAAGGTAGCTTTTCTAGTATAGCTCCAATAATAGTACAAAAAACGGTTACGAAAAACTTATTTTGCAGCTATCAAGGGCACGATTTGTGGAAACGTCAGTGTAGTTACGCTAGATAGCTTTGCTCAGAGAAAACGTATTAGGTAGGTATTATAAGTAAATTACAGCCTCCCTAAATAAGTACTAAGCTTTTCTAAGAGATGAAAAGGAAGGAATATATAGTATGTCGATAGAAAAACGGGGAACCCATGCACGACGGTGTTCCCACACAGGATCAACGTGCATGGGAACAGCAAGTCGGGAAAGAAGAGGAAGAACAGACAACAGCAACAGAGAAAAAGTTCCTGGCTCGACGGTGATGGAAAGATGAAAACTTTTAAACAAAGAGCCAACAATTTCACTTTCATTCTACACATAATAGCAAAGTGAATGATTTTACCAAAGAAATGTTGCACACTGGTGGAGCACAACATGTAATCCTGGTGTTGTTCACTTGTTCACGTGTGGTTATGCTTAAGGCAACAGCGTACTGTGACTGTCATAAAAAAAATGGTCAAGGAAAAGAGACAATCGGGTAACGTTGCTTACTTTCTTTTGGGCGACTCGTCAGCTGGAGACGCCGGCGACACAAACACGGCCGTGTGGTCTGTTTTAGGATCAGCCGACACCGTTGCTGGCCTGCCGTTCATCCAGGCCTTCGGTGAGCCCTGCCGGAGCACGTATAACTCTGTTACGAAAACATGGATTCACAAAAAAAATATGTGCATATATAAATATAGAATTTGCACCACTACGTTAAATATAGGACAGTAATTAATGTCTATAGAAAATATAATATCAAGTAAGAATGTAGGGTGTCAACATTCAATGTT
>LQNS02278094.1:48152121-48167082 GCA_001587735.2 Parhyale hawaiensis | reverse complement strand
AAATAAGTACTAAGCTCTTCTAAGAGAGGAAAAGGAAGGGACATATAATATGTCGACAGAAAAACGGGGAACCCATGCACGAAGGTGTTCCCACACAGGATCAACGCGCATGGGAACAGCAAGTCGGGAAAGAAGAAGAAGAACAGACAATAGTAAGATCAGTAGGACTATGAAAGTGGAAGGAAGCAAAGTGGGCACGAAAGACAGACGTCCCGAAAGCCTAGCTAATGGCTAAGGTAACCTTCTCAAACCCCCTGGGGGCGCTACTCCCCATAACATAGGATGGGCGAACCAAACTAACCTAACCCTACGGCCTATGGCCCATCCTATGCCCCCGGAGGTGGCTATATGCAGTTATTGAAAAGCAATTTGCTGATTATATACATACGGATTTTGTGCTAAATTGATTTCTGGTCGTAACATACTGTACTTTGGTTAACCAATGCGAAATTGAACAAGAAAAGGTGCTCAGTACTAAAGGACCGAGTAGTAAACGCCGCAAAAAATTCGACTTGTTTCAAAGATTTAGAATGAAAGTTTTGAAAAGTGTCAATACTGTACAGCTCCTGGATCACATTTATCAGTAGTGGCACCAGTAGTTATAACTGTTACTAAAGAGTAAAGAAATAATAAAGTATTCGCTATGCATAGTGAATTTTGAGTATACATACTTACAGTATATATAAGTGAACTACCTTACGTTAGGTGAAGTAAACTGTTTTGACTGTTTCTCAACATATTAGCACATTCGCTACCAGTTTGAGCCACCGGTGGCTCAAACTGGCTTGCCTATGCTAACAATAGGGATCGCCCCAGAAGCTGAAACCGCGATTCAGCTTCTGGGGCGGCGCCGAGGCGTCCCCAAATTTTGCCAGAGTTCCCTGTGGAATACCGGGAAAACTGCTTGGTAGCGAATGTGTTTATTCAGCAGTAAATTTGTTAGGAACTTGACCAATAACACAAGTCAGAAAATTAGAGAATTTAGACAAAGTACAATATGAACTTTTTTATAGCAATGGACGAGGTTGGTAAAACAACCAAAGCACGTTTTGGTATAACAACTAATTTAAGTTTTTAGCTAAAGAACAAACGTACGTCGTCACGTATTTCCCTAACGCAACTTTACAGGACCAAATATAATTCAGAAAATTTGACAACTGGTAATTTCGATGGCTATTTGGAGATCGTGGTACCAGGCCAACTCCCAAACGGTCTCTGAGTGTTGACACTGTGCGCCAGGTTTCACCTAACGTTCTTAATTGAATGGAGATGGTGTTCAAAAGCTATCTGAGTCTCAACTTGAGGTTATCTTGACATAGGAAGAAATCTCTACATCAGTGACTTTATAATTACATTTAAAGCGGCAAATTTAAATAGCAGTCTGATTTTTAGACTTACCTTTTCAAAAGTAAATCTATACTTAACGTAACGGAGACTTCTCTGTGTGTAGGAACGATGAAATAAAGATACACTACTCCATAACCATCTTGTCGAAAATGCTCATAGTTAAAAAGCCAAAAGATTTGCAATTTAAACCTAGCGTGCACCTATCCGATTGCATGACAGTTGTGTTGGATCGAAAAATAGGATTTTTAGGGCAACGATGAGTAGTCTGTCGACTGCAAAGGTATCTGCGAGAATGCAGGGACATACTCCTACTCCTGCACAATTCTTGATCGCCATTATGGCAGTCACTGGATGTCTGATATTCAAGTCGCTGGATTGTTCATGGCCATTTAAGGTCTCCTGATATATATATATATATAGGATGCCCCCACATTTCTTCTTTTGGCGACATGTGAAGAGTTTGATGCAAGTGATACCCACCCAGTTCCAAGAAAATCTAACCGTTAGAAATGTCGCAAAAATCTGAGGTCTTTGAACGCATCTGGCGATCAATGCAAGGACGATTTATGGCAGAAGCAAGATGGATGGACGCCCTTTTCGAGCAACTACAGTAAATACATAACCAAAAATCGCGGTGGTCCTTGTGTTAATTAATAGTCAAACAAACGCTATTTAGATTTTACATTTTCACTTTCCCCCAACTCTTTAGGTACGAGGTTCGCTCCAATATTATTAGCGCTTCGTTTCCTTGAAGCTCTTTAGCTAAACAGTGTTAACCAAACTGCTATGGAGTATGAAGTGTTCGTATATATATTAATTTTAATAACCTGACGCTGAAGGGTGATCAAGTAATTTTAGGATAGCCGATATAAGATGCCCAAACACCATGTAACCTGTACACGCTGACAAGTTTACAGGCGCCAGAAATTTCCGCTCCCACGGACATGCGACCAGGAACTGTAAATCTTCTTTTAAATGATCTACCACGAACGATCCAAATAACAAATTCAAACTACCCGAGCATGCCAACAATTGGTATAGGATTGAGGTATAGGATAGTGTCAGATACAGCCATGGCACTGAATGGACTACCTGTACAAGTTAGGACGAACAAATATCGAGTTCTGTCGAGTTCACCTCTACAGTACGGACATAAAGCTTATCCCACAAAACGAGGCTTCTCTCTGGTGAGTGCTCCTTCAGAGATCTATCCCATAAAGGTGCTATTTATAGTTCCAACGCATTTATTTATTATTGTTTTTTCAAGCATTAGCCACAGTTCCGCTAGTTTTATATAACATTTTTACAGAAATTACAAATTTTGAGCTTACTAACTAGAGCCAATCATGAACTTCGGGGTGAGATAAATTCTACTAAGGTGACGATGAACAGCTACAGGTATGACACAGTATTTGAGGTTGACAACCTTGCAATTCATGGTGGCCGGTGAGTCCCTCAGGCGACTGGCCTCAAGGTCAGCACAGGATCACAAGGTGGTGCTGGATCATCGGTCTCGAGCCAGGAAGTCGGCTCATTGACCTCCCAATCATTTCTTTGTCACAGTCAGACACAGGAACGTGCGGTAAACGTGGCCTTGCTTTCAGTAAAGAAATTATGACTAGCTATTTAATAGAAAGAGCGCTGTGTTTTTCTGTGTAGATGGGTAAAACCCTATACAGGAGCTGCAGAGGGAAATTACGAAACAAAGAAGAAGAAACAAGCGCAATTGTGCGGTGCCAGTCTTTCGATGTGGTGATGCAATGCTAGTCAAATTAAATTTGTCAGCTTAATCACCTGTTTGGGCAACTACATTTAACCTATTTCTCACATAATATTTTCGAATTTCTATGCACGCCGTAATTTATGGACGTAATATTTCACAATAATGTCTATAAAAATGAAAGGCGATTTGTAAACTACAAATAGCAAACGATCCATAAATTGAGTGAGTCAGCGTAAAAATAACATACTTCCTTATCAGACAAGAGTGGCACAAGTTTAAGTGAATATTTCAGCAAATTTATAAGTGACATGTTATATGATGGACTTCATTGGTCGAGTTCGGACTCGTTCGGTTGGCTCGGAAAAGTAGATCCACGCCCAATCCACTCGGCCGAAACCTCAGAGAGGAGCGTTGGTTATGCTACTTTGAATGGACTTGTAGGTGTAAAAAAAAATTAACCCATGTCCGCTTGAAACTTCTTGAAACTAAGTTTAAGTTTCCGAGCGTCTCATGAGTAACCGAATCTATGTCAACGCCCAAATATTATATCAACTTGACGAAGCCAAGGCACTTGACTTGAGGTTTAGGGCGAGTGGACTTGGTATAGATCGACTTGACGATTTTCCGAACGAGGACTACTATTATTATAGTCATAGTTTCACCACCGTATCCACTTAACGAGTGATCCCTACAATGATCCCACCGAACGAGGACAGACTTCAGCAAACTACTGTTCGTTTATGCAGAACAGTAAATATTAAGAAATGGTGGTACCTGGTGACGAAACATTTCAGGCTGCATAACTTGAGTAAATTGCCCATTCTGCCCGTACATCTGAGAAACGCCGTTTTTTTAATCTCACTTCAGCTTTCTACCTATTCATTCTTTGTAGTTAAATAGACAAGGAACTGTTTAACGATTAACTTGTCAATATAATATAGTCTCAAGTCTTGGGCCGTCTTCACACGTCCTTCAACGTAACGCGTTCAGTCAAACTGTTGGACGCGGCGCATTCAGTTGATAGAAGCAGCTGCAGCAAATGCAGGAGACTGAAGGATGAAGCACGTCCCTTTTTTGAAAGCGTCGCGTAGTTCAAGTTCAATAAACAAAACCTATAAATACTGAATTAATCCTCTATAGCGTTTTCAATTCATGAACAAATCGAAAAAAATGCTTTTTTGCAGTCACTTACACGATCAAAATCACTGTATTCCCTTTTAACGCAAGAAAACTCTAGAGTTAAGCTGAAAATTTTGTACTAAGAACACTGACGCCATCTTTGATTTGACAACGAAGCGAATTGCTGCGTGCTGATTTCAGTTTTATTGGTTTATTATTTATACTATAAATATTTTGAAAATAGGTTTTTTCTATCAAAATCAGGCTATAAGATTATGGGATACGAATGTGACTTCGAACCGACGCGAAATATAAGCAAACATGTAAAGAAACTATATCATAACTGAACGCGCAGCAACATTCATTTAAATGACGTTTTCTAGGGTGGACAGAGAAAAAAAAAACGTTGACGGACAGCTCGTGTTCATTTTCGTGATTGAACGCGTTACGATGAGGGACGTGTGAACTCGCCCTCAGTAGTTTGCTATTTAGAACTAGCAGTGATCGAAAGGGCCTGCCAGTATATTCTGCCAGGTCCTCTGCCTGCCACAATAAATTTGGGCCTCACAAACTCAAGGGTCTCGAGTGCCTTTTCCGCACGAGATTTTGCAGCTAGCCGCAGTTCCTGCTGAGGAGGTGATCTTGAGAGGAGATGAACAGGCTAGTGCCATAGCTGGGTACTCAGTCTTCCGCACTCTGCTCCTCTCTCTCTTCCATCAGTAGCACCACCTGATGCTCCTTTCCTTTCCTTTCTCTTCTTCTTCTTTTCGGCCAAAGCCCGTGCTGGTAATGACAGGGTCTGGGGCTCGTGGATAGCTGGCCGCTATCGTAGCTACCATGACTGTCGATTTTTTTTTGTCTTGTAATATGTTTTGACGATTTCCTTTGATTATGGTGTCTATTATTATTTTTTTTTTTTGCGTGCCTGATATTTCGATATCCGGACGTGGAGGTGAACTCCCGTCCTTGTGGTTCTGGTTCTCGCTCCAGCCGCATCTTATGCACTAATGTTCGGGGTCTCTATGGTAATTTGGCTGAGCTCGCCGTAGCCTCTGCCAATTATGATCTGGTGCTATGTTCGGAGACGCTCGTCTCAAGCCATCGTCATGTTTCTGAGCTGATGATCCCGAATTTTGAGAAGCCAGAGCTGTGGTTGCGAGGCTCATGACCTGGATTTAGGGACTGGCTGCTTACGTTCAAAAGGGTGTTGTTGTGTCCAGGCAGAGTGAATATGACAGCCCAATCTGTCCATGTTGTGAGCTGATGGTACTTCGAGTCTGTGGCTCATTCGGGAACTTTCATTTGTTTTCAGTGTATCGCAGCCCGTCTGCTGATGATAGGGTCTTTGATTGTCTCTTACATGCAATGGCTAGGATTCAGTCATCGGATAGGCGTTCTGCTTTTGTCTTTATGGGCGATTTTAATTGTCACCATGTAGAATGGTTAGGCTCTGGGAGGACCGATTGCGATGACCATGCAGCTTTCGATTTTGCGAGTGCCTCTGGTTGTGAGCAGCTGGTTGAGGGTCCCACCCATTTGATGGGAGGTGTCCTTGACCTGCTGATGACTGATGTTGCTGATTTGGTTGGAGTATCAGTAGTATCTCCCATTGGTTCCTCGGACCATGGTGCCCTCTCTGCAACGCTGCAAGTCCCATCGTCTCTACTTTAAATTCCTAATGGTACATAACAGCTCATTGAGGGCTAGCCAAAAGCTGAGCAAACTCTAGCAAACACGCAAATTTTTTTTGCGCAAAAAAGCACCTCCCTATTCACACGTGAGAATGGACCGTTTGTCAAAAAACTAGAGCTCCGTTCTCTTAATGACGTTGTCATGGCTACGGACTAAACACTATGACAAAAATACTTCTAACAAGCAGAATAATATAATAGAAGCTACTCAATGCCTTCAAACGTAATACTAAGTCTAATTATATGATAGAATATCTTGAAATTAATAAACCGTTGCGGCTCCGAAAGCGTACTGAACGCCCTACCCTCCGATAGATGTCTCTGGTGGCCATGAAGCATAACCTAGAGTGTAACGAACCATAGCAACCCAGACACATGTACACTATACACTATCATTTTCGAACGCTAGCAACATCTATCTAAACACAATACGATATATATAAATAACACTGAATAAAAGATGGAGAATTTGCGCTGAAAATGTTAACCGCTATCTAAGGCAGTAGCTTACGCTCTTTGCTTCTTGCTGGTGGCGGTTAGTTGTCGAAATTCGGCGCGTTTGACCAGTGAACTGAGCGCAAAAATGCAACATGCTCCGTCACAGAATTTTGCGCAAAAGAGGGAGTGTGCAGGTTTTTAGACGTCGATTTCGCGCGCAAAACTCGGACATACTCGTTCTTTTGGCTAGAGTGTGTCATCGGTATAAGACTCCCGGCGGCTCTCTGGGAATGGGCCTGTTGGTCCGTCTACTGCCGTCTATCTAATCTACTCTTTCTCACAGTTCACCACAATTTTCCCTGTCTCCCTCCCAGATTTCGTTTATAATGCTACTTCTTAGCTGCAACTGCCTAAGTGCTATCTTCGGCTGCGTTGGACACAGTAACAAATTAAATTTTGTTGGAAGAGGTTGGCTGTAGGGGTAGTTCATACGAGATACTATAATACTATTATAGCAGGACCAAACTTCAAAAGACTTGCATGGAAGAAATGAAAAGCTATACCGTGAGCTTTAAGATGTGCAATTTTTTCGAGGCATGATTTCCAGTAGGGGGAGGGGCGCCTGAAGGGGGCGTGAGACTTTTGTGGGGGTGCGTGCCCCCCCCATGCACCCCCTAGCTACGCCACCGCGCACAGGTACTGGGGAGTACCGTAGTAAACAAAAAGCTAAAAAAGCTTGCCTAGTGGAAATTTTACCAAGGCCTGGAGCACCGTTTCACTTCAATACAATGAGAATATCTAGTAAGGAAAAGATAGAAAGGGACAGGTAATTGCTCATTTAAGCTCAACTTGATTGGTCATAAAAAATAGTCGTAAAGTAAGACTGCTGTGTTTCAGTTGATAGCATATTCCTTGTAAAGTGGGGGCCAATTAACTATTATCGGTCTCTTTTCTCTCGTATGCTTCTTCTCCAAAGCGCACACAGGCTCGATGGCAAACAATAATAAGCTGCATTCTTACCGATATCGGTTAACTAACCCATTGTGCAGCTCATCAAAAGAAAATGTCCTCCGTGCCATGGCTGAACTAACATACGGTAATTTCATCAAGTGAAAATCAAATAGGTCACGTCACAGCCAATCTGCAATCTGCATGCTCCCACTTCAAGTATGATCCTTGCTCCCACTTCAAGTATGATCCTTGCTCCCAACCCAAGTATGATCCTTGCTCCCAACCCAAGTATGATCCTTGCTCCCACCCCAAGTATGATCCTCACTCCCACCCCAAGTATGATCCTCACTCCCAACCCAAGTATGATCCTCACTCCCAACCCAAGAGGATTTATTTCGCTTATTGGTGTAATGTAACCTATTTGGCTGTCATGTGATGATGAAATATCTTCATGTTGGTTCAACCACGTTGCAAGTGACGAACAGCACATCTAATTTAGTTATCTTTCAAAATGTCCACAGAAAACATTCCACATTGAAAGAAAACGGGCTTCTGGGATACTACAAAAATACTAGCAGCTCCCAAGGCTCTAAACTCTCGGAATATATATGCTCATTTCTTTAAACCAGTGGTTCCCAATCTGTTCGTGATCGAGTACCATTGGGAGGTCCCGTACAGTTGCTGAGTACCACCTGGTCCAGAGGAACTTGATTTGATCAGGTATCACTTTATTTTGATAATTGTGCGAGTAGAAAATGCGAATCAACTAAGAAAACCATTCAATGCGAGGGCGGCATCTGCTGCAGTTTTTCTTGTGGATAAAATGCAACTAAAGCTACATATAAGCTCCTAATTATTAATATGTACCATTAGCTGCATTTTATCATACTTAATGCGCTAATAATTAGTGCAATAAAATTAAGCGTACTGCTTGAAATTAGCAATGGACCGCTGGACCAGGTGGGTGGTGTGAGGCAACAGTTACAAATCGTGGTCACATTATTCTGTTTTAGGCAGTAAACATTTTTCTTAAATACAAAAAAATAGCCAAATACCGTTAATGATCCTCAAGGCGTTTGCGAACCACCTGGAATGCCCTCGCGTACCACAAGTGGTACGCGTACCATGGTTTGGGAATCTCTGCTTTAGACTCTCCATGTATCGCCCCATTCCAAACTTCCCACGCTGCAATGCATGCCACATTACGGGCAAGATTATAAATATGAGCATAGAAACAAGAAAGGAAAGCCAATGACAATGGGCACAAAAAAAATACCCCTCGAAAGCCAGGTAAACTGCAGCAAAGATTAACGTTGAGTTGTTCTCGTTTGGTCACATTTGTAATTATTTTTCTCTATAACAAAGGCATAGCTGACGACCCTTACCATAGCGCCTGACTAGGCCTATTCCACCCTTTTTAAGAGGTCAAGGCGAGGGGTCGGTCACATGGCAGGCAGCCTGAATAGAACTCTGCAAGATCCATGTCTGAATGAGTTACTGAAATCCAGCACGTTTCTTTTCTTAAACTACTGTCGGTCCAAATATCGGTCCAAATATTCTGCTCGTTTTCATTTACTTTTAATATCAGCTAAAATGCAGCTTTTCTAGTAAATAAAACGGTCACGAAAGACTTATTTTGCAGCTATCAAGGGCACAATTTGTGGAAACGTCAATGAGCTAGAGTACATAGCTTTGCTCAGAGAAAAAGTTCCTGGCTCGACGGTGATGGAAAGATGAAAACTTTTAGAAACAGAGCCAGCAATTTCACTTTTATTCTACACATAATAGCAAAATAAATAATTTTACCGAAGAAATGCTGCACGCTGGTGGAGTACAACATGTAATCCTGATGCTGTTCACTTGTTCATGTGTGGTCATGCTTAAGGTAACAGCGTAATGTCATAAAAAATGGCCCAAAGCCCATCTTCTCATTTTGACGCTGCCGTGAGAAGTCGACGTTCTCAATGTAGCGTGAGCATCAAACTTACGCTAGAGCAACAGCATCAATGTTGGCCTCTTGCATGCAGTTTATAACTGCTTGTAGATACACCAGTACCAACCCAGTGAGCACTCTACATCCCATTATTAAAATTGCATACTTCGCAGCAATAGAATTAATCAATTGGTCAAGGAAAAGAGACAATCGGGTAACGTTGCTTACTTTCTTTTGGGCGACTCGTCAGCTGGAGATGCCGGCGACACGAACACAGCCGTGTGGTCTGTTTTGGGATCAGCCGACACCGTTGCTGGCCTGCCGTTCATCCAGGCCTTCGGTGAGCCCTGCCGGAGCACGTATTACTTGGCGTTTGTTTGGGGACAGAAGATAACACACACACAAAAAAAGAAAACAGAATGAAAGCATGGTCAATACATGATTAATTTTATTATTATCAGGCTAAAAAAAGCACGATAGAGTAAAACAAATAACGCTGAGGCAAAATCACGCTTGGAGCAAAATTTGCATTTGGAGCAAAAATTGCATTTGGACAAAAATCACCGAGGTAAGAAAATCACACTTGGGTATGAAACAAAAATGTCTCGGAGGCGTCAACAAGCATTTCCATGAATTTGCTTGTGAAAAAGTGACGAAGAAGAGCTAAACGAAGAGGAGAAAACAGCTATGCTTTACACTAAAGCTAACGTAGGGTAACTACTGTACTTACAGAGATAGCTAAACTGTAACTCATTCATAGCGGAACGTAAAATGCTAATTTCCGAAAATTCACGAAAATAAACAGTGGTTAAGAAATGTTAGATCTATTCTCCTTCCAAATGCTGATGCATCAAATAATTCTTCGGGTTTCAAACAAAAACGACACTTAAGTAAAGTGACTAATTAGTCGCTCTATGGCGGTCGAAAGACGCGTTGGCGCCATCGCTTGCTTATCTCACCAACTGACAAATGTATCTCATTCTGCGGGTATCGAGCGAAGCATGACTCATGTCAGTTACCGTGCTGTTAGAGTACAAGGTGGTGCAATGAACAATGTTCACATCAGTGCGTCGGAAGCACTGCAGCGTTGATATTTTACTGATCCTGTCACATTTATTTCATTCTTCAGGTCTCGAACAACTCAAGAGACTGACCTCAGAGGACTAGGCTTATGTAATATCGGTCGGTATGCCTTGAAGGTGCAACGCAAACATGGGGGTGCAGGCCTACTGGATGAACGCGCATGGTTTCTAGAAGTCGAGTTAATCAAGCGAAGATGAAAACAAAACAATATATACTCACCTCGGTGTGGTCGAAGGCAGCATTGGTGTGACCAGCATCAGGTTGAGGGGAGGTGGTGGACGGGTCAGGGGTTCCGGGCAGATTGAACGGAGGTCCAGGACCAGCGATGTGGTCGCCGTCAATGGAGTTCGCCACCATAGCTATCAAGCTGCGTAAGTTGTTGACCTATTTCACCTAAGCCTAATTTAACAATTTACGACACTGCACACACTAGAAAATTTTGTAAAAATCTGGTATTCTGCAAAGAAAAATACATTCAGATTGTGTGGGCGCTTATAGAATTTCATTATTTTAACCTGTTATTAAAGTCTCCCTAGGCGATGCAACAAGAAAAGAAAAAGGGAAATGCAGTACAGCAAAAACTCTTAAGACCTACCTCGTACTAGACAAAACTCCCAGTTGATAAATAAATTTTTGAGTCTGTACACCGAAAAAACTCTTTAGAGACAAAGTTTAATATTGGCGCCCGGTGAAATTTCTGATGAAAGTATACAACGGGTATTATTAACAATGTATCTCTGGCTATAAACAAACCTTATGAGCTTATATAGGATAATACCGTATTTGTTGAAGTTTTAGTGACAAAAATCAAATTAGATTAGATAGGCGGCAATAGACGAACCAATAGGCTCATTCCCAAAGAGACACCGGAACTTACGCCCCGGCCCTCTGTGAGCTATTGCCATTATGTTAGTAGGATACATTAGACTGGAGAAAAGGGAAGAAAAGGGAAAAAGGGGGAAGAATCCCAGCCAAAGAAACTATTATGAATGCATACAAGCACGATCAATAGCCGCTGATCAGCAGAACTTAGAGATTTAAAGCTGTGGAGTTGTAGTTGGAGCGGGAGAGAGAAAACCTATTAAGGTGGCCTAGGAAGCTTTGGCCGTTAAGAGCTTGCGATTCCTGGAGGCGGAGTTCTTAGCTGTGGAGGATGTCTCTCCTATTGTTTGTCAAGACAATTTTAAAACGCGTTGACTGACTCCCCACTTACAACGTCGGAAGGGAGTCTGTTCCAAATGCCGACTATGAAATAAGGGGAAAAAATGCTGTCTTAAAGTCGTTCTCCGAGGTTTATGCTTGAGTTTTTCACCGTTATCTCGTAAGCGATCATTGAGTTCTCTTTTAATGAGTCCCATTGTAGGTACGTCGTTCAAGCCATTCAAATACTTGCATGTTTCTATTAGCTGCCCCTGAGTCGTCTTTGCTCGTGAGAGATCAGACCTAGTTCTTTAAGGCAACATTCATACGGTATATTTCACAGCTGAGGTATCAATTTCTTAGCTCTGCGTTGGACCCTTTACCTGTTATCGATATCTTTACACAGATGAGGCGACCAGAATTGAGCAGCAAATTCTAAGTGTGGCCTCACTAGTGCCTTGTACAAGGGAATGATGATGTCCTTGGACTTTTACTCAAAATTTCTAGTGATGAATCCCAGTAATCTGCTTGCCATTTTCAAACACTTGTCAGCTTGCCGATTGTAGTAGTAGCTCGTTTGTAATAGTGATTCCCAAGTCACGTTGTTGGGTGACAGCAGCCAATACCATCATGTTCATTTTCAATGGGGTTGAAGGGTTCACCAGCCCTATGAGCATTACTGAGCATTGCCGACATTAAAGCTCATCTGCCACGTTGTGCTCCATTTCATGAGGTGGTCAAAGTCTTATTGGAGCTCGGCTCTTTTCGTGGCAGGATGACATAGTTTAGTATCATTCGCAAATCAAATGATTTTACTACGGATGTTAAGATCGAGATCGTTTATGTATATTGAGAACAAAAGTGGGCCAAGCACGCTACCTGGTGGTACCCCTGATGATACCTGCGTCCAGGAGCTCGTCTCTCCTTCAAGCTTGACTCGCTGCTGCCGACCCGTAAGCCATGCCCTGATCCATCGTAAACAGTCACCCTGGATGCCATGGGCTTCCAATTTTTTCATTAGCCTTTGATGGAGGACTTTGCCGAAACCCTTTTGGAAGTCTAGATACACAAGGTCTACTCCCCTTTTCTTCAACTTTAACATCCGTAACTTTTGAGAAAAAGTCCAGTAGGTTTGTTAAGCAGCTTTTTCCATTTCGGTAATCATGCTGTGAGTCGGATATGGGGGAAACGGAACCATATCGAAGTCTGAAAACTCTGAACCTACCGACCGTATGCTATACGATGAATGAAAGAAAATTTTTACATTCACTAAGTTACAATACTCTTATCACCCGCGAACAATGTGAGAGAGGTGATAATATTTTCGTTGAAGATTTAACTTTATATATATATATATTTGTCTGTCCACCAAATAAGTGGTTGAAGGAGTTGAGCTATGTTCATAACTTTTTGCAGTGAGTCTGGTTGGTTGCCCTCGATGTGACCCATACCAAAAAAGTGGGAATAGCTGGCCATAAAAATAACGGCGATGAAATTTGTTCTGCACCCAACAACAGATAGAAGGAGTTGAGCTACGTTCATGTTTTTTTTTTACAGGGAGTCTGGTGGGCTGTCCTCAATGTCAAAAAAGAAAAAAATATTAGCTGGCCATAAAAAATGACGGCAAGGAAATTTTCTCTCTACCCAAAAACAGGTAAAAGGAGTTAAGCTATGTTCATGATTTTTTGTATGGCGTCTGGTGGGCTGTCCTCGATGTGACCCTAGCCAAAAAACTAAAATTGGCTGGCCATCATAAATGACGGCGATAAAATTTACTCCCAACGCGGGTGACGGCCTTACGACGCGAGGCGTTCTCGTTTATTATAATATGAAGGATATGGAACATTAAGTCAGGTTGTTGTTTTGATGTTAGGTCTGGCAACATTCCGCCGGTTAATATACAGTATGTTACCTTTGATTATGCAAATACAAATTTTTCACTTCATTTTTCAAGATAAGGGTCTAAATTTCAATTTGAAGGTATATAAAAATTCTGAGGCATGGGTTGCAGAGTTAGCTGCTGTATGAGTAGCCCTACCGCTCTGCACCTGTTAAAGATCGACTAGGTAATGTCATTCTGGTCGCCACATCTGTGCAAAGATATCGATAACATGGAAAGAGTCCAACACAGAGCAACGAAAATGATACTTCAGCTGCGAAACAAGCCGTATGAATGTTGCCTAAAAGAACTGGGTCTGATCTATCTCGAGCAAAGACGACTCAGGGGGCAATTAATAGAAACATTCAAGTATTTGAATGGCTTCAACGACGTACCCACAACGGGATTCTTTGAAAGAGACCTCAATGATCGCTTGCAAAACAACGGTCAAAAACTCAAGCACAAAGCTCGAAAAACGACCTTAAGTCAGCAGTTCTTTCCGTGTTTCATAGTCAGCATTAGGAATAGACTTCCTTCCGACGTTGTTAGTGCGGAATCAGTCAATGCGTTTTAAAATTGTCTTGGCGTACATTGGGAGAGACATCCCCCACAGCAAAGGATTCCTCTTCCAGGAGTCGCACACTCTTAACGGCCAAAGCCTCCGAGGCTTCCTAAATCCGCCTTCTTCTCTCATCCGCTCCAACTACACTGTCCTACATCTTTAACTCCGCATATCAGGGCTATTTATCTTGATTGCGTGCATTCGTGATCGCCTCGTTTGCTGAGACTCTTCTCCCTCCTCGTTTTTTTTCTTCTCTTTTCCCCAGTCCTTTATATCCTACTAACGTAGTGACAACAGCTCATGGAGGGCCGAGCGTAAGTTTCGGTGTCTCTTTGAGAATGGGCCTGTTGGTTCGTCTACTGCCGCCTATCTAATCTAATCTAATCTACTTACATTTTGGGGGATGTGAATTGCGGTTTCGTTCGAATCCAACGCTTCACGTTTCGGTACCAGGACAATTTTGGAAAATAGTTTGAATCATTTATTGTAAAACAACACCGTCACTACAAAGCCATTGAGATACGTGGTGTTTAAACTTAGATTTTCATTTAATAAGTTGTGACATGAGACCAAGTTTGACAATCAATAGCACAAAATATTCTCTCGACAGATGTTGTGTAGCAGTTTGGATCTCTTTCCTCTTTAAATCTCCAAGATATATTTGGTTCATGTATATATACATATTTTTTTTCACAAACTTGCTGAAGCTCTGTTTGTTGCTTTTGGTTAGTTAACCTAAATTTTCGCATAATCGGGATTTTCCAAAACCGCTTCAATTATTCAATTCAGAAAAAAGGCATCGCTACTTAGCAGTTGAAGCGTCATTCACCGCTGATCACTTTAATGATATAAAAACACCACGCAGTAACTCTACGACACGACTGCATGGCGGACGGTAGGACGAGCGTGCGAACGTCCGACCGTCCCCGTCCGACCGTCCCCGTTCTTCTACTCCATCCCTAAACTCCAATATTACCCTTGCCCCTGCAGACCAAAGCTTGCCAACTCTTGACACCTCTGATGGTGCGCAGCTCTGGAAACCTCAGCCACTACGAGACGTGAGTGACCTCCGTAAAATTTTGTACTCGCTGAAAA
>LQNS02278094.1:48128853-48149344 GCA_001587735.2 Parhyale hawaiensis | reverse complement strand
GTAATATTTCTAACAAATTACTGTACACACAATTTTTAATGTAAGCTGTAATATAATAATCGAAGAACACCTCCCGCCTGTGGAGACACAAATGTTTAATAAATAAATAAATAAATAATAAATAGTACGCACGGCGCGTGCGAGACGAGCTGCAGTGTGCAATGTGGTGAGGTAGGCCGAGCGCTTGCGCAAGTTCATGAGCAGCTTTGCAGAAGGTCCTTCAGTTCCAAGGCAACCGTAATTTGTCTATGCAGAGTCAGCAACCGAGACTTTCCCATCTTTTGTTACCGGCAGCCTTCCTAGCTTTAGTCATTGCAAAAGGATGCCAATGACATGAAGTATGTGAATAAATAAGAAGAACCAGGAGCTGAATAACACAGCGCATGGGAACGACAGGTCGGAGAGGAGGAGGACGATCAAAACCGCCTCTGTGACGGAGAAATGAGACATGCAACACGAAACTTTACAATGAGGTCCAACTAGTGGCACGCCTTCCCAAACAAGATGTAGAACCAATTGAGGAGATTCAAAATCCTAGCAATAGGTACCGTACCTTACTTAGGCCGGTGTATACCTCGCTAAAAGGGTTGTTTCTCCTATGCAATTGCAATAAGATGCACAACCCTTGTCGCAAAACAGTACAACCTGAGGAAGATGGGGTCTAGGCACATTGATAGGTAGCAACAATAGCACGTATGACGTTGCACGTAGACCACCAACACAGGCAGTTGCTAACATGCTGCGCTAGCAACTGGACGCCAGCACGCTACCGAGAGGCCGCAATACCGCAAGGCACACGCAACTTCGATGATTGATTGGAGCGCTCGGCACGAGAGTCGTTGAGGGGAGACAACACCGCCTATTGTGCTAATGTGCCTGCAGTGCCGTCGCGCGATGTTATCGACGATTTGAAAATATCAAGCTTGGTTGCTGCAGCTATTGACGCACTGCTCTATAGGTCAGTCCAGATCGAAGAACGGCAGTTGGACTTTATGCTTCAGCTTCCATAGTACCTACGCTTCCCTAAACCAAATATTCTAGATGGTCATAGAGCATCCGTCAGAAGTAATAATCGTGTAGGTGTTCATCGACTGCTTCAGGAGCGACCTTCTAAGATATAGAAATAATCAGACGGTTACAGCAGTCAGTCTTGTGCTATTTCGAGGAAAATAAGCGAAGGATCATCGACGGAAGACAATTTTCAACGCTGACTTTTACAAAATCTTGATAATTGACAGGATATAAACGCAACAGAGATTAGATTTTTCAAGATGCAAGTTGACAGATTAGGAAAAAGGATGCACAGACACAAAGTATTGTTACCAAGCACTACAAATCATTTGTAAAAACAGAAGAAAACTAGTCACTACAACTGATAACATCACAATAAAACCTTAAATTGGGTTTTGTTCATCGGTCATTGTTATTTTGACTGCACGACACTACCTGAAAACGTTAGCTACAGTGTAGTGCAGAGTGCACTGCATACAATGGTAGACGTCATTTACCTTCTGGGGAGCGATCGGGCGACGGAGCGGTATGGGGAATGGTTAATAAGCGATATAGCTGTAACGAAAAAAGCACTTCATTAATGACGTTTATTGGGGGTGCGCCCGACTTCGCCTCGGCACAAGCAACCCTTGGAGCCTATCCGCCGCACCTGCTGGCCTTACATCGAACGAGGAAGACCGAGGAGCCACGTGCACCCCACGGCCGATTGTCAACTAATTTCTGCAGTAGTACTTCTAAAATGTTAGCGTAGCCTAGAGACCGCCTGCAAGCCATGGCCAAGTGTCACCTAAAATTGTCCTAAATTTCGAGCATGTGTTTAGGTCCGAGCAGTTGTAATCCATATATGTTAGCATAGCTATTGTAATCACGTTTACACTACGTAGTTATCAGAGTTCTAGGAAGTAGTGAACGAGGCTCACACTTATTTCAAGACTATGTTTAAAATCCTAACACATAGTAGATCTAAGGAGTGAAGACAGTAATGCCCACCGAGTCGCACCTCGAGGCTTTTCCTCTTCGCCATAATGGAAGCTGAAGGGCAAGCGACAAGGCCGAGCTTCCTTCTCGAACTCCAATATAAGCGTTGTGCGAGTATAGGACTTGTTCTTTGTTCGGTCGCACTCCAAGCATGGACCCGTTGTTCCTCAGTCCTCTATAACATTGTGTAAGCCAAGCCAACGCAGTCCATCCCCCTAGTTTACGCAAGAGCCTGCGTGCTCAATTAATTAAGAACTCACCCCGGTAGCTCAACAATTCGCCTGTTTATGTATCCAGATTCTACGAACTAATAAATTGGATTATATTCTCCGTGCTTCCTTTCGACCACCTCTTACGACAAGTGCAGAAGATAGCTACCGAGAAAACAGAACGCTGTGACTAAGAACAGTGTTAAAAACGTTTAAAGCAACGTTATTTTAAGAATGGTGACACTATCGATTTGGAAGACAATGAACAGGCCATAGCCTGAAGAATCTGGTAACACCACATGGTGAAACTGAAGACTTCTCGAAAAAAATTTCTATTCATAACAGAACTTCCAAATTATCATCATGCCTAGTTTAAGCCTCCGTTTCCATAAAGAAAAACGCAATGTAACAGAGGAAGAAAT
This sequence comes from Parhyale hawaiensis, assembly GCA_001587735.2. Lineage (NCBI taxonomy): Eukaryota > Metazoa > Arthropoda > Malacostraca > Amphipoda > Hyalidae > Parhyale > Parhyale hawaiensis. The sequence goes on along the minus strand of LQNS02278094.1, from coordinate 48,146,724 downwards.
AAGGGACATAGGCCTATACTACGTTGAGAGAAACGAGCAACCCATGCATGAGGGTGTTCCCCACACAGGATCAAAGTGCCAAGCAGCAAGTTATTTTGGAATAGTACGTACGGGCAGAGATGGGCATGTAACTAGTTACTGTAACGGCTTAAGTAACGGGCGTTACTTTTTGTAATGAGTTACGGTATCGCCTTAGCAATTTTTGAAACGTAACGAATAACGGTAACGCCCGGGTAGGTTTTTTTCAAAAGTAACGGAAATTGCCGTTACTCGTTCCTCGTTACATTTTCAAAATTTTGAAAAAAATACGAGAGATGAGCTGTTAACAAAGAGAAAGTTATATTAAAGGAGTGGTATCGTGATTTTTGAATAATACAAAAATTTTTGGCAATTAAAGTACTGTATGACCATACTTTTCTGATACACATATATTTCACTATTTAGAAAGTATTTTTTTTTATTCTAAAAATTTGCTTCGAAAGTTTGTCCACAGATACGCAAATGAAGCGCACGTTTATATTGGTAACTAAGGCTATAAAAACAATATTCTGCACGACTCATTTCAGCGATAGGAACATCATTTAAATAGAAAGAAAGGACGAACGTAAAATCATACATTATACTGGGTTTCTGCACGAGCGTAAAACGGACGCCACACGTTCACCAAAATATACCTATTTGGAAGATTATAGCTATATTATTCAAGAAAATCTTTTATCAAATTAAAGTACCGATCATTCCAATTGCATCAAGTCTCTACCGTACGCCTAAATAAAAATGTAATGATACTCTCCTTTTCGTCCGTCATGACTGGAAAATAGGAATATACGTAGATCATAATAAAAATATGTAACACGCTGGTTGCTATAATGCTGACGCTGTAGCTATACCAAAATGTTTTATGAATGCAAAAATTTCCATGACTTTCCGTAACAAATTATTCTATTTGATGGAAGAAGATATGGGATTGATTTTAAGACAATTATTGGGCTCTACTCGAAATAGAATTTATTATTGGCCTTTGCATAGCCTCAGTGCACTAAACTCCTCGAATTTGCAATGAAAAGTAGGTCGCTTATTTAATCGAACATTTATCATTAAATTTTTAATGTTACTACCATTGACTCACGTAATTCAACAATTTGCTACCATCTCTTTCAATTACGTCTGACAAAACAGTTTTATGTAAAGCTGGAGCACTCTGAGAGCGCATACTTCCGCTAAGCAAGGTAATGTTAAAGAAAAATTCGAATTGGTATTGACAATAAGAGTTTTATATCATCACAAAAATTCGGTTATTGTGCCTCTTGACTGTAATAACAGTTTCTGTAATTTTCTTAAAAATCCGTCCATAACTTTTGAGTTATTTTATGACAAATACTAAGACAAACTTTAGTCAAACATACAAACGGACGGAGCGATCATCACTAAAATCTAGTCATTTTGACATATCAACATTTCTAACTATTAATGCAAACTTTATGAAAATCTGTTCATAACTTTTTGAATCATGTTTCCTATTAATATAAAATCAAACGTGGGACAAACGGACAAACAGATAACCAATAAAATGTGATCATCTGCTCATCATAACATATCTAATAATTCATACAAATTGCATAAAATCGCTCCGTAAAAAAAAATGCAGGCCAATAAACAAATCAACAAACAGTAGAACGGATCACCAAAGTTCAGTTAATCATTTGTTCCCCCTACGACCCCTAACAACCCTAGTAAATTTCGTAAGGATCAGTCATTAACTTTTTGAGTCACCTTGGTGACCGACAGAAGAACAAACTCCACAAAAACAGAACCTCCTCGGGGAGGTAATAATTTTTAACCTGGCTGAATGATCAGTGATCACGAAATTGCCGTCAATACCAGTATGTCAACGGTAGAATTTTGGTTGAAGTTCTTGGCAGTTATTACCTCTGCCAAAGTGGTTATGTTTTTTTTTCGAGTTTGCTGCTTGCCTAACTGGTTTTTCTGCTCGTTGGTCTATCACTAAAATAACTCAAAAGCTGTAGATAGATTGTTGCGAAATTTACAGGGTTTGTTACGCAAGTTAGGAAGAATAGAAGATCTTTAGCTAAGAATCGTTCAACCGTTTGTTTGTTACTTGCCTCTTTTTCGAGTGGTGGCATACATAACTCTCAAAGTTATGGACTGATCTTTATGAAATTCGCGGTGCTAGTAACCCAACCCACTATAATAATAATAATAATTTATGAAATTAGCAGAAATTGTCAGAAATATGAGAAGACACAACTGGTAAAATTTTGGTGATTATCATTTGATCCTATGCTGGTCTGACTAAAGTTTGTCAGAACATAACTCAAAAAGCTCCACACGGCTCTTCAAAAAAAAATACAAAATCTGTTAATACTGTCATGAAGGACAGATGATCAACTTTACTGGTGGTAAATAAGTATCAATTCAGTTTTTCGTTTACGCTGCCTTGCTTAGCGGAGGAATGGACTCTCGGGGTGCTCTAGTTTAGAATGCACATTATGAATACACAGCATTGAACAGGTAACTATGCTATTTGATGATGAAACTCAAGCCTAACTAAAATCTTGGCTATGGCCAATAAATCAGAGATAGTCAGCTCACATCAGTCATTAATTTACTCAACTATGGACTGCAACATGACTCTTGATATTAATTTATTTCAAGACTAACTCAGTTGTATTTGTTGACGAAGCTTAAATGTTATTTCACATGTTTCACTGAGAATTATTTTCCATAGAAAATTTAGCTGAAATCTCTCCCCTAGCAAAAATAACAAAATATTATTCTCCGAGAGGAACAATTGAATGTTAGGTATTGGATAAGTCATTACTGTTCTTAGGAATTTGGATTTACAGATAAAAAGAACGAGTTTTGTTCACAAAACAATATAACAGCGATATTTAGATCAGCTGCGCTTTATGTCACTGTATTAAATTTAAAGATAATTTGTGCTCTCTTTACTTGTTTCTTCAACTGCTCGCACATGCCAATATAGAAGCTGCTGAGTATTACATTAGAAAAAAGTTCAGTTAATTAATGCCAAGATCACATATTTGCATATACCAAAGTTGCTTTTTAGTGATGTCAGATGGATCTAGCTTCGTGATTTTTGCTTTCAAGAGTCAGTCGAATATACCAACAATCTCCTAAGCTGGATGGTAACTCAAGCTCTTCTGATAACTGTAGTGCAAAATTAGTGAGTCCGGCAGTACAAAGTGGCTGCATAGAATTTGTGATGCTGCCTTGTCATCGTTTACTGCTATTATGAAAGGTACTCAGTCTCTGATAATTTTTTACGTGCCATACCGTTTCGGTACAAAAAACACTCTTATCTTAAATTTTGCTGTAAAATATCATCGAGAACATGGATTCTTTTTATACATCGAGTTTAACCGTGGAAATAACAATGATACTCTCGTTTCACTAGGTATGCAATTGGTGACAGACAGAATAATAGAATAACAGACAAAGAGACAGACAGACAAATCTGACAAAAATTTAACCTCCTTGGAGGAGATAAAAATAAAATTACTGTTCTAGGCGGTGCAAAGAGCGCGTCTAATGGAGAGAAGCACGTATACATGAGTACTGGAAATAGGTAAGTTGCAAAAGGAATTTTAGAAAGTCTAACTTTTTTGGTGCCCTAAATTCTATTACAGTCCACCACCATTGGCCTCCATACATACACGAAATTGCATTTCTGCATTTCTTGATGATTAACACATTAAATGTATCACCAGTTTTTTTTATTCACCACGAACAGTTACTTTTTGTTTGAAATCGCTATGTTGACTGGAAAACATTTTATCAAATTGCCATCGGGTGCACTTGGGATTTTGAGTGGAAAATCAAGATTAGTGTAAGCTACGGCCGATGCATATTCCTCTCAAGTAACAAAATAGATTTGAAAGCCCTCTCTAGTCAGACTTTCGACTAGGCTGCCGAGAGCTGAACGATTCGCGTTAGATCGAAGATAGCACTAAGAGATTTTTTCTTTGACGCATACTTAACGATCCAAGGACAAATACGTTTTTGTATATTTATTTCACACAGGATAAGCGCTGTTTGAATTGTTTTGCTTGATTTAAATAACTTTTCCTATTACTATGCTGTAGAAAAAGGGCAAACGATGCTCAATTTTTATCTAGGTTTCTTGTGCCACTTCTGTACTTCTTACTGCATCTAGACGTGGAGCTGTTTTCAGTGATATTTTTACTACCCAAGAAAGAAGGACTTCACTTGCAGTGGAGAGTTGGTGGGGTCGGCCTTCTGCTACATTATTACCAAAATCAAGCAGGCTGATACAATATGCATTGCACCACAGAATCATAACTGCGAAGTGCAGAAAGACACGTCCATGCGATCTTTTGCCTCCATTTCACGAACAAATACACAAATATCGTAATATAGCATCATTAAAGAAAAGATACACGACGTGTGAAATATAGTTACAGAACTTCGTGTTATTACTGTCTTGGATACAGCTTCTGCCAACTCAGTCGCCTAATTCAAATATATTTTCTTCACAATAAAATTTTTGAGGACGCAAAGTTCAACTGCTTATAGATAGCCGTTGGTTACGTGAAAAAGAGATTCAATGCAGCTTTTCCCTTTCCAATTTACACCTATGGAATTCTGCTTCGCCAGAAAAAAACAGTGCCGACCTAAGTGCTATGTACAATACAAGCCATGACGCGCTAATACTGTAGCTCTCGTATGTTGGAAAGCTTTCATTCTGCACAGAACAGATATTAAATCTTTTACGGATATTTCTCGGACATGAAAAATAGAGATCAGTTACCAATATGCTAGAATGTTATTCTCATTACAATAAAGATATTATTACGAACTCTGTGGCAAAAAATTCAAGTTAGGCCTGCTTTGACATAGTTTATAACAGTGACAAATTTTGTACTATGTTCAGGTTAGTTATACAATAGAAACTCAGATGTAACGAGTAACGGTCGTTATAGTAACGAGTAACGGTAACGCCCCGTGCAATTTTGTGGCAGTAACGAGTAACGGTAACGCTCCGGTAATTTTATTGTAGTAACGAGTAACGGTAACGACCTATGATATCATGTAACGGTGCCCATCATTGCGTACGGGGTACAAGAGACTGTTGTATGAGCCCGTCTTAACATAGCGAACGGAACTGGATCAATATCTTTTTATGCGAGTAATGGAATACATAACAAGGTAACGCTGTACGTTGGTGTGCCGTAGATAGTAACAACTTTTGAATTAAAGACCTCCGTTAATGTATGCCACCAGACATAGTGCAACACAAATTGAGCAGTCCGATTTCTGAAAAATAAAACAACATATCTCGAGTTATAGGTAACGGTACTCACTAACCGAGAGCCAGATACTAACTGGAGTCGAACGCACGTGTGTATGCGTGCTCAACATGTGCAGCAGTACGATAAGTTACGTGTAAATACAGGGATTCTGATAATGAATAACATTCGCTGATAACGTTACAACGCTTGGAGTAGGGAAGTGGTGCAAGAAATCATTAATGCTTCTACATACGAGTACAGTCCCCTGCGCAAACACAGCCACTGAACAATACGAGAAGTAATATACTAGCGCAACTATATTCATTCCGCTATTGTATCATACAATAACAGTATCATGAAATCGGTCGTGAAGAAAGCGACATTGAATACAATTCTCGCAATTATTTTAGTTGTACTCATAGTTTTCGTCGTGAAAGAACGCTCATTAACTCAATGACAGGACGAAGGAGCGTTTATATATAGTGTAATAAAAAACGAAGAAGAACCCGTGTACGACAGTACCTAAACTGCCTGACAAATGAGGACAGAAACAAAATCAGAGAAAACACAAATCGAGCTCGAAGAAAAAATCCCGGTCGTATTGAAACTAGTCATTAATGAGTTCCATTGAAGTCAATGCTCTTTATTACGTTCACGGATGAACCTCATTAACTGAACTCGATGTTCTACACTTATATTGGGAAGTTAAGCTTCCGTTTCTTCAACAAAGGCGATCTCACAGCAGAAGCAAGGAGAGACACGCAGAGTGTCGAAAGAAACGTGGAACCCATACACTAGGTAGCACACATACGGGATCAACACATAGGGTAACATGGCTAGTACCTGTCTACCATACTAGAAACCGTCCACTTGGCACTAAAAAATTTCCTGGGTGAAAACTAGAAGTGCTAGAAAGCCAACATAGGCTTAAACTGTAGGCTAATACCATCCCATGAAAATGACGGGCGAAAAAAATACAACAATAAAAATGATGGTGGTTTTCACATTTTTTCACTAGAAACACGAGAAAAATGTGAAAACCACCCCCATTTTTCATTGTTTTATTATTTTTTTGTCAGTCATTTTCAGGGATGGTGCGGCGCTACTTAACCTACAGTTTAAGCCTATGTATGGCTTTCTAGCACTTCTAGTTTTCACCCAGGAAATTTTTTAATGCCAAGTGGACGGCTACTAGCATGGTGGACGGGTACTAGACATGTTACCTAGTGAAACAGCAAGTCCGGAAAGAAGAGGAAAAACAGAATAAAGTACTATCAGTACGAGTGCGACAGTGGAACGAAGCAGAGCTAGTGAGCATGAAGGACAGACGTCCCAAAGGCCTAGCTAAGGTAGCCAATGCCACTGGAGGCGCTGCTCCCCATAACATACTTCTAGAATGGACGAACATGATCCACTGCCCAATGGCCGATGACCCATTCTACGCCGTCGGAGGTAAGCAGCCCAACACAATTACCATTAGCTGCAGTATCGGATGAATAAAACATTGCAGAGGTTATACCTAGTGTACCTATAAAAGACAAAGGAGTACTTGACGTATTACCGTACATATTTTCGGCACCGAGAAAAGTAATCCATTTGCATCTCTACTCTATTCTGAGTGTGGTTTACTAACGTCAATGACACAGAACAGAGGGCTGTTGAGGTAAATTTCGCATTACTTGGCGATTTGAAGATTAGAAACAAAGAAATCTTCTTTTGGATAACAGACCGCGGCGTGATGGGTAGTCCGCAAGATTCTCAGTAGCTACATATCGCCGGACAGCCAATAGTACCGCAACAAAATAATGTGGATGCGATTTTCTCACGGTTGAAAACAAAGGTCCAGTACCTTATCATATAAATTTAGTGTGTTCTCGGCGGGTTCGCGTGGTCAGTAATGAATCTATATAGGCCACAAAGGAAGAGGTCGAGTGCGACGAAGATGTGCGACGTACGTTGCGGCCCTTTTAGGCTTTTTTTTTTTTGCAGGAGACTGTGGGCATGCAACTTCCTCAAAGGAAACCCTCGGAATCAGTGTTTTATAATAACCTTCTCTAAATACAGCTTAGCTCGAGAAAGGTGTGAGCACATTACGTGACACGGTAGTGACAAAAACAGTCCAGGCCGTGACTACTTTTCATAGGAGAACGAGATGTACGCAGGCAATGACGAGTGAGTTGCAGTGAAAAATAAGCTGGCGGTCAATGAACGAAGCACAGCAAAGTGCAACACATCGATTGATGGACCCCGGCACCGGAACCCATGCAGGGACAATAGGACTCCGTAGCTGCATAACCCATTTTTGCTACTGGAGAGACTCAAGATGCTACTAGACGTTATGGAAAGCAAAGTGACAATAGGATTCAATAGTTAAGTATTTTACTAACATTTCAACTAGTTTGCTACCTATGCATTGGAAGATCGCTGCAGATAAGACAGATATATATCATCAGCAGCACGACTATAATTAGAATTAGTATGATTGCTCAATCCACATAGCGACGCAGAGTGATTAAGGAATAAACAAAGGAGATGCACTGCCTGAAGAAAATTGTAAAAGCCATAGCAACCACGTTGGCATACCGTAAATGGAAACAACATATCCTGGAAAAAACTTAAAATATCATGAAAACATAAAAAGGCAGAGTAGACACTAAAGAAAGACGTTCCAAAGGCCTGTACGATCGAAAGCTAAAGTAATCCCTTTGAGGTCCACTTGGCAGGGCGACTGTCCATAACATACCATGAGCGAATTTGAAGTAAACTAACTAGGCCTATAGCCGATTTATGTCCCAAAAGCAACAGGTACCTACAAAATATAAGAAGTGAACCCGTACAACAAAAACCTTCTTTCACGTAAGGAAAGCTCAGCATCCCGTCCAGGAAAAGACAGTCTGCGTTTTTGAGTTAGTAAACTTTCCACTATATACTAGTTTCACGTATCATTGTCGAAGTTACAGGCACGGAAGTTGCATGTTGTTGCCCTACCGTGCTCGCACTCATGTGCTCCCTGCAGCACGGGTTGCTCGCTACGCTTGTGGATCTGGAGAGCTCCTTAATTGTCTTCGTCGTGGATCCACCTCGCTCGTTGGCTGCGCTCGCGGGGCGTGCCAATCGGAGCTCACCCCTGCAAACGAGTGGTACACCACCCCCCCCCCTTCAATTATACATTTGTGGTTATCGTACGTATTGTCGCGTGAAGTGCTAAGCCTATACACAGACTACGGTCATGTGCCAGCCTCTAAAACTTACGTAGGATATCGTTCAAATCATGTGGGCAAAACGGCATGGGCCGAACTACTGCAATTTTGATCAAACTCCAGGATATAAAAATTCAGCAGTAGGTATACTATAAGCGCGCTACGTACATTCTTTGGATCGAGTCGTCGATAGCCTCTACATTCACCGGCAAAGTGTTGCAAAAAGCATCGAAATTGAAGCGGCGCTTGATATCCTAAATTTTTTGGACAGTGTAGCAACCCGCAAGACAAAGCTAGCCGTGCCCGTGACAACGTAAACAGAAGGGTGGTAAAGAAAGCTTTGCATTTTGGGCTTAATCACTCTCACGGATGACTACCGTACACTAATAAAACAAAAACGACAAGAAAGAGTGCAGCTCACTACACGAACAAAGAAGGTACATTGTTATAGCAGGACTTAATGAAGCAAACGCTGATAAGCTGCATAAATACTCAGATAAGATACGCAAGCGAGGACTCCCTGCCATGTTGGAGCCCCTGCATAGGCTACAGTACCTACGTACGTGTGCAGTACGGACAACAGAACATCCAGCAGCGCTGTACAGTACCTATACCGAGCATGCATTGAAAATACTGCATACGCAACTCGAAGAGATTCAAATAATTTTCAATGTAGCTCACATCAATGAAACGATTGTAATTAGCCATCAAATATACATAGTAAATATATTTGACTTCAAATCAGACTGCATTCCCAAATTGCCCCACTTCGAATGATCAAAATTTTTTCACATAACCCATTCCCTTTATGTAATTTTGTTTATTATCAGACTAAAAAAATATCGGCATTGATCATACATATGATACAGTCCAGACGTATCCACGTGGCAGCGGACGGGCGATCAACAGCTACGCTACATAGGTACAGTAGTTTACGTAGCGAAAGAAAAATCTCCCAGCACTGCACGTAACAGTGCAATTCTCAACAAACCCGAGCGAACAGCGGCAACAGCCTCAGATTGTGATAATATTCAGTGAATAAAATCATGAACATTTATCATCTCACATACTGATGAATACTCCTAACGGGATTCTCTTAGACCTTGATTCTAAACTTTCCAAGATCTGCTACTACAAAGAATAGAAGTAATCACTGCCGAAAGACAATATAAGAAACTCTCGTCGTATTTCCCCAGGCCTCTCGATACCGGAGAACTCCGTGCACAGTAAATCCGTTACCAAAGCTGTTAAGAGCCCCGATAGTAGAACCTGGCACTGCTGCACTCGCTGCATAGGCTCTTCCACTGAGCGGGTAGAACAATGCAATTACTAGTGTTCTCAACATGTAGGTAGATGATATAGGTAGATGCTAGCTACTGATGCATGACTTTGCCTCCTATCGGGCACAGTGATAAGGGGATCCGAGACAGTATAAGTTGGGTGAAGACGTCACTGTAAAGTCTTAATCACTTCATGCCCAGGTATATGATGCATTCAACACCTAGATATGCCATCCCCAAGTGCCCTTGCTGCAAGAGACGTACAACATAACGAATAATACTGTCGACTTTAAGGTATTTATGTGCTGCACATGAACGCTATTGCATTGCTTCACCACTCGCGGCTTTCATACACCAGCATGATACACCGGCATTCACATTTCCAATACGTGCCAAAAAGGTCAACTAAATTTACGAAACCATTACAAGCGCCAAGATTCAACAGTTCATGCAGAGAATCACGAAAGATATGGCAACGCTGGAATAAATGTGGCTGCGCGAGTAAGTCGGGCAGCATGCAACGTGACTAACGTTCTCTCATTAATTGCAATATTAGCTACCTATCTACAATATACAGTGACGGCAAAAAAAAAACTAACCTCCTTGACAAGAAGAAATTTGACACTAGAAAAGTGAGTTTGCCCTACCCGACATAATAATGCGAGAAGATGTTACTGATGATGCATTCCCTCCGCCCCCTCATAGCAAACGTCCATCACCCATCCAAGCCTGAGCGAGGGTTGTGTGCTGCTGCAGTGAAGTTAATAGTGGGTCGCTCTTGCCGACTTGTTATTTTTCTTTCTTATAAGTTGGAAGTCTTATAACTTTACACCTAGTACTGCCTACAATGGGTCAAAATATGCTTCAAATGAAGTAGTAAACCCTGGCGTTAACTTTGCTAGAAAAGAGAGACTGAAAGGTGAAACGTGAAGAGCATGGGTTTATTTCTGGCATGCCGACCTGGAAGACCCAGGTCCATCTGCAGGCGATCGTGAATTGTCTTTGTTGCGACGCTCTGGAGGAGCTCAAGGTGTTCGTTTTTGCCTGATTTCGGATAACCTCACACTTCAGAAGTTTATTTGATCTCAGTGTAGTTTTCTTAGGTGTGCCAGAGCCTGACTTCTTCTGTGGTACCGTCCCTGTTGGTAATTTTGTATCCGACCGCTTCAACTGATAGATTGTCTCTCTTGACATCCCCAGATCTTTGGTTACAGCAATCACAGAGTCTCCTTTTTCTAGCACAGTTAACGCAAGGGGTTTCTCCTTCATTTGAAGCGTTTTTTGACCCATTTTGTACAGTGGGTGTAAAGTAATATGATTTGAAATTATTAAGAAAGTAAAAACGGAAGGTCGGCAAGAGCGACTCACTATCATCCTCACTGCAGCAGCACACAACCCTCGCTGAGGGTTGGCTGGGTGATGGACGTTTGCTTTAAGTAGGCGGAGGGAATGCATCATCACTAACATCTTCTCGCTTTATTATGTCGGACTGGGCAAACGAAATACTAACTCACATTTCTCATGTAAAGTTTTTTCTTGCCACTGAAGTGTAAAGATTTTTTTACCGGCACTGTAGGTAGTAAATACCGATCCGATGTGTATTTCTTCATATGTCTATTTTTTTGTCTCGCTTGAAGAAAACAGAGAGGCAAAAATTAGGCCAGGTTTGAAACTGTGCCCATCCCTTCACGCTTCGTAGTTAAAAAATAAATCAGGTTGCAGATGATGGCAACTTTATGGAAACTTCAGGCTAAATGCACTTTTTGCTTCGCTAGAGCTGAAATTCGAGCTACAACGATATCTACAGTTTCTCTCAGCACTTTCATGATTTTCATCCACCCCGATTTATGCTCATTTTAACATTCAAACATCAGCTGCTTTGAGGTGACGCTTAAATCAACGGAACAACGGGTAACATATTCTTCAGTGTACAGCAGACTGGCGAAGAACTCGAGGATTTCGTTTCAGCCATTATGTATTTTTTCTAACTTAAATTCTTCCTTTGTGAAAGAGTGTTCTGTTTAAGTGAAAACATTCGACTAATATGATATCATGACATATTTGTGACACTAAGATCATTGATGTAAATTATGAATAGGAGCGGGCCAAGCACGCTATCTTGCAGAACCCCAGATGAGACTGGCGTCCAGTTGCTCGTTATTCTCGGAGTTTCACGCGCTGCTGGCAACCAGTGAGTCATGCTCGGATCCAACGTAAAAGTCTCCCTGGATGCCATGGACTGTCATTTTTTCCAGTACCTAATCGTAGATGGGGGACTTTGTCGAACGCTTTTGGATATCTAAGTAAACATGGTCCATATAAACTCGTTTAGGCCTTGCTAGCCTCAACAAAGGCAGGTATGTCAAGATAGGGAGGGAGAGAATAAGGTGTCGATAGACAAGTGGCACCTAAATAGCACATTTGCACCAGGGTGTTCCCCGACAAGATCACCGGGCATTAGAACATCAAGTCGAGAAAGAAGAGAAAACAGAAAGGAAACCGTTAACAATAGGACTATGGAGATGAAAGAGAGCTATAACGAGCAACAAGGAAAGATATCCCGAAGGCCTAATTACCGCTGAGGTAATAACTTATGGGCACCCCATGCAGGAACTACTTCCCAAAAAATTGGATAGGCGCACTTAACCACGGACTCCTAGAATCTTGGTCTCGGTTGCCTGACTTGACAAACTTAACCCTTTGGCGCATGACCCATCCTGTCCCATATAAGAGGAAATAGATGACTTACTACAATGATTCATAATATATATATATACTAGAGTGTCGGGATCCGGGGGTTTATAATGGGTATATGCAGACTTAAGTACCTATAACAATAGTGCCTTTTTTAGATAACGGTGGTGTTCTATGGTTAACAGTCTTTTTCTCACACAAACGCAAAACAACGTTATGTGTGGAAGAAACACACGACATCGAATATTTACTACACAGGGGTACAGTTAATAACCACTCGTTAATTGCACCATGACTGAGAAAACTACAATAAACCGTTTTTACAACAATAAATTGTTTGCGCGTTTTGGTTATTTTGGATGTGGAGGACATGAGTACTTTTAAATGGGTGAATACGTGCACAACAATGAAAAAAGGCATCAAAGTAACAAGAGACAGCTTTCTTAATACTAACATGGGGAGATACCAGATACTTGGCCTGCAGATATACACTAGCGGACAGTGTCCACATGATAATAAAAGTCAAGCTATAAGTAATGCAATTTTCCGCAAAGAGAGATGCCGGTTTAACGTTTTTTTTTTATTTTTTTATTCTAGATAAGTGAAAATTTTTCAGGCTACATACACGACAGTCCTACGAAACCCCGACGTTTTAATCTGTCAGAAATCGGGCGGGTCGCAGTCTCTGGATTCGGTGTGCCAAAGTGCGACACCACCGCCACACCATTAATGGCGCCGCAACCTCGAGATGTCGTTGCAAGTACCAATCATTATCACGAAAGCTCTTGCACTGCTCAGCTGTAATTGTTAAGCTAGTAGTTAATAGCGGCTGTTATACCGTTTCGTAAAATCCTACCCAATTTACACCGTTTGTTGGTTAGTCTCTCTGTCCCCATATAAAGGATTAGATACCGTATGAGAAAATTCATCGGCTGAGAGGTACCTATAGGGGCCGCTGCCTGGCTAAATTTCTGTAATTTAACCTATGAAGGTGCCTGAAGTAGGTACTTGCTACTAGTAGCACATATACTAGATTATACCTCCTTCCCTAGTGAAAATCTTTCCTTGCGCTCATATACGCTTTCACACGCAGAGATTGAGTACGAAATGAACGAATGAAAACGGAAGAGATATTCCTGACAACAATACCACAAGCAGGGTGCAGGGAACAGGGATTTCGTTGTAGTATTTTCTGTCGTCTTTTAGTGACAGCGAAGGCCACTCATATGATATGTACGTATTTGTGACAGTAAGCAATATGAATAATGGTGGCGTGACAGGTTGTAACATTTGCAGTTCAGGCCTTCCTTTAAAGACACTGGTGATCTCAGCCCACAGAGAATATGTACGAGGGGTGAGAAATAGCCTACACCAGCTGAGGAATCTACGCACGGCAGCAAATAGTACTAGTATAAGAAAGAATAAGCTTCCCTAAATAAGTACTAAGCTCTTCTAAGAGAGGAAAAGGAAATGACATATAACATGCCGATAGAAACGGGAAGCCATGCACAAAGGTGTTCCCACACAGGATCAACGCGCATAGGAACAGCAAGCCGGAAAAGAAGAAGAAGAACAGCCGAAAGTAAGATCAGTAAGAGTATGAAAGTGGAAGGAAGCAAAGAGGGCACGAAAGACAGATATCCCGAAGGCCTAGCTAACGGCAAGGTAACCTACAGGGTCCCCTGGAGGCGCTGCTCCCGATAACATAGGATGGGCAAACCTAAACTAACCTAATCCTATGGCCCATCCTATTCCCCCTGAGAAGACGGCAGCAAATTTCGGGCGAGGAAAATAACCCAATAAAAACGTCCTGTCAGAAGGAAATTTTGAGGAATTAACCCCATATTTTACTTAGGGAATGCTATTTCAATCGCTACATGCAGCATGCACACGTTCTTACCTAGAAACGTAGTAGGAGAAAGAACCAAAGTTCTAAGCCGATTACAAAAGAAGAAGAATAGTACGGAAATAAGCTGATACGATAAAAATTATTCAGACTGCCTAGCTAAATGCAAGGAAACCTTTATGTGGTCCCTCCATGTGCGAGGCAACTCCTTAAAGTCTAGGGTCTCGTGACAGAACAGCCGAATCAATTACTATTGAATTTATCCTTTCTCTTTCATTAATACGAGTTATACATGGCTTTGACATCAGTTAAATTATAGTCATAACTCTAAAACGCGTACGACAAAAGATAAAATCTGAGCATTTATACAAATGCATGCTCAAGGATCATGAGCACAACTTGAGACGGCGTAGGTACCTTTGTACAGTATTGGAGCACATCTCGGCCCTGACCGAGCTAACCCCCAAGATCGTCCTCATAACCAAGCAATACGTCACCCGTCTAAGCTCAATCATAAGCCTTTAGGAAGCGCTGCAGCAACGCAACCATGTGCTGCATATCACACGCAACACCCCACAGTCCGACACGCTCTCTTGTCCCGGTTAAGGTCGAGGCCTGAACAGGTAACTTGCATTAGCTCAGCAAGTTACGTGAACAGTGAAAGTTGTCATCACGCAACCGGAGAGTCCGTATAGTAATGGAAGTAAGGGAGAGTACAGGAAGGTGCGCACAAGGTGAAGCTTGATGTGGTGGTCATAATGTATGTTCGCGCCGCTGGTTCAGAGCACACTGCATCTCTACCAAGTTACGAACGCATGGCATTGCAGGGGCTCCATATTTGTGGGGTAGCCAGGTGTTTGCCGTTGCTGACACTGAGACGAGTGCGGTCCCAAAACCCATTCATTCCCGTGCACCTAGGGGAAATACCTGGCCCAGCGTGCTCGTGCAGCATTAAAACGGCAATTTTCGTGCTGCACGAAGGACACCAAAGCAGGTGCACTGTTTTGGCGTATGGGAATGCGAGATGAGTTTGGGATCGCACCCTTTCTCAGTGTACTTAAGGGAAGTGTGTATCTGTTCGGTTAGGGAGACTGGACCAATTTTACGAACAATAACAGCTCCAGAGGCAAAAAAAAACGAAATCCTGTGCTTAGAGAAAGCAGCGATTGCACATTTGTCTATTCAAGTCTTTCAAGACCGTTCTAAGGAGCTTGAGACGATTGAAAAAGGGAAGAGACACACAGTATGAAAGGGACATAGAAAAACCCTGCAATTTGGGTCACCAGAAAACTGACGTACACCGGAACATCAGCAAAAGATAAATTTAACGTCACATTGCTCACAGCGCCTGAGATATCCGCACGCACTGTTTCGTGCATCAAATAGTTGCCCACTAGCCCTCAGAAAGGGGCACGGCTGCAGCATATCGCAGACTGACAGGAGCTGCCGTAAAGCATCAGAGATGGAAGGTTTACGTGACAAATGCGACCTCCCCCACCGATTTCTTACCATACCCAGTTCTGGTTTAGGTCAGTATCCCCGTAACGACGTGCGGACGCTAGAAATCCAAATTCCCGCAAGAATTCACTAGTTGAGATGAGATCTCTGATACCAACGCATGCGACTGTAGTACTTATAACATCCTGCCTTTACAGGGTCATCAGTTTGAAAGCAGATACAAATCAGCTGATGGAGTTTAGCTAGCGTTATGAATACGAACAGC
The DNA here is from genome assembly GCA_001587735.2 of Parhyale hawaiensis. NCBI lineage: Eukaryota > Metazoa > Arthropoda > Malacostraca > Amphipoda > Hyalidae > Parhyale > Parhyale hawaiensis. The sequence continues at coordinate 48,130,687 of LQNS02278094.1, read as the reverse complement.
AGTATATACGTTATTCCGGAAGCACACACATGTACAATGTAACGGTGCTATCGATAAGCTCGACCAATGCAGGTTATACCAAGCCCAATAGGCTTATCTTGTCTGGAATATTGGTCTGGTGCGTTGGCTTTATTCTATTGTTCTAAACTTCAAGCGTTAACTTAAATCGACTACCCCTGTAATTTGTGGAGTCTCCATCGTTTTCCATAAAATACAATTTGCGGACGTCTCAAGGGTAATCCTGTTGCGCTACTCCCCAGAACATAAGCACTACTGACTCCTAGTGCATATCGGCAGCTACTTATAATAATGACCAATCGGTTAAATCAATTAGCCAATACCGCATACCCACAGTGTTCATATCCTAAATCCGAAACTACCATGGGTTAAGGAAATAAGTTATGACTCATGTGTTGGTCCGATACTGTACTGCATTCGAATAATGAACTGAAATCGACTCGCTCAAGCCAAGTTCACGCCATATAGTTCATGCCCCCAGCACGCAGGAAAAAAATCCGAACGTTTAGATACTTCTCATGAACAAAAAAAAAACATCCACGTTTTGTTCTACGAATAAAAGTTCGGTAATGGGTAACCTCACATCCTTGCGACTAGAGTGGTCTCTTTGCTAGGCAGTAGGTAGGTATTGGAAGAAAAACCTTTGTGGCGAGGAGGCCCAGCATGGCAACAATCGTTTGACTCCCGAAATTCTTTGCAACGCAGAAATAAAACGTAGAAAAAGAGAACTATCGATCGAGTTTAAGGCAAGGTGCGCTGTTTATTTGCTCTGTAGCGTAAACAAACGCGGTGTACTCAGACTGATATGCGTGCACACACATGTTTGTGTACACTGAGCATGAAGCTTTGTTAACACTAGATCAGTTGAACCTCCACACGCCGAGCTTTCTAGATATATCAACACAACATAATGCTTGGAAATTTGCAATTTCTACGATTATCGAGATATAACAAGTTCAAGAATACCTAAAAACATCGTTTTCTGCTATTCACAAATAGGCGACAAGAAACATCCCTTGCTAACAATCAATTGGACCCAATGGTGCGGGAGGTCCATAATCTGACAGGGATAGCAAGGATCAGTCAGAAGAGCCTCGTGAGGGGATTTTTAAGTCAGAATAAACAGAGATAACATATATATCGGTTACGGTATGTTCTTGTTGAAACAGATGAAAACCCGACATGAATAGGCTACCACAAAACAAATAAATTTACTATCTTTGCCATCATGTCACATTATATATACTGAGTGCTTTGAAACTACGTTACCAAAACAAACGCTATCTCACAGAGGAAAGAAGAAGCAGCATTTAGTACGTCGATAAAAACATGGAACACATGCACGAGGGTCGTCCCAAACAGGATCAACGCGCATGCGAACTGCGAGTCCTGATAGATGAGGAAGAATATAGAATAAAGAATTATTAGTCGGAGTCTAAAAGTGGAACGAAGCAAAACGGCCACGAAGTAAAGATGTCCTGAAAGCCCAGCTAAGACTCAGGTAGCCTACAGGGTCCACTGGGAACGCTACTTCTCATAACATAGGTTGAGTGAACCTAGCTAGCCTAACCTAACCCTACCCTATCCTATGCCCGCTGAGGGGACCATGACTATGTATCACACAAGACCTCTACATTTAATAAGCCATCTCATGCTTTCGTTGCAGTTCCTCAAAACTATGTTTTTACTAAGTTACTCAAGTTAGCTGAAAATTCACCTGTTTCTTACCAGTTTATGGGCGATGCAAACTCCCAATCGGAAAATTATAGGCGGTTATCGGACATAATCAGATGCCGTTCCTACTTACATACATAGG
>LQNS02278094.1:48009819-48033779 GCA_001587735.2 Parhyale hawaiensis | reverse complement strand
CCAATAAGGGTGTCACCTACTATCCCGGCCCAAAACATTATACCTCCACCACCTTGTTGACGCTTAAGCCGTGTCTGTTGAGGTCGGTCATGGAGGACCCATCCAGACGCCCGTCCATCTGGACCCTCAAGAGTGGCTCGGCATTCGTCAGTATATATGACATTGGAGAAATCAGTTTTCATGTTCTCTTCAGCCCATTTGACCCTATTTTCTTTTGCAGTTTTTGATAGAAGGGGTCGATTAATTGCCTTTTTCACTTTCCCTAGCATCTGCAGAACCTCACATCTTGCCTTTCTGCTTAGTATTTGGGCTCCAGCGTCTTCAAATATCGCCTTACTTGTAGTAAGTTGTTTTCTAGCCATAGAAACCTTCAAATGTCGCATATCCCGAGCAGTCCATTTCCTCGTAAGGCTCCATCCGGAGTTTTCCTGTTGACTTTACCTTCAATTGCATAAGCCTTAATTGTTCGGTGATCACGCTGTAATTCCTAGGAAACTTCGAGTGTTGTCTCACCAGAAGCCAATAACGAGGTCACTTTGATCTTTTGTTCACTTTTTATACCGCATTTCTTGCCCATATTCACAAGAGAGTGATGTTGCATAATCTGGGGTAACAGCAGAACCCCGAGCGATAAGCAAATGTTGCCAAATCGCGGGAAATGGTTCCGTTTTATTTTTCTATACATGTAATTGTTTTTCTAGTTACAACATACCTGTGCACTAACTTACTATTAACATTTTAAATGTTTGACACTTGTCTTGAAAAATAAGCAAAAAAATTGTATTTGCATAATCAAAGGTACCGTACTTTAGTTGACTTACACACGTGTCTGGCCATTCAGGAGGAGGAGAAGGAGGTTGAACGATTTACCTAATAAAATACGGCGATATATTAAAACATCTCTTGTGCAGAGCAGTATGACTTGAGCATAAAGTATACATAAGCCTTCTCTTCAAGAAGTTAAATCAGGCGCCATCCCAGCTCAAAATTTGCCACTGGTGCTGTAAAAGTCTACCAGCCTCTAGTGCAATTTTCTATTCATAATCATGTTTAGTAGTATTAGTATACTGTATATTAATTTATTACCTCCGCCAAGTAGGTTATGTTTTTGTCGTGTTTGTCTGCCTGCTTGTGTGTTTGTCTGTCACCAAGATAGCTGAAAAAGTTATGAACGGATCTTTAAGAAATCTACAGGGATAAGATTGTTATGCATGTTAACAGTAACAGATGAACATCAGTTTGTTTATGTGTTTATCTGCTTCATTTTTCTCAATGTCATAACTGAAAAAGTTATAGGCGGATTTTCATGAAATTTACACGAGTTGTTAGCTATATTACAAAGAGTAAATGACCAAATTTTTAGGATGATCTTTCGTTTGTTTGTATGTCGCTGTGTTTAATTTTCTGCCTGCTAGCATAATGATTCAGAAGTTATAGAAATTGTTAGTTAAGTTAAAAGACACAAATGATTAAATTTTGTGAAGATCGGTTGGTCCGTTTGTGTGTTTGACTAATATTCGTCATTATGTTTGTTAGCAGCATAACTCAAAAAGTTATGAACAGAACTTCAAGAACATTACAGAAACTGTTAATACTGTCGAAAGGGACGAACGATTAGATTTTGGTGTTGATACAAAGAAAATTGTGGCTCCAGAACTAACTTGAATTTTTCGTTACCTTTGCCTTTTTTGACAGAGGTATGCGCTCTCAGCGTACTCTCGTTAAATTTATTTATTGGTTTGAAGTTTGCATATGACACCATTTAGCGATATTATATAAAAAGCTCATAGGCTCTTCAGCTGCATCGTTCGTCTATGTAACATCGTTGATAACATCGTCTTTTTTCGATGCTGGTTTCACGTGAGCCCTCCCGTTACGCTATTAACTTCCTCGAGTCAACGGAAGAGCATTGTCCGGTGTGAAATTCAACGGTATGCATGGTCAAGGAAGCAGTGACTTATGCTAAGAAAGAGATGCTGATAATGACAACCAGCTTAAGACTATCCTTAAGGTCAGGCCCGACTATGATCCGACGGAGCAAGCGGAAGAGAATCAAGGAACGTGAAGCTACGCAGCATGGGCCATGTAAAGCGAACAGTGAAGAAGCGAATAGTGACAGTCAGCACAGGCGCAGGACCATGGCTGAACTACGTACATTATTCAACCATACACACGACTATCCTTTGAGGTCACTCCCGAGCCGGCCGCCTGGACGGAAGAGAAATGAGTAGCTGCGCGAAGCTCCCCAGCACAGACAAGGAGGTTGACGGCGCAGGCGTAGCGTTGCGCAGCTGCTGAGCTAAAGAAACTAGCTGAAAAACGTTACGCGTTGCTTGCGTAATAAACGTTTCTGAGCGCAATTAAAGCACTCGCCGTTCACGCGAGCGAGAGAAAGCGCGACGGCATCGAGACCGCTGTGTCAGCTGTGTGATATCCCGATAGCACACGCTTCAATCTCACAGCATTTTCAAGGTTCAAAGGGTAACCAAAGTATTATAAATTTTATATCGCTCATAACTCGTAGTTATCTTCTACAAAGTAAAGATGGTTCTTATTTTAAATATTGTCCATTTACCCTATTGACTTCTTTGTTGGCGATATTCAAGCTATCAAAAACGTTTTATCGATTTTTTATTAACTCTAAGCAGCTTGCAAGATGCGCACTATTTATTTACAAACGCCATGATTGTGTGAGCGTTTTCAGTATCGGCGGCGGTACAATACCACGCCGAAGATAAATTGAACATCGTTGTTGATACTAAATGGCCTGTCGCACTATATAATATAGATAAATTTCGCACTATATATAATGTACAAGTCCAAAAAGAAAATAAATACCTAGTATCAAAAATAATAAATTGATAACTAATAGGTATGTTGAGAATCAGCAATGTACATCATTGCTGTCAAGTAAATTATTTCTTGAAATTGCTGTGAATCATGTATTACGCAGGATTTACATTTTTTAAAGAATTTTTTCGAACGTTTTCTTTCTCTGCGCCATCCTCTACGCCAAGAAATTTTTAACACCTGTAACTTTTCCCAGTTACTGGAAAGTATATTTTAAACACACCTAAAATACTGAAGGTCAAAGTTGTGTAATAAGCGTTTTCAAGCCTGAATAACGATAACAAAGAAGTCAATAGGGTAGATTGGTAATATTTAAAAAAAGAACGATCTTTACTATGTACAAGACAGCTACGAGTTATGTGCGATATAAAATTTAAAATACTTTTGTTACCCTTCGAACTTTCCAAGTCCTGCGAGTTTAGAGCGTGTGCATCCCGATATCCCTATCAAGTACTCTTCAAGTTGTTCTTTTTGTTAAACTCCTAGTACAGGTTTCCCTTTCAATAAAGTTCACTACGATGGAAGAAAAAGCAAGATGGGGAATCCATGTATGGGAAAAGCAAATCAGAAAAGAAGAGCTAAGCAGCAAACAAGGTCATCAGCAGGAGTGCAGCGTAGAAAAGTAGTGAACATGACACAGGCAACCACCCAATAGTCAAGCTAAGGCTAAGGCTCTCTATGGATCCTATGGAGCTCTAGTTGATATTCTTCCTCAGATATTTCCATGCTGCTGACTTAATGGCAATAGCTTGTGGAGGGGTGAAGGCGTACGTCCCGGCCGCTCTCTGGGGATGGGCCTGTTGGTCCGTCTACTGCCAGCTATCTAATCTAACCTAAATACATGCATGACCGATATGGATTGCTATCTTATGCCTTCTGAAAACATTAAATATCCATCAAGTTGCGCCTGTATTGCTTATAGTTGACAAGCAGTATTATTTGCTAGTATTACTCAAATAATGAATGAAATTTGCTCATGAAACTCTGCTTTTGCTATTGACTAAGTATCTATTGTACATTCATAGAAGGAATATGCTGATCACTGGTCTCATACGAAGAAGATGCAAAGTTCCGCACAAATATGCATTAACGACGTCTACAGTTAGCTGATAATATGAACAGCTATGAGTGTAACCGCAACATATTAGCCTACTCCATTCAGTCCATAAAATCGAACTCATGCCGGCATCAGACTCCGTTCCTTAGTTGATAATATTATGCAGTTTATAATGATTTAACATTGTCAAAGTAACATGGTAGCCACGTTGTATAACTCTCACTCTATTCCATTCCATGCGCATGCAGCTCACTGCTGACAAATTAACCTATGGAGCCCTTGAGACGAGCAGAGTTCCAGAAATACTGCCGCATAGCGCCTCATGCTGCGTTGAAATTAGTAATCGAATTTTGAATCAGTGAACCAGGCAGTGAAATATGATGAGTAAAAACATACATCTCCACCGCTTCATCTTTACCTTCGTTGTTAAGTTTCCGTTATGGGCAGTCACAATTTGTACTTAAAGCGGCACAAAGCAACAGAGTTAATACGGTAATTATTTCAGTGTCTGGCATTGCCGAGATGCGCTTCACTGTATTCGCACGCGCAAAAACCCCGGGATACAAAAAAAAGGTTGAGCTTGTAAATTTCAGCTGCTGGAAGTCAAGCTCAATTTGTAGTAAATTTCAATTTAACATATGGTACTGACCACTAGCCATACGGTAGCTGTTCACTTCGGCTGCTTCGGATCATGCAGGGCCCCAAAATACAGGCCAGTGTATACGTCTTGAGAGTAGTCCGAGCGGCACAGTTCCTGGACAGATTATTAGACTCAGCCTGATATTTTGGCATCTACACGGACATTATCTACATAGGTAGAATACTTTATTTTGGGCATGTTCGATTGAGCACCAAAATTCAGCCTTAGATGCTTAACCTGTTCGAAACTTCAAGCAAGTACACTGGCTTCGACCCGTTGATTTAAGTTCCAGGCATTGACCCTCAATCGGCTACCCTTGGGAGCACCCAACACTCAATCTTGCTCCGTCAATTGGAGTGTTGAGCAGGTCCAACGTAAGTGCGCTGCTGCTAATTAACAACTGCAACTCGCTTCAAAGTGGCAAATCCAAAGCTTCTGCCTGAAGTTTCGAACAAGCATCGAAGGTTTAATTTGGCACCCAATCGAACGTGCCCTAAATGTCTATGGCAGTCAATATACATTGGCCTTTGCTAAAGTTTTGACACACCGTAACTAATCTACGTACTTGCTGGCGGTGTGGGTGTGTGTCACGTGTCACGCTCTCAATACGAGGTAAATAGCATACCCATGATAAATACAACCATTGGTGCAACGGGAAACTGATTTAAGTTGCTGAGGTGATGAAAGGAAGCTCAGAAACTATCAAGAGGCCCTGGGGGGAGGGAGGGGGAGTTCACATACTGTAGGTATCTGCTATAGCGTGCCAGCCCTGTATAGTAGAACAAGCAATGTCATGCGAAAAAATGGACGTTTTATGGATCCAGTTCTGCAAGTAGTTTCAATACCGTTGCGACTCTAAAGCCCAATGCAGACGAGAAGCATAAATTGCCAAGAGTGGCATTTCCATATGAGAACCTAGGAATAGCTGGCCATCAAAAATGACTTCGTTGAATTTGCCCCCACCACGGGTGATGGTCTGACGCCACGAGGCGGTCTAGTTGTAAATGGTTACGATTCTGTCTGCAATGTCAAAGGTATGAAAGGAATTTGTATCTAGGTTACAACGCATGGCAACCAGCAAAAATAACGTACCGTCCTTGTCGAAGTTTCATTTGTAAGCTTCAAGATCGTACAAAGCACTTGGTTGTAGAGCACTATGTATAGGGAACAAAAAAGTTGGCAGAAAGACGAAAAATAAAATTTATAAAGCCAATATTTTTAAATTTTATTTTATGCAACTTGTAATAACTTTACCCAAGGGCATTGCAACTGCAAGGACTTTTCCTCCGCTATGTGTGCAATTATATGTCGTGCCAAGCTTGATAATCCGACAATTTTGTCCCGTTGAAATCAGTGAAGATGTCGCACGTCTGGGCCACAGTTCACTCAATATAGTCAGATCTGAGTGCGCTACGCCCTTGAAATCTTCAAAATTGTGACGTCAAAATTACGTCATGCAGCTGTAAAAATACCAAAGATTCCTCGCCGCAACAGGGGCGTGATGCAGTTGTGTGGTAACAATTCTGAAAATTTAAGGGCTTGTTGGGAGCACTCAAATCAGACAAACTATCTTCTGTAAATGAGCTGTGGTGTGGGCACACCTGAAGCAATGGTACGCTTTACGTATTTATGAGGGGACGTTCAGCTGCCACGTCGTTCAACTTGAGAAGTTTAATTACAGCGGTATCTTGGAAAAAGACTTTCAGTTTGTTCGCTGATAAGTTTAGATGATTAGATCATAGACCACAACTGTACTTGACTCTTAGGTTTGACGCTGGCNGGGGCGTTCAGCTGCCACGTCGTTCAACTTGAGAAGTTTAATTACAGCGGTATCTTGGAAAAAGACTTTCAGTTTGTTCGCTGATAAGTTTAGATGATTAGATCATAGACCACAACTGTACTTGACTCTTAGGTCTGACGCTGGCGGCCAACAGTCGGCAACGGAAAAATGGGATTTTCTCATGAGTTATTCTTTTCTCCCTATCTAATAGTGAAGAAAAAAAATTCCAAGATACCAAACATTTTTCTTGCGGAGAAGCATCTTAGATACGACGGGAGAGCACTTGGGTGCTTGCCTGCATGACCGTGTCTGGGCATGTTCATAATAGCTCTTGAGAAAATCCCATTTTTCCCATTTTGGCCGCCAGCGTCAGAGGCCACTTGGACCTAGGAGTCAAGTACTGTTGCGGTCAACGATTAGATTATCAAATAGCTTGGGCCTCCGTCTCCACAACTAAGGGGATTTTACAAAGGAAGAAATAAGGGACATTAGCATGTCGATGTAAACTGGTTGCCCGCACAGGATCAACGCGCATGGGAACAGCAAATGGGAAATGAGAGAAAGAGCAGAATAAAATACCATCAGTCGGAGTACGAAAGCGGAAGAAAGTTTAAGTTTAAAGGCGTCTTTTTGCGGCCACGCTCGTTATCAGAATCACTGTGATCATGATCATCGTGATCACTGAAAAGCAAAAGAACGGTCAATGATTTTGCAAACAATCCAGAGACGCCACGTCAATTTTTTAAAACTATATTTTTTCGTATTTTTACGGAAAATGGTAGCGGAGGGATTTCTTATGAACCTTTATTTATTTTGAAGCCAATGCATAGGTGAACTAGCAGTATTTAAAGCATTTTGATCATAAACAGGCATAAAACTAAGGAAGCTACAATGCTGGATGTCAATATTACAAACAATCATAATAACATTATTCACTTTATCCCTATAATATAAGAAAACATCGCGACCTTGCATTTCAAATTTTGAATTTTTTCTTGTCCAACGGCTGGAATCACTCTTTGATCACGCATGATTAGCCTGCGGAGGAAATCACGCCGTGATCAATTCTCACCACTGATCACGGTTGATTGCTGTCAAAATCACGTCAAAAAGCGATTACAAAAACGCACAGATCCTGCGTAATCACGCAGCATCATCCGCAAAGGGGTCACAAAAAGAGGCCTTAAGTCTCCGTTTCCATAACAAAGGCGATATCACCGAGGAAAAAGAAGGGACATATAATGACGACAGGCACGTGTAACCCATGGACGAGGGTGTTCCCACACAGTATCAACGCGCATGGGAACAGCAAGTCAGGAAAGAAGAGGAAGAGTAGATGGAAGAAAGATCAGTAGAAATAAGAGATGGGAAGGAAGCAAACTGGGCACGAAAGAGACGTACTGAAAGTTTAACTAATAGCTAAGGTAACCTACTCAATCCCATTGGGGGCGCTTCTACCCATAACATAGGATAGGCGAACCTAACTCAACCCTATGGCCCATTCCATGCCCCCGAGTGGGGTCCAGAGTTGAGCGTGCAAAATACATAGTGCGGCTTCAGCATTAAAGTATGCGGAAGCTGGCAGAACCAATTCCGGGAGAGAACCACCACACTTGGCAGAGTGTTGTGTTTCGCGCGATCGCGAGAAACCTCAAGTTTTAAGGCGAAGAGCGCATCAGCTGTGCAAAATGTATTAAACTTCTCTCGTATAAGTAAGATCTCATCTTAGTGCGAGCTCTAAACTATCAAACACTAAACTACATACGAATGTGAAATTTATGTTTAATTAGTTCTTATTTAAGTGTTTGTGTTGAGTCACCTTTGAAGGATTTTTTATTTCAAGTTCATTTCAATGCATTGAGAAACGAAGCTATAGAAGCGGGTGGCAGTAGTCTCTCCGACCATGCCGTATAGATAAGGCTGAGGTATGCCAGGTGTGGGCTAATTCTACGGGTGATAAAAATTTGTGTCTCACGTACTGTATGTTCTATTGGACATCTAAAGGCGACTGATAGTACTGCTCTACTAAAGGGGAATTGAGGGCGCTCTCTCGTTTGATAGTTGAGGAGGATGGAGTAGGCGGTGCACTGAAGTTCCTTTAACACAAAATCAAGACTATGGGCATGCAACATTAAGAGGTGCTAACATATAAATTTAAAGGCGTTATCACTATATAGGAGTACGAAATAAAGAACAGTAGATTTTGCTTGCTTTAAACTTGAGGTCGGTGCACTGGCTTCAAGCCGTTGAATCGAGTTTCAAGCACTTACCTTTTATCGATTACCCATGACACTTCCGGAAACTCTGTTATGCTCCTTGCAATTGGGTTTCGATAGGTACCAAGCCTAATTAGACCGCTGCTAGCACCTGCTATACGATTCAAATAGGCGAAGCTACCTGCTACCTGACGTTTCGGACAAGTCGAGCTTTATGGGCTTAGCTTAACTCGATTTTGACAAGCTAATCGATATTATTAGTGTACCAAAACAGCTGAGCGTCGTCGGAAAGTGCCCAAGAAACGACGAGCTCTGTTAATTAACCGTTTGCAGTTTATGTTCAGTATCTATTCGCTGGTCTAACATCGTTTGAAACCACTGACCCAAAGATGCTCCGGGCCAGTGAAGTTTAAGTGAGTAACCCCAGTTTTGGTCGTCTCTGACGTAATCCGCAGTAACGCCTGAAACTTGATCCAAAATTGCAAATCCAAACCCAAAAATTAAAATTCCGTAGAAGATACGGCTAGTCGTGTTAGATTATCTCGATGGAAATACGGACCAATTGAACATGACCAAATGTTCCAAATCGCGCGTGCACATGCCGTTGCACCAATATCTATCTATATTATACTAAACGTCTGTGAACCTTGCTTATTTACTTGTGTCACGTTTATTTACTTGCTTACTTGTGTCTTGTTTGACACAGCTTCTTCGCTTTTAGACGGGGAGAAATTCGAGGGGCTGGGGCCTCTTTCCATGGATTAGCTCTTTAATTCAATAGCATCTGTGACGGGCACGATAATCTCAAAGTTGCTCGGGAAAATACAACTGGAATACGTAACAAATAAATCAAATTTGCTTACAGACTGCGTGTTGAATATTCGTTAGAGAAGCAAAGAAGCTGTTGATGGCGACCAGTACGGGCAGGAGTGGACGGCCGAATAGCGCGTGGTCTATGGCCAGCTGAATAAAATCTGTCTTTTTGCGAAAGCAAAGGCGATCTTGATGACGATCTAACTGGTCACGGGCCGTCTAGAACCTACTCATACGAAGAAGCTAACCTTACCAACAGAGTCTGGAAGCAAAATACTGCGATCGACTGTATCCTGCCTGCTGCGCGACGTCTTAGTCTTCTTGGGAAACAAACACTTGTGAAAATTTTCAAGTATTGAAACAGACCCTTTAGATCCCCTAATAAAGGCTGAGATCTCTCTGGCGTTTTCATGAAAAGCGAAGTCCAGTACTTCGAGGTAGTGTTTGATTCAATGGAACTAGCTTCACAATATTCACAGCCACTCATTATCTTTTTTATTTTCATTTCACTGCAGTATCGGAACAAAAATTTATTCCCTCACATTATCAACGCTTGCACATAACCCGACCGAATATGTGCAATATTAAAAAATCGTCAATAGATATGATCAACACTGTCTTGTCGGCATGTTATATTAAAACATCAGCTTCATGAAAAAACGTGTCACTTTACTGTATGAAGAAGAACCAGTTCTCCACCATAGACCACATTCTTTGTCAAATTTCGCGTCCATCATCCTGAAATTCAAATTTCACCGAGTTTTAATTAGCGCATAAAAATATTCGCTGTCAGTCTGCTGCAGGAAAATAATCATGTTCACCGATCACCGGACACATTGCATCTTCACTGAGCCATTGCAGACCAGACCCACTGTCTCTCAGTACAGCTGCTTCAGGTCTGTTATATAAGCGAGCAAACAGCCGGGTTTGTCGTCCGCCGTTGCGCCACCGAGCGTAACTCCTTCACTGGTAGAATACGCGCCGAGTGAAGCGGCCTGCAGCTACCATAGGCGTGTTTGTCGATGTGTATGTGCATATATTGTTACATATGTTTGTTCCACGACATGAGGGTCGTAGTCGTGTAATTTCCGACTTGGACAATGTACAAGTCGGAGTAACTAGAGGGTAGTTGAAGATTGCGTTGGGTTTCGCGTTATAATTTACCCATTACAAGATTTTCCTCAACACTTTGCAAATTTATATGTAATTTTTAATACAAGAATTTAACCCTTTATACAGAAAACAGGACTTTATTTCTGGTAGAAATAACGCTATTCATTTTACCAAAGAAAATTCGGATGGTATGAGTTGGTGGATTAAAAGACAATAAGTTTAGACGACATCTCACTTAGTACGTCGCTACATATTGCAACTGGCATTAATCTGCGCTGCCACTCGTACGCGATTTAGCGAGATATTCCACGGAAAATCTAAATAAAACGTCTAGAAAATAGACTACAAATATTTTTCATGTTGGTGCGTTAACTTATCCTCATCACCTTCGTTCATGGGTTCCCAGTTTCTATCGACGTACTATAAGTACCTTGTTCTTTCCTCTGTGTAAAGTTCCGCTCGGAAACGGAGGCTTATACTTTCTGACTATAACTAGCTAACTAACTAACTTGTGCTCCTCACCTTTTGTAGGAACAGCACTACAAACGTGACCTAAGCGATGTTTTGAGTGACAAAGGAATGAAGGTGGAAATACCCAATAGAAATGCTGAACTGTTAAGCCCGCTGCACACAAAAGCCGGAACCCACAACAATAGTTTCTAGGAACAAAACTTTCTGTGACCGTGACTGCTACTGAACATGCTTGAACATAGTGTTAACATATACGTTATCGCGAGTTTAAACACCGTCGAAACCAACAGTGAATTTAGAAATGACGTTCAGGCACTTAGTGTAGCATAAAAAACTGCAGTTGCAGCTCATATTTCATTTTACTGATTTTTTTACAGTGCGTATTTGGAAGGTGTCATGTAGATGCTGTATTTTCATCTTTTCTTTTTGAGAATGATTGACTTTTTCAAGCAGAGTTCATAAATTTACGGAAAACCCGGATTGACGACTCGGTACTAATTTTCCATCGTCTATATTTCGGAACCACAATGGCAGGCATGGGAAGAGCAAGGGAAACAATTAACAGAAATTCGCATGCATGCAGCAAGTGGTCTTGGCAGATGATATCATGACGTTGCTAACGCTTAGCTTTGCATGGTACACAACAGTAAAAATTAGCGAGGTAAAACCAGAGACCGGCAATTCCCATGGTCCCGATCCGGGCTGCCCTCAGTCACACAGCGAGGTGTGGTTTCCCCCTCCATGGGTATCCCCTATGTTTTGGCAAGCCTACATCAGTTTAATCGTACAGATAGTTTCCCTCTGACATGTAACTTTCTCTTGGCTCAATCTATACCCATAGATCAAATATCATTTCTATCGATTGACAGCTGGGTTAGCCCATTATTTACCGGCACTTTGAGTGATCGTCTCCTAGTAATCATGGTCACATCCTTCTGCTCAAATTCTTTGGTGCCCTGAGCTCCTTACCCCGTCTCCACGTCCTGATCTCTTAAGTCTTGACTGATATTTTGCATCGGTTTTGCTCTCTCGACACGAGAGAGCTGAGCACATCAGCCGATACTCGCAGCTGATCCTGGCTTGTTCACAAATAAATTGAAAAATCAAAAAATAAAGTGCATCTTGAGTAATATTATAATTAATAAAATCAAAACAAAGACAATTGAAGTCACTACTGCATTGGGGCAATTGTATTTTATATAAGAAAGAATGCAATGACAGAGAACGAGAAGTCACGTGACTTGAACAGTTGCCAAGCACCGCCACACAAGTTGTAAGACGCTGACTCAAATAAAGTCTTAATACCTCGGTAAAAAAAAAAACGTTTAAATACTAATTAAAATGCGGTTGCCATCACAACAGTTATTCTTGTATGCATTTTCAAGTGATCGTGTGCGTGAAACTCTCAATACCAGCGAAAATTTGCGAGATATGATCAACCCCGAGACTCAGTTTCTTCGTCAAAAGTAAAGCATGCTGGATCCGTGTCCTGCGACCGATGCCTCCTGAAGTGACTGTCATATGCCCCGAGTTTTCTTTCATATGCAGCGAAAACACAGGACGTCCTGCCGAAATGACTATCGTCTGCAGCGGGCTTTAGATCGTCGGCGAAGCTAGTACCGTTAGGTCTCGGCCGTATGGCGACGGGTTAAGCCTATCGCCGACGAAATAAACTTGTGATACCGAGCTGGGAACTGATGAACATATGAAGGTAGAGAACTCTGTTCGCATTCATGCAGGCTCTCTCACAGCATTAGGTTTAGTATTGGTAAACTTGGAAAAATTTGAGCAACTTGTTACATGATACAATATAGTATACACGGTACGAATTGCATTTTAATCTTGCTTCTGATATCTTACATGATATCAATATTTAATTTAAAAATACATGGAAACTGGCTACTCCTGACAAGTGTTTAAGTATAGACAGAATATTGAGTAAAGTCATGATCTGAATTACGACAGAGGATAGAGAGCACCGTTCCCGTGTTCTGACTCAAGCGTGCAGCAGGCTTTAGGCAACTTGAAGCCCAATGCAGACGAGAGGCAAAAATTGCCGAGAGTGGCATTTCGCCAACAAATGTTCTACCAGACTCGGAGGAATAATTGCCCCAAGGAAGCATTAAGCAGGATGGATCAAGGCCAATCTTTTTTGCAACTTTCGAGCAATTCAAAGCAACTTGCCGTTTAACTTATACCCTGTTCTATTCACTACTACGTACGCAACGCCACTGTTTCTCTTGAAGATTTGCTTTAAATGGTGGCAATTGCATTTGCAGTGTCAAAAGATACAATGAATTTGTCTACAGGTTACAACAATGATAGCCAGAAGAAGACGTACATGTCAAAACTTCGTTTACAAGCTGCAACATCGTGCAAAATCCCAGTCGCTGAGCGCTATGCATAGTGAATAAGTAGTTAAATTTTTTTATATTTACTATTTCTGTTTTTATGCAACTTGTGTAATTTTACCCTAAAGCATTGCCACCGGAGGCTCCTTTGAGGTATTGCGTGTCGCGGTAAGTTGGATCTACGCACAAAATTTTCTCGTCGAAATCAGCGAAGATGTCGCTCGTATGCGCACAGCTTTACAATACGCGAATTAACGCGTCGCGACGGAATATCTACAAGTACCAATATAAGAGTTTGCCTCTGCACTACAACTTGTGGCCGGAAGCCAGGAGGCCTGCATTGTGCGTAAACACTTCACTGAAGGGCACAATTGCACGCAGTGTTACGCCATGCTGCCGGTGCCCTGCGTCACCTCCGGCTATCTTGTGAAGGCCCTAAAAAGAAGCTTGGCATCAAGATGCATCAGCCGGCAGGAGGGACTAGGCGCTTCCCAGCAAACTTGCATCATGTGCCTCAATTGTTTGTCTTATCTAGCAGGTGGCGCCATGTATGTCGTGTTTCTAGGGCAGATACGGCAAAACGTGAATACAGCATTGTAGCTGTAGTATGCGTGTATAATATATGTAGCGTTCAACGGCTACTTACTTGTTGAGAACAGAACAAGGAAGAAAGGTCGAGTAGTTTAAACATGAAGCTGATTTCAAATCTCTCTTGCTTCATTGAGAAATTAGATGTTGGAAGTTTAGACTTATGTAAACTAATATCAAACGTATGTTGTTAACTTACCTTCAATTAATTAACTGGTAGCATTGACGAAGGAAGCACTGAAATATACCTGCAGTAGGCGTAAGGATGTGATAGACAATTGAAGTTTTGCTAGATGCAGCACTAGTGAAATCATTAGGACGGCTGGGCATGCCAAATGTACCGTTTATCGCACCTGAGTTACATTAAAACATTAAGACCATCACCCGCAGTGGGGGAAAATTCAATGAAGTCATTTTTGATGGCCAGCTAATCCTAATTTCTCATATGGATGCTGTGTCCAACAAGGCTAACTCCAGGGTGCCAGCCCCGCGGCGTGAGACGATCTGCCGCGGTGGAGGCAAATTCGCTCAGGAGGAGGAAAATTGGAAGCTGTCATTTTTTATGGAGAGCTAGGACTACTTTTTTTCTGGCATAGGTCACATCTAGGTCAACCCACAAAACTCCCTACAAAAAATTATGAAGATTGCTCAACTCCTTCGACCACTTATTGGTTGGACAGACAAATGTATATATACACAAATATAGTAAAATCTTCAACGAAAACATTATCACCTCTCTCACTTCGTTCTCAGGTGATGAACAGCAGTGAAAAGGGGTATAATACGGGCTAAGATAACGAATGAAAACAGCGGAGGAGAGGGGCATTTCACACCACAATAAAAAAAATAGAAAAAAAAGGGGAATCACACTGACCAGGAAACCGACTTAAATTCCAGAAGAAAAGAGGCATTTTAGGGCGAAAATAATTTGTGTTATTTAGGCCTAAGCATTTTTTCGGGGGCATCAAATCAAGGGGTTGGCCCAGGGCATCCCAAAACCTCTGCACGCCCCTGATCACGTTATGTTATGACACTTGACCTTTATAAAAGTGTAAAACTGTACAAAATTAGGCATGAGCATGTGCTTGGAATTCGTTGTTGATGTTTGTAGTACATGATGTGCTTGCTACACAGAATATTAGATTGACCTAAAAGTTCTTGCCTATTCTTAGTAATTCATCTTTTTTCGACTTATTTTAGAACATGATTGAGTCTGGAACTAGGATATGACTTCACCTGCATGCATTTAGAGCTCAGTTCAAGCTATCTTTTCGAGGAAGAAGGTTTCATATCCTATATATAACCTGTGCTAACTGTAACCCTTTAAAATGGAAGATAAATTTCATTTTTCTACCCCTTGATGTTTTTCTATGTTCATAAATAAAAAAATGCTTCACCAGCAACGAAAGAAATATGCGCACTTTACGGTAATTCTTTATCCGAATGACTCTGTACGGTGTGGTTAGTTTCAGTGCTGGAGATCGTAGCCTTGTTGAAAAGAGCAATCCGACCCGACAGACCTTCCTCTACAGATAATAACCAAATCAAGTCATGAATTGAGAATAACCCCCTTTGCACAACCCAAGAATTTGCAGAAAGTTTCAACCTATCAAAATCAGTGTTGATGAGCCAAGCTAGGGCTTGCAAATCGCTCCGATTTTATATGCCATATGACTTGAGTGAGAATTGCAGTGTCACTTAGTCAAAGTATAGCATTACCGGCCTGTATAGTGAGTAAGCGCCAAAGTTAGAGTATTTGTTGTCGGCAAAAACAGTATAACCATTGCTCTTATTATTATCATAAGTGGGTTTAAACCTCTCTAGTTCCAGAAAACATGTTCCAGGAGAGGACAACCAGACATGCAGAATCTCGAAAGAAACGTGGAACTTACGCACGAGGGTTTTCCCACACTAAATCAACAGTAAAAAGCTAGACAACTGCATACGAATGGTAGATGGAGAGACTAATTTCTGTGAATTGCTTTTGGAAGAGAAAAAATCTGCTCTACCTATATTCTAAACAATAAAGGATGCTCATCTTCATCGGAAAGAAGGAATAGGAGTTTGAGGTAATTAATTTGGAGAGCTTGACTTTAAAGTGTTTGTTTCTAGCATTAATTGTGTGTTTCGCTGTAAAATAGTACATGAATTTACAGAAAAAACTGTACATACATACCCGTAAATAAAAACAGTAAGGCCGTGTGCAGACGAGCGACAGCTTCGCTGATTTTGAGTAGACAAAATTGTCGGATCTTCAAGCTTGACACAACATTTCAATGCGCACGTAGTCGAAGCAACGTTCTTACAGTTGCTATGTCCTACTGTAAAGTCTTTGAAAGTTGTATGAAAAAGAAATTTTAGATACCTCGTATTAATTTAAGAAATTTTATTGCTTGTTTAGACATCGGTTTTTCATTCACCATGCATAGTACTCAGCAATTGATTGTTTTGTACTATATTGTAGATTGTAAATGAAGTTTTGAGATGTACATTTTCTGCGGCTATCATCGTTGTAATTTGGAGACAAATACATTTTATGCTTATCACATTGAAGTTACAATCGCCACCATTTAATATAAAGTTCAAGTTAAAACGGAGGTGTTACATACCATAGTGGTCAACATATAACAGGGAAAACTGGACTGTCAGTTGCTTTGAATTGCTCGAAAGCTACGAAGAAGATTGGCTTAGACGCATCCTGCTGAACTCGCTCTTCAGGCAACTTCTTCGCCGAGTCTGGTGGAGCATTTGGGGGCGAAATGCAACTCTCGGTAATTTTTGCTTCTCGTCTGCATGGGGTTGAGAAACGCAGGATTGTACCTATTTTGATAAAGAATACATTATTAGATTACACAGCAATAGATGGACCTGCTGACCCTTTCTTAGAGAGGAACCGAGATCCAGGCCTTGGCCAGCTCGAAGCTAGAGTAATTCTGTTGTATCATTGCGCCATAGATCTGAAACTTAGTTCGTAAGCCTTTTTGTCACCCTGTATTGAAGCTGTCGCATAATATAAGGTGTACTAGTACATATGACCTTGAAAACCTCTCTAAGCGGAGACATATAATGATTTAACTTACTGAAACTACGCTTAGATACACAAAATTGCAGACGCCTGACAAAAAACTACAGCCAATGGATGCCTGCATAAACAGAATCAACTGCAGCAGATTGGTTGAGGAATTCGGATAAGTTATGTTAGCGAGGGCAAGGAGCTAAGATATTAGAGAGAAGACATGTCTCTAAAAAGGACGTTAATTGCATGATTCATGGAGACAAGAAAGGTTTGAAGGCACAGAGAGTGCTGCTTCAACTTCCTGTCCGGACGATATTTGAACGTTTCGACTGTCTGAGCTCCGGCAACTTCCAAAGGAACTTTAGTCTTAGTGAACATATGGGGAAAACTACTGACCAAGTTCGTAGTAGTTGATCTTTGAGTTATTGCGTATTGCTCTAGAGGCGATCATCTACGTTTCTGTCGAAAGTCCCATTTATTGCTGACACGACACGTCGTGGGAACTATTCAGGAATTAGAAGGTTCCTGAAAGTTGCCCCAAGTGTCGTTGTGTACGTGCGAGAGACATGAGCTGAAGTTACTGGAGACGACGCTCTTATGGATTGTTATGTAGTGAAGTTACAGATTTTTACTACTTTGCGTTGGAGTGTTTCCATTGTATCAAAATATCTCCAGCAATGCGGTGACCAAGGTTGAATGGTGAACTAAGTGAGGGCGACCTAGTAGGTTTCCACTGAAATTCCTGGTAGTGGAGCTCTGGACTCTACTTGTACTTTCTACGCATTTGTCTTCTTGATTCTCTTGTTTAAAGTCGGCATGGCAGTTATTTCCATGCCATATGCTGATGAGTAATTGATGCAAGTTAAATTTATTCATCTTTTGTCGGGCCCTGATTATATCTGGTGAGATGTGAATCAGAAGACATTTGCCGGCATTGAAGTTCATCTGTTACTTGTGGTCAATTCACAAATTTAACTTATGGTTTTTGGCACAGTACATCAAATGCTCAAGGGAGTGGTATTACCACATTTCTTACGATTGTTCTTAAAAGGCAATATAGTTTAGAACGTTCATTATTATCTTATCTGCTCAATTTTTATATTTTCACAATAAATGTTAAAAACTTTTAAGGTCCATTGCGGTGTAACAATCTGGAAGTTATTCTTATTTCATACTCCACTCAGGGCCAATGCCAGGTGTACTGAAACAGCCGTTTTGCTCACAGTGCTTATTTATGTTTCAATCAAAGAAGATAAATCGTCACAAATGGACTGCAGTAAAATGAGCTTTCTGTTGCTCAAAAATACAATGAATGATTCTTTTATCTTGCCAGTAAATGAACTGTGAATAGCTCTTACGTCTAAAGCATATCAAGGTTTTGAATGCAACAGTACCTTTGGTTACATATATATATGATGAATTTATGAGATAATCTGCTTGTTTGTTTGTCCGTCTGTGTGTTTGACTATATGTTTGTCTTAATGTTTGTCAGAATATCACTGAAAAAGTTATGGACGGATCTTCAAGAAAATTACAAAAAACTTTTAAGAATGTCATGAGGCACAACAGAAGGCACAATATGACCAAATCAAAAGATTTAAATATATATTTCAATACAAACTTCTTTCAATAAAAAATTTATCATACAACAATTGCCACAAGTTGAGCATTATGTACATTCATTAAAATTTTTGAAACATCTACTACACTGGATAGTAATAAAGGCAACGAGACGTGCGGCGGCGCGCTATATCATGCAGAAAGTCCAAGCCTTTCAGCAGATAGACGATAAAATATCAACTTTATCGTCACTTTGGAGGTGTACGCAGATGCTGCGGGCAGGTATGTGGTCAGAGAGAAGCAAGACGCTTGCAAGTATATGCAGCATTCCGCAAGGTGCAGAGCTGAAGAGGTGTTCAATCATACCCTATTGAGGCAATGAAGCACAGGGGGGACGTCTTCTGTGCGCAGGCCTTCTACGCATTGTTTGGTCTCGACTCTCTTCTTTCAGGCTGGCTGCTGCCATGGAGTCGGTTCGTTCAAAGGAGTTTGTCGTCCTTACCCATGTTATCATGAAATTTCAGCAGTTAGTCACTACTTTATGCTATTGATGTCGGTAGTCTAGAAGCAGCTAAAAAATCTGCCACAAAGGTCTTTCCAAAGTTTTCTTAATCAGTATAAAAATTACAGTTACTATAAGTAATAGTTTCTGTTATCTGTAGAGACGCAGCTGATGCATTGTATAATCTGTACCAGCATAATAGACGACGATATAAGCTCGTTCAGTGACCGAGCAGCAAAGCAGTTTAGTGATGTATCAGTTAAATTTTAGAGCTAATCAAAATACTGTGACGTTTAGCCTTGGCATACCCGACGCTGGCTCGTAATTGTACTTCGGTTTACGATGTAAAAAAAAATTTTGACCCATGGTGGCACAATTGCACAACCTATAGATCGTTGTTTCGTGTGCTGACTACATTTGGCCAGGAATGCATTTCCAAAGTTATATTAGCAAACGACACAATAACTCCCAATTAACTCACTGAATCTTCAGTGTTTGGCCCTGTATTGTGCTTGAGCCATGGTAATTTTACGTGTAGTATGCAGCCAAGATAAGAAACACGGAGGTGGCACTCCAGGAGCACTGACCTGGGTCGTTTTTGACTCCTTCTCCACAAAACTCCATGTAATTTTACAGAGGAAGAAAGAAGGAGCATAAGTATGTCGTGTAAAACGAGAAACGTCAGTGCATGAGGAACAGGAAAATGAGACGGTAGAGAAACAGCAGCGGAAAAAGAGAACAAAATGAAGTGTAAAGAACTGGCTCCCCTAGCTTCTAAATCATGCGAGGCAGTAAAATTACGCAAGAACACTCTGAGAGCGCATACCTCCACCAAGCAACGCAATGCTAACGGAAAATTTAAATTGGATTTGAAATCAGGATTTCTTTTTTATCAATTCCAAAGTTTAGTCATACTGTGCCTCATGATATTCCTAGCAGTTTTGTAATTTTCTTGAAGATCCGTCTATAACTTTTTTTCAGTTATGCTCTGACAAACATCAAGACAAGCATAGAGTCATACACACAAACGGACGAACCGACTATCTCATAAATTTGGTCATTTGTTCTTTGTAACATTCCTAATAATTCTTGCAAATTCCAAGAAGTTCTATGCATCCATAACTTCCTGACGAAAACATAACCTCCTTGGCGGAAGTACACATAGTCGATTTTATGTATATCAGTTAGAATATTCAGTCTATATTTATTAGCATTTGAATAAAGAAAAATGCAGTTTTTTTCGTAATGTTTCTGAGTACCTACTATTGGTGTTACTCAAGTATTTGTGGGTACACAAGGCAGCAGCACACTGCCCCCCCTGGTGCAGTGTGCGAACCCAAGCACCACACGGTCATCTAGACACACTCGCTATCGCTTTGCACCAGCGGGTTGTAATTTTGCTGCCCATACTATCACTGCGATGGAGGTAGTCGAAAAACTTACTAGTAGTCCAACTCGAAGACAATAAGCTACACAATAAGCTCCAGTCTGCGTGACAGGACCGCATTTCTGTAGCGGATTCTGATTGCAAGTACGGAAATTTGGTGGCTCCCGACATACAAACATTCCGGTTGTAAAATGCAGGTGTATAAGGAACAAATAAAACTTCCTTTTCCCGTAGAACTTCACTGTTTGAAGTAGCTTATCTAGGATGTTAACCCTATTTCAACTAAATTATGCTGCTGCTGCTGCTACTACTAGGCTAACGGATCTATCGGCTGCCCTACGAACTGGCTAACGATTTTCGATTCTAGAGCAGTGGTTCTCAAACTTTTCTTTTGACTGCCAGCCCTGGAGAACTTTTAATGCGTTCTCACGACCCTTACAAAATAATTAACCAATATGATGATGGTAAATTAAGTTTGTACCAAATTTTGTGCAACAATTCGAATTAACATTTGAATGACACTAGCTTTCGCACCCCCTTAAAGGTCAGTTCGTGCCCCAGGGGGTGCAGAGCACCCCTGTTTGTGAATCCCTGTTCTAGAGGGACCAACAATTCTGCTGCCAACGGGGAGCCCGTGTAACGTGATAATCCAATAAGGGTTAAGGGACCCACATTGTCATCGGAATTTCATCTCCGATAGCTAAATAATAAAACAACTATTGCACCATGCTAGCAAAGAGATGTTGGGATTTCGGTCTTGCTAACAAAGTCATCAGTCGCAGTTTTTACACATATATTCAAATCTTATTGGCACCGGAAGATAACGATTTAACAGGCTTTCCAAGTGGACTTTTACTACCTCAGATTAGTATAGTTTCTCCTCCATTGATATACTGTATATCCTCAGAGGATAATCGTGATCGTGATAAGACACATCGTTTATCGTCCTCGTACATTGAAAGCTGCTACACAACGCCCATAAATCTTCTTCCCGAAAATTATGTATACAAGTTCTACTTAGAATGCACTCTTCTACAGCCGACTGTTCATGATGCCAAAATGCTTCAACGATGAACAATGCAAGTAAGGAAGCCATGCATCAAGTAGTTATTATCATATATAAGTTTTACTACCGTTGAGGCTCAATGAGCTATTTCAGTTGTCTAGGGTTTGCAACACGAGACTGACAACATTTTAAGACTATAGAGCATTCTGAGAGCGCATACCACTGCCAAACGAGGCAACGGAAGCAAAAAATTAAAATTGGCTCTGAGACCACAATTTTCTTTTTATCAACTCCAAAATCTGATCATTTGTGGGCTTTGATGGTAATAACAGCTTGAGCAATTTTCTTGAAGATCTGTTCATAACTTTTTGAGTTATGCTGCTAACAAACGTTATAACATACATGAGTCAAACATACAAACGATCGAACCGATCTGCACCAAAATTTAATCATTTATGTCTTTTAGCATTATTAACAACCCCTATAAATTTCATAAAGATCCATTCATTGTTTGAGTTATTGTGCCAACAAGCATTAAATTAAAAAGAGTGACAAACTAACGAACGAAGAAACAGATCATTACCAAAATTTGGTCATTTACTCTTCGTTATATATCTAACAACTCATGTGAATTTCATAAAAATCCGTCCTTAACGTTTTGATTAACGGCATTGAGAAAAATGAGGCAGACAAACAAACAAATAAACAAACAAACAAACGGATGGACGGATCTTCACCAAAAGTTATTTATCTGCTTGTCCTAACATGCATAACAATCCCTGTAAATTTCGTCAATATCCGTCCATAACTTTTTGAGTTATCTTGCTGACAGACATACAGACAGAGAGACAAACCCGACGAAAACATAACCTCCTTGGCGGAGGTAAAAATAACTTGGGCTTAGGATAGCATGGGTTTCTGATCAGTGAGAATAAAAATAGTTTTTTTTGCACAGTGTAAGGTATACAAAATTACAGTTCGCTGAATCATTCTGCTTCCAAAACAAGTACTTGCATGTTTTCACGAGATGTTTGAGAATGTTAGCACCAGAAACTAAAAACGGCCTATATTTAACAGTTAATTGAATGAAGTACCATACATACATGATGCATAAAACATAGTTTTTTTTTTCGAAAAGAAATGGCATTGATCAGTGAGAAAGTCCGGATACCTATGTTTATGAACACTTGCGGGAATAGATATGCATCACTGAAAAAAATTAGAAAGAAAGACAATGGAGGAGGAAATAAGGAAAAATGAAAGAAAAGAACACGAGAGAAGGAAGGTTAATGAAGGAAAAGAAGAGAAAGAGAACGAAAGCGAAAGATGAAAAGAGGCATAAGATAGAAAATAGAATGAAAAAGAACATGAATAGCAAGGCAAAAGAGCGAACACGAATAGAAAACAAAAAGAAATAAAAAATAAAGAGTAAAAGATACGCCATTTGCTTTTCTCTGGGAAGGGGTTATTCAGTTCTACCTTGTCATTATAAGTCGAATTCCAATAATGATCTAAAACCTAGAAATTGCTTTTATAGAGCGCAAGAGTATTCTTTTTTACTACTGATTTCAAACTTTAAGTTTCGTAGGGATGACGCTAAAGTAATGAAAATAGGTTTAAGGCACTTACGTATTTGTTAATACGTTTTTACATGCCTCTTTTTAATCATAGTTTCCTATAAATATGGATTAAATATTAATAGTTTCTCAGTGTCCTAAACCGATTTCCACTTCGAAAGTTTAAATTATTGCAACTAGTGACATGTAAGTTGACACCTACGGAAACTGTTAGTGCCTGTAATTTAATATTCAAGCACCTAGAATAATTATATTTCCTGAAAATATAAATGATCTAGAAGCAGTACCGGTATTGAAACTTTATTAAGGATTGTGCAAGTGCACTAAACTTATTTCCACCCCTAAAACCCAGCAACGATATACTGTATCCTCTCGTGAACTTGCTCGGGGACTGTGGAATATATTGTCGGCAAACTAGATGAAACGCAGCTGACTATTAAACCAAACTGCAACGCGCAGAAACATTCCCGATACTGGTAACTTGGGTTTCTTTCTCTGCTTGTCCTAGTTTCGACGATACATGGTTGCCCCGGAGATGTCCTCTTTTCACGAGACAAAATACAGAGACAAACACTGATATGCGAGGTTTCGATGTCATAACCTAGAAATTTGAACGTCAAAGTAACAAAAATCAAGTATGAATTTGTTGATCACTTAGGACTGTGATACATAGATCAATTGATTGTCCATCACATGCAGCGGAGTCAAAGTCAAATTGTTAAAGCAGTATATTGTTAATTTTAGTACGTTTATTCTAATTCTAAATAACTTTATTTTTTTTTGTAAAATTCAAAATAATAAAACGTTAAGCCAACATATCCGTGGAAAAGTAGGTCACTTGTATTATGTCCTTAATAAACAATAAACACTGAATATTCATTACGGTAAATTTAGAGGCTAACTCTGAAACTTCTCCCATTGTCTTTAGAATGAATACTTCAGGCTGCTGCGCCCCTAACATGTTGAGAACTGCATCCAGATTAAAAAGTTTTCATTTTTTCATTGATAAGAATCTGTTCATAAGAATCGTGGG
>LQNS02278094.1:47998058-48009775 GCA_001587735.2 Parhyale hawaiensis | reverse complement strand
ACTCTGAAACTTCTCCCATTGTCTTTAGAATGAATACTTCAGGCTGCTGCGCCCCTAACATGTTGAGAACTGCATCCAGATTAAAAAGTTTTCATTTTTTCATTGATAAGAATCTGTTCATAAGAATCGTGGGTATAAAACAGTTTTTTTGCCACATTAATGTTTAGTTGAATTACGCACAATAATTTCAAAATTCTCTCTTCAGCTAAAGGTAGTCACAACTTGCGCATAATAGAATCTTTGTACATTGTCAAAAATAAGCCAGAACTGAACGACCTTCAAACTGCAACACCCTTTGTGTTACAGGTCCCTCGTAAATTAGGTTTTAAATGTTTTCAAGTTTGTTTACTGTGAGATTTTGTAGCTTACTTACTGACTTTCAAATTTCTTGATTTCAGAAAATTTTTTGCTGATGATGGACAATATGTGTCCGAAACGTTCTTCCATTTCCTGACTAGCTCGGGATTTTACTAAATTTTAGCAAAATGGCTAATTTTATTTCCTACCTCGCTTTATTGTGTGTAATCGTGGGTATGCTATGCGGACACATCTAGGTGCGTCCTTTGGCAAAAAAAATACCTTATCCCTACCTGGCCCAGGCTGGACCACGCTTGCTACAAAAACTATTTCTCTCCAGCAGGAATACAATAAGAGAAAGGACCGCTGTAGTGAAATAACACAGCCTGAATAAAATAGGGTTAATGAACTATGTCATTGGGATGAAACACATATTGGCTTTCTAAGAGAAGAAAATGATTTTGATCGGCATAAGGAAGCAATGGATTCCAACTCTGCAAGCTTAACGGAAAACGAATTATACTCACGATTCTTTTCGACAACGCACCATCGGACTAGCGATCTTAACAAGCTTTTCAATCTACCAAAAAAGTACTCTAAGGATGGAATTTTGACTGTGAACATCAATATAACGATGACTCGCACCCAGGAGGCATTAATAAGACAATACGATAGCACCTGCTTATCACCAACAAACAGGTGCTGGTATTTACTGCCTCGCTTATCGTTATCTGAAACCATGAAGCTGAATATAAAGCTAAAGACATATAATAATGGATCACGCTGACATGCGTCTAAAATGAAAAAATTGAAAAAAAGCTGTCAGAAACTGGCTTTTCTCTATTACAGTTACCCCTTTCTTCCATGAATTTATTTATTTGTTGCCTTGCTACTAGTTCTAGCACTACCTAAAGTGTAACTTATATATAACTGCATAAAAGAAAGGGTTAACTATATCCAAATCTACAAAAAATTGTTTAGGTTACGAAAGTTTTTCCTGACATAAGAACAAATGTTTCAAACTGGACAAAGAATGATATCGTGAAATTGCTTCTCGAATCGTGTAGCCTATAGCGAATTTTTCCCGTTTTCTGCGCTTGAAGTTATAACGCATCTACATGCATCCTCGCCAATCCACAAGATTATGAAGAGACAATAAACCGGACGTCTAGACTTGTCCTTACAAGTGTGATTGAGCAAAGCTCTTCATCTTCGAAACAAAATATCAGCAACGTACGTGCACGTTCCTCAGCTTTTTTCGCCCCTTGCAACCCGTGCACCAGATGTCGGAATGTCATTCAACCTTTTCCAATACCATATTCTTGAAAAAACCATTATAAACTACAGTATGTAGAGAAGTGCTCTGAGAGCGCATACCACCGCCAAGCAAGGCCACCTTATATATATAAAGAAAAGTTCAAATCGGTCCTCAACAAGTATTTCTTTCTTATCGTCACCAAATTTGGTGATTTGTGCCTCTTGACAGTAATAATAGTTCATGTAATTTTTCGAGGATCCTTCTGTAACTTTTCGAGTTATGTTCTGAAAACACTAAGACAAGCATATTTACTGTATTGTCAACCACACAAACGGGGTGAACCGATCATCGCCAAAATTTGGCCATTGGTACCTTGTAAAGTTTCAAACAATTTCAGTAAATTTCATGAATTAAGCTTCGTTCATAACTTTTTGGGTTGTGTATTTGACAAACATATAGAGAGTGACATGAAATAACAGAGACAAACTTCAACACACTTTTTCAGACGGTTTAACGCAGGTGAGTTAGGTCTGTGTGTCATCATTTTAATTTATAACAATCCTTGCATCACTTTTCAAACCTTTTTCCTTTGTTTCAGATTTGAGTGTCATGTCTAACCAGAGAAAACCTATTATATCGCTTTACGAAGCAGAGGAGAGACAGTGCAACATTGCTAGATCGCTGAAAATTCCAAGGCAGACAGTCTCCAAGACGATTGAAAAGGTTCGAGAGCTTGGCCATGAAGGTGACCGTCTTGGGCGAGGCAGAAAACGGTCTGGCAGAACACATCAAATGCGGAAAGTTATATAAAAAAAGGGTGCGGTGAAATGCAGGGGTTTCAATGAGAAGAATCGCTAGTGACATTGGAGTTCGTGTGATGGCTAAGGAGGACTTGCAACTCAAGCCTTGCGAGCTCTGGAAAGTACAAAAGCTTACAGACGCGAACAAACAGTGAGGAAGGAAAGATGTCAGGCGTTGTTGAGGAGGGCCGTGGGTTACAACTTGGAGCGGATTCTTTTTCCCAACGAGAAGTTGTTCACAACTGAACAAGTTCGTTACCGTCAAAACGAAACAGTTTGGTGTCAGCATCCTTCTGAAAATTATACACACGTTCAACATTGCCAAACCCCCGATCAGTCTTGGTTTGGGAGGGAATTTACGCCACTGGCAAAATCCCTCATTTTTGTTGAGGAAGGAGTGAAAATCAATCAAAAAACCTACCGATAGGATATTTCGGAGGCGGTGGTACTTCCCTGAGCTCAAAGTCGCTTTGGAGACCAGCACTGGATCTTTCAACAAGATTCTGCTCCTGCTCACAGGGCTAAAAGCACTCAGGACTGATGCCACTTGAATTTTCTTGACTTCATAACCAGTCAAGAATTGCCTCCGTATACTCTCTGACCTGAACTCTATGGATTATTCCATTTGGTCTATCTTGGAGGACAAGGCCTGTGTCAATCCTCACGAAAATTTGGACTCTCTCAAAAAACCCTACATGAAGGAATGAGGCAAAATAGGCGAAACAGTGCTACGGCCCACGGCTGAAAACTTATGCAATCGCTTGAAGCTCTGTGCCAAAGTTAAAGGCGGCCATTTTGAAAACCTCTAAGGTTACTCAATAGATCACCGGTATTGAAACGCAAAGACAACTGACTGACTGATCATCACAAAAATTTGGTCAGTTGTTCTTCAAAACATTCCTAAAAATTCCTGCAAATTTTGTGAAGATCCCTTCAGAACTGCTTGAGATATATTACCAAGAAAGAACGGGCAGGCAAACAAACAGGCGGTTGGACGGATCTTCACCAAACGTTAATCTTCTGTTTCTGTAAACATGCCTAACATTCTCTGTAAATTTCACGAAGATCCGTCTATAACTTTTGGAGTCATCTGGAAGACAGACAAAGAGTCAAAAAGACAAATTCTGGTAAAAACATAACATCCTTGACGGGAGAAACAATATGCATGTGGGGTGCCTGTAAGTTAAACAAGTTTGAGTCTGCCAATCTACGGCCGATCTACCCTAGTTGAGAACTATGGAATCAGAAAGCACTTCTGGCAACAAGCATGTCAGCTGGCGGCGATCATGGTTGATCTAATACTGTATGTAGCGTATTTCATCCGTGGAAGTAATCACCACGACACACATATGGTAAAATCAAAGAGACCTGGCAAGCCTCTCGCCAGAGCTAGTGAGAAAACTACTGAATCTTAAGAGATAATTCAATGGGAAACATTTTGGTTTTTAGGACTCAAGAGATCCAGCAAAGTATTAGTAGAAAGTGTACGAAGAAGAACTCTTCTATTCTCGGTTTGGTTCTCAAAACTAATCAGAAACAATTAGGCCGCAACGTTCCAGATGAATTTCAAAGTTGACAAATGTTCGTTAGGGCACATTAGATCAAAGAACACCCCTGAAATGAACGGGATAGAATTAACAGCTGTCACCCAACAACGTGACATGGGAACAACTACACGCAGAGAAGCATGTTCTGTACAATAAAAAAAAACACCTGGTTTCTTATCACTAACGACGTAATATTTTAGCTACAATAATAATTAATCGCAAAAGACACTGTTGTTCATCATAATGCTCTTGTTCATCTGTTGTTCATTACAAACTACAATGTGCATTGACGCAAATTCAAACGACAAGGTAGTTTACAGTTAACTAATTTTGCTTAATGGCAAAACAAACCATTTTTCTGTGTGTGTCACAAACTACAGC
The DNA here is from genome assembly GCA_001587735.2 of Parhyale hawaiensis. Lineage (NCBI taxonomy): Eukaryota > Metazoa > Arthropoda > Malacostraca > Amphipoda > Hyalidae > Parhyale > Parhyale hawaiensis. The sequence goes on along the minus strand of LQNS02278094.1, from coordinate 48,005,492 downwards.
ACAATCAGCATGTTGACAAGTGCGACACAATGGCAACCAGAATAGTGGGATTCATTAGCAGAAATTTTGAGCACATTCCCTTACACAAAGCTCTTAAACGCCCACATTCAGAATTTGTTGTTCAATTATGGTCACCACATCAGTGCAAAGACATCGATGAAATGGAAAGAATTTAACATTGAGCAACAAAGTTTATACCTCAGCTAGGAAACATGCTATATGAGTGTCGCCTACAGGAAGACAGACTCCTATTTCTCGAGCAAAGACGACTCAGAAGTCTACTAACCAAAATATTCAAGTACTTGCATTGCTTCATCGACGTGCCTGCAACGAGACTTTATGACGGAGAAGTTGATGATCGCCTCCTAAACAACGGCCTAAAACTTAAACGTAAAGATCGAAGAACTACTCTAAGCTATGAGTTTTCTCGTACTTCATAGTCAACATTTGGAATGGACTCCTCTCTGAAGTTGCCAGTGCAGATATAATCAATGCGTTTGAAACTGTCTTGATAAACATTAGGAAGAACATCCTCCACAGCTACGGACTCCTCTAACTGCACGAACGCTTCTAAATCCCCGATAGTCTGCTAAAACTAATTGCGCTTGCACGATGACTGCCTAGGCTTGATGTAATTTTTTATGTTTCTTTCGCCATCTTCTTGTCTCTCTCATCGTCCTCAGATATCTGCACTATCTGACATAACGACAATAGCTCATAGAGGGCCGGAGCGTCAGTTCCGGCTGCTCTCTGGGAATGTACTTTTGGCTCGTTTATTGCCAGCTGTGTTATCTAATTCAATTTCTGTCCAATTCTTTCGTTACATTAAGCAGAGGGCTGTTTGCGTGAACACTGCCATACAACACTAACCGGCTGTTGTTTGCTCTGCAGTGTGGTAATCCGCGTGTGTGTGTCGCAGTATCAAACCTCGATACGGACGGGGCCGTTAAAGGTAAAGGTAAAGTCAACTTAGACCGCACCCTCATCTGGGAAACCCACATGCACTGCTTTGTGCTGCAGGTATAGGCCCACTGGCCCCAGAGGAGTAAATGTAGTTGCAGTCAACCACGGGTCACCAAGAACTATGGCGCCAATTTGACGGAAGGAACAAATGACCCGAGACCCCTACCCCCCTCATCTCTGAGGAAGGCAAGTTCCACCACGGCGACAGTGCATGCACACAAGTGCCGAGTCAGCACACCCAGATCTGCAATGAGCTCGCGTGCCTGGCTTGGCCTCGAACCTGCGAGCGATACAAGGTGTTAGAGCTACGAACGGAAGCATGCTGCTACCGCGGCGGCATCCGTGGTCCACTCACAGACAGTCGAGAATTATTGGAGCGTGGGCCGAAGAGAGACTAAAGGAGTATATAGTAGTTCTCATATCACCCAATCCTATTTTAATCTGACTGTGCTACCTCGTTAAGAAGGAATTTTACGTGTAGGAATACACGGGGAAAGAACCCATAACGAAATAAAATTAACGGTCTCGAGGGCCTGCAGCTACAGAAATCGAAGTGAAGGCACAAGAACAGGTTAGTAGCGAAGTTAACCAAGAACTGCTACCTACAGAGTGGTAGGTATTCATACAATGACCTTTTAATATTCGAATTTGAAGTCTAGTTAGCAATAAGGTGGGTCAGGTTGCAGGCGGTGAGATAGGGTGGCGTTCGCGGCTTTTAGTGGGCCGTCGGCGATATTCTTATTTTTAAGCTGCAATAATTACCTCCGCCAAGGAGGTTATGTTTTCATCGTGTTTGCCTGTCCGTCTTTTTGTCTGTCTGTCTGTCACCAAGATAACTCAAAAAGTTATGAACAGATTTGGACGAAATTTTCAGTGACTGTTAGGTAGCTATGTTACGAGGAACAGATGATTAACTTTTGGTGAAGATATGTCCATCCGTTTGTTTGTTTGCCTCATTTTTCTCAATGCCAAAACTCAGAAAGTTATGATGGTTTTTTATGAAATTAACATGAGTTGTAAGGTATATAACAAAAAGTAAAGACCAAATTTTGGTAATGATTCGTTTGTTCGTTCGTTCGTTTGTCACTGTTTTAAATTTTATTCTTGTTAGCACAATAACTCAAAAAGTAATGAATGGATCTTTATAAAATTTACACAGGTTGTTAGTATTGTCAAAAGACATAAATGAAAAAATTTTGGTGCAGATCGGTTTGTTCGTTTGTATGTTTCACTCATGTTTGTCAAAACGTTTGTTATCAGTATAACTCAAAAAGTTAAGAACGGATCTTCAAGAAAATTGCACAAGCTGTTATTACTATCAAAAGGCACAAATTATTAGATTTTGGAGTTTACAAATTATGGTTTCAGAGTCAATTTGAATTTTTCGCTACCGTTGTCTCGCTTGGCGGAGGTATGCGCTCTCAGAGTGCTCTAGTTCATAATGGAACGATATGAACTAGCTGCCGCAAAAGGCTGTTATACAAAATTATTTAGCTAGCAATATAGAATGTGTAGCATACATGCATGTAATTAGTAAAATATTAGGAAAACTAGAGCACTCTGAGAGCGCATATCTCCGCCAAGTGAGGCAACGGTAGCAAAAATTCAAATTGGCTCTGAAACCATAATTTTCTTTGCATAAATTCCAAAATCTAATCATTTGTGCCTTTTTATATTAATAACAGATTGTTCAATTTTTTTGAAGATCCGTTCATAACTTTTTGAGTTATACTGTTAACAAACGTTATGACAAACATGAGTCAAACATACAAACGAACCAATCGATCTGCACCAAAATTTGACATTTATGTCTTTTAGCGTTACTAACAAGTCCTATGAATTTCATAAAGATTCATTCATTATTTTTTGAGTTATTGTGCTAACAAGCATAAAATTAAAAATAGTCACAAACGAACGAACGAACAAACGGACCATTACCAAAATTTGGTCATTTACTCTTTGTTATAAACCTAACAACTCATGTTAATTTCATGAAAATCCATCCACAACTTTTTGAGTTATGGCATCGAGAAAAATGACGCAGACAAACAAACAAACGGATGAACATATCTTCACCAAAAGTTCATCATCTGTTTCTCCTAACATACCTAACAATCCCTGTAAAGTTCATCCAAATCGGTTCATAATATTTTGAGTTATCTTGGTGACAGACAAAGAGACAGACAGACAAACACGACGAAAACATAACCTCCTTGGCGGAGGTAATAATAATAATAATAATAATAATAATAATAATAACAGCAACAAAACTAGATACTCAAGCAACTACCTGGATGATTTAACAAGTGGCTATAGGTGGCTATTAAAGCCTGATGTGACTGAGAGATGTCTACCCACAACTTTCGTCACTCCACCAGCAGAGAGGCAACTCAATCAGACTACGCTTTCGCGGAAGGACTTTAGCTTGCACACTATTAGCTGCCCAGAAAATTGTTGAAAATTTCAGCAGTAGATGCAATTTTTGCAATTTAGCCAGAGCCGCGTTGAAATTTCGACCATCCCTCCTATTTCTTAGCGAGTTTTAAGCCGCAGCGACTTTTTAGGACTTATAGAGCAATGTTTAAATAGCTGAAGTCGTAGTTACGGTCACGGTAGCGTAATCGGATTACCTGCTGCATGGTAGCACGATGAAAGTCGTACATATGTGGGCAGCCGCCTTTTGGTGAATGCCATGAGGTTGTTAATTTGTTTATGGACTAGAGAGGATGGCTGCAGACGTCACCAAGTATATACTGTAAGTATTTCCTCTCTAGTTCTGTGGTTCCCAACCTTTGCTATGACTGGCACCCCAAGAACACTTTTGATAAGTTTTTGCGTTCCCTTCTAACAAAATTAATACCGTAACTCTCATGAAAAAATAAGTCTACTGAAGAATGCAATAAATTTACGCCAATTTTGACTGCCACTTTAAGAATACAGGATTTCGTACCCCTATCTGGTCGTTTTGCGCGCCTGGGGGGGGGCTCGTAGCTAGCTCAGGAGGTGCGAGCACCCCCGGCTGGAAACACTTGCTCCTGTCCATGAAACAGTAGCAACTAGACAAACACTGTGATGAGCACATAACTCCGTTAAAGAAGACAATATTGAAGACAAATTCAGTTTGGTCCTGAAACTAGAATTTCCTTTTTATCATCACCAAATTTTGTCATTTGTGCATTTTGCTAGGCTAATATTCGTCTTGAACTTTAGAATTATATTAATATATTTTGATTCGTTGAAAATTACTGAGTCAGAATATATAGGTCTTTATTTGTGGAAATTTTGTTTTGTTTTACCAAATTTTCGTCTTTTCAGCTTCTTAATTGACCCGTCGGAGCGCGCTGCTGCTTTAGGTTTGGTTACATGCGTATGCGTAAGAGCCAAATTCGCCCCTCTTTAGGCCGTACTGTCGGGTGGTTAGGCATAAACCCCTTCAGATTCACCCCTCTTTAGGCCGTACTGTCGGGTAGTTAGCCATAAGCCCCTTCATAATATCGGGCAGGTTAGGTAAGGCGTAGGCCTGGTTTGCCTAAGTTCCACAAAAAGTGGATGTCATTTTCGTTGTCAGCATGCCTCAATAATTATTATGCTAGAAATCCCTTTCTTATCCTATTACTCGGGTGGGGGATTAGACGAATATTTACCTTTTGCTATTACTAACAGTCACTGTAATTTTTTTGAAGAACCGTCCGTAGCTTTTTCTGTTATTTTGGTGGCAGATAAACAAGCCGACTCTCACAAGAACACAACCTCTCGGCGGCGGTAAACAACACCCTAGTATGGAACTGAGCGACTCTCCCTCTCACATCCCTCCTCCCTACCAAGCATGAATTGCCACTGAACTGAACTCTCCGCTAGCTAATATCATGAAGTCAACAGCATTTATACGTTTATCCGAAAAAAAAATAGAAATATCAGCGTATATTGAAGGGTATCCAGCGAAGTCAATAGACCGCTTTGTTACGGTAATTGAAGTCACCCCGGACTATACAGCTCTCGTAAATATTAGAAGCAGGAACGTACCGCGTCCCACCGCTCAGCTTACCATCGATATCTATAAAGTTCGCCGCTACCGCACAATGCTTGACCTTCGCAGGAGCTTGCAGGGATCAGTTCAAGTGGTTCTGTGATATCTAAAGACTTTTATCAGTCTCAATCCGTGCAATTGAGGAGGTGAACTAAGGCAAGTGCTGGGCCTGAGCATCTTAATATATGAGTGCTATTGCACTGTGTTACGCATAGCAGACACTGCATGTAGCCGAGCTGTTGCAGTGTAGGGATACGCACAGCAAACTTCGCATGCAGCCTGCTGCAGCGTAGCGATACGCACAGCAGACACTGCATGTAGCCTGCTCCAGTATGTACGTAATGCAACAGACATTGCATATAGAATGCCTGGGTTTAGTGTTAGACAGCATATTTCTCGCGAAACAGATGTATAGATGATAAGCAGTATTACGGCGTACGCACAGTATACTATACACAGTCGAATTATGAACGGACATTGGGCTCGACCGTCGTTCAGCTAAGTACATTCCGTGGTCATCTTTGCTACAGACATTCAGTAGGAACAGGACGACGTGCGAGCTGAACATCCGTTCTTAAGTTGAGAGTGCAAATACATAGTGTGGGCCCGGCATAACACACCATATTGGATGTTCTGACCACAGCAGCTGATGGCCGCTGTGGAGATTTGGGTCCCACAGCAGCAGAGACTCAAATTCATTTCAAGAAAGACGGATAAAAACACAACGGCTATTACGGTAGTATTTTGAGAAGGGAGCAACTATCAGCTTTCTTTTTCTCCTCTTGAAAATGCTGTAGGAGGGATATGTACGCTACAAACAATGCAAGTGTTGGGGATAAAACGGTGAATCCGCGCACAAAGGACGGCCAAGTATGTGGCGTGTGAAAAAGGAATACGGAAGGTACAGACTAGGTGGGATATATGAAATTGAAAGAAACACAGTAGGTGAGGAAAGCAAGGTGTCATGTCCCAGTAAAAGAACCGAAATCCCCTTTCAACGTTTTTTTTCTAGAGGAAAGGCGAAGGAAGCTTACTTGTCCCTGAAACTTGGCAAGGCCACTCCCATGTGCAGTGAGCCGGGCGCGGAGTTGCACCTCTTATCAGCGCTGCATTAGGTATATTTACAGCAGGTAAGAAGATAACAAACGGAACTGTAAGCCAAGGCCGTCTCTCTTATCAGATAAAGTTGCAGTTCGATATCAAGGGAGGCTTTTACAACGAGGGTAGAAGAATTTCGGCTACGATAAAATTGAGTGGGCGTTTTATTATCATCTAGGAAGCAAATGCCCTAAAAACAGAAACGGATTTTCGATGTCGTGCTCCCTCTTGTGTTTAGTTAGCAAGGACAAGGAAATAAATAAACGTCATACGCATCTGGAAAAATGAAAAGGACAGTTCAAAAGGTGTCACTGTTCCAGGAAAGCGATCGTTCAGACATGCGCTGGTTCCGAGCCTGTAACGTCAACTAGGTTCACAAGAAAGTCCGGTCCGTGGGGCAGGCGGCACAGCGTCCGCGCCACGGACACGGCCGTTGCTCAGAAATAGTCCTAAGGAAACCAAGCGTGACAACTACCCAGTACTTCACGAAGAGATCATACAGATATTCCAGACCAATAATTACACCACACACGGCACCGACAGCCCGGGACTCACGGAACGGTTACAAACACAGACAAAATGGTGTGAACGCGGCGCTCGTAATCGACATTAGAAACCACATAAGACTCGAAATGGTAAGCTAAACAATGGACAAAGTGATATATATAGGCCACAGTAACGTAAATACAAACCAAGGTAACACACATATATAGACCAAGGTAACACATATATAGACCAAGGTAACGCACCTATATAGGCCAAGGTAACACATCTATATAGGCCAAGGTAACACACCAATATTGGCTAAGGTAACGCACATTAGGCTAGGTAACGCACACTAGGCTAGGTAACGCACACTAGGCTAGGTAACGTACACTAGGCTAGGTAACGCACAATAGGCTAGGTAACGCACAATAGGCTAGGTAACGCACAATAGGCTAGGTAACGCACAATAGGCTAGGTAACGCACACTAGGCTAGGGAACGCACACTAGGCTAGGGAACGCACAATAGGCTAGGTAACGGGTGACGAGTCCGGTAAAGTAACGCGTGACGAACACGGCAGAGTAACGCGTGACGAACCCGGTAGAGTAACGCGAGAGGAACACGGTAGAGTAACGCGTGAGGAACACGGTAGAGTAACGCGTGAGGAACACGGTAGAATAACGCGAGAGAACACGGTAAATAACGCGTGAGGAACACGGTAAAATAACGCGTGAGGAACACGGTAATATAATGCGTGAGGAACACGGTAATATAACGAGTGACGAACACGGCAGAGTGACGTGTGACGAACACTGTAGAGTAACGCGTGACGAACACGGTAGAGTAACGCGTGAGGAACAC
>LQNS02278094.1:47954408-47996816 GCA_001587735.2 Parhyale hawaiensis | reverse complement strand
CCTTTGCTAAGCTTTGTAAACTTTAGTATACTGACGAGCTCTAGTTCAAACATTAAACTAATGTATTTTCGATTATTGCAGGCAACAATACCTACTATACTTAGACTTTGGAGCTTCTTCACATTCTTTATAATTTGATAGTCAACGTATGGTTCAGTTTACCTTTAATTATTCTATATGTTAAACTCCAGCCTTCGTTAACGTTCGTACTGAATTTGATAATTGTTAGTGTGCCAATCCAATCACCGTCGCTGCAGCCATTTCTTCTAATAAACTGTGAAAAGTACTTTTGTCTATACCAGAGTGCTCAAGTTAAATTTAGACTTTCGAACCTTAAGCGACGCAAGTTCGCTACATCCACAACGTCACAACTAGAGTCTGCATTCAACAATTCAAACAGACTTAAAATAAGTTCATAAAATGGGACAAAAATCTGCACTTGCATTTCACACTTGATTTCAACCTTTGAGCAAATCCACTAATTGGAGAACTTTATTTACAATTCAAAATTTAATATCGCAAAAAAAAAACATTAAGGGAACGAACCATAACTCTGACTTGACAAATATTTAACACTGGTAATCGACACATCTCAGTATGAGTATGAACAATCTTTAGATGCTTACAAACTTGAAGTTTCCGTTCACTCTGTAGCAGTCACAACTGATCCCCAGCTTACACTGCCGGCTGAACTATAAAGTGAGAATTAGTACTTCTTTCACGAGGAGGTGCGCAGGAGGCACTATCGTCTCTCACGACGATTTTGCGTTCACGTAAGCTTTCCTGCGGGCGCCACCACTAAAATAAACATTACCTAGGCAAACCTAACCTAGCCTACCCTACCCTAACCTCCTTACCTAACCTTTCGGGTTTTTTATTTCTAAAAAAACAGACCTTGCCTACCTATCCTTACCCGACGGTTAGAACCTTTTGCTAAATACCCACCTTTTGGGATCTCAGCAATTTCGACCCCGACGTTTCTAATCCGACTTAACCCGAAAATTAGGGGGGTGTACCCGACACGTCATTTTTAGGCTAGGGTGAGGTAAACCTAACATTACCTAACCTATCCCAACCCAACTTAATCAGCGATACAGCAAGCAGCACTTCGCACCAACTTGAACGCCGCTCACGCACTCACGATCTGCGTACACAAACACGCACACATCTCCGTCATGAGAGACGATAGCGCCGCCGGGTCACATCCCACGACTTAAGGCTCAGAGCACTTTACGAATGATGTGCGCTGTTCCAAGCAGAGCGCTCTTCTGGAGGGTTCCAGGGTGGAGATGGCCGCACTTGAGCTCTCGCAGGGCAGTCTTGAGATTCTTGGGCATTGCCCCCAGAGCTCCTATGACCACTGGAACGACGTCGACCTTCATCTGTCACAGTCTCTGGAGTTCGATGGCAAGGTCATGGTACTTTTCCTTCTTCTCCGCTTCCTTGTCCACGATTGTGGAGTCGAAGGGCATTGAAACGTCGATCAGTTTGGCCGACTTCTCCTGTTTGTCTCTTACGACGATGTCCGGTAGGTTGGCGTGAAGTACTCGATCGGTTTCCATCCTCTTGTCCCAGTAGATCTGCACGGCTTCATTTTCAACCACGGGCGCGGGTTCGTGCTCGTACCACCTCTCACTGGCCGGGAAGTTATGGATCCGCAGGAGGGTCCAGTGAAGGTGTCGAGCAACTTTATCGTGCCTGCGCTTGCACTCCTTTTGCGCCAGCACTCCGCATTCGCTTATCACGTGGTTGATGGTTTCATCCGAGCTCCTGCAGATTCTACAGGTACTAGGAACGTTTGTTTCTCTTGTCAATCTTGTTTTGGATGTACCTGGTTCTGAGGGCTTGCTCTTGAGCTGCGAGGATGGTGCCTTCTGTTTCCCGTTTCAGCTCACCCCTCAGAAGCCAGTTTCAAGAGTCTGGTACGATTTTGTCCTGAACAGCTTCGAGGTACTGGCCGGACATCTCCATGCTCTTCCACTTGTTAGTTCGATCGAGGTTCCGTCGCTGTTTGAATTGCTCAGCCGTTTCGGTCTCTTTCAGCAACTTCGCCTCGCCATTTATTATTTTGCTTTCTCCACTGTCATCAGACAGGTTGGGTCACAGATGCTGGTGTGACTGACGCTGCTGTTAGTCGCGCGGCTAAATCGTTCTTGGTACCGGGGGGCCTCCAAGAACTTTCCGAAGAATGTGAGCCGTCCCCAGCAAGACGGTCTTTTGTAGCAGTCCAGGGTGGATTTTGTCGCAGCCAATCGCGTGAAGAGAGGCCTCCAGGCTCTTCGGCGTGGTTCCAAGTGCACCGATGATGATGATGATGATGAGCACGACATTGACGCGCATCTCCCACAGCCGTGTGAGCTCCAACTCGAGGTCTCGGTACTTGACTTTTTTCTCGGTGTCTTTATCCACGAGCCTCGAGTTGAAGGGAACTGCGACGTCAATGATTATCACTTCCTTCTCTTTTTTCAAGACGACGACGATGTCCGGTCGCCGAGCCTGAATCTCTCTGTTGGTTTGGATGAGCTGGTCCCAGATCAACTTCAGTGCTCGTAATATCGCTCACTGCAGGGCATTCCGTACCTACCTCTTGCTCAAGCTCCCGTGAAGAGTGCGGGCGACCTAGCCATGCCTTCGCTTGTACTCTTTCTGCGAGAGGCCGGTGCACTCACTGACGATGTGGTTGATAGTTTCGTTTTTCTCATTACAGATGCGGCATTTCGGGCTGATGATCTGCCTATCGATATTGGCAGCGATGTTGCGTGTCCTAAGGGCCTATTCTTGAGCGGCCATGATTGAACCTTCCGTTTCTAAAGTAATCGGACTGTGTCATCAGAGATAGAATGAAAACGTTAAACAAATTCTGGCCAATCTTGTTGCATTTTACATTGTTTTAGTATGTCTAGTTTTAGTATTACATTTTCCTCAGTTTTGTCATAGAATGAAGACGTTAAACAAAATCTGGCATCTGGCAAATTCTGTCCCGTGTTAGCTTTGAGCATAAAGAGAAAGACACTCATGTTACGGTGTTAGCTTTAAGACTAAAATCAAACACTCATGGTGCTGCGCCCTCCCAATATGTTGGGTACCGTATCCATATGGGAAAATGATTTATTTTTACTCTAATTCCTTGCGAAAATTTTTAAGGTAACCGTGACAGCATAGCAAACATCTTAGTTAATTCATATCTTCTAACGTGATCTCTGCTTACTTTTCTTTTCTAATGCTTCAGAGGCTGTTTTACATCAATAAATCCTTGTCTCTCACAAATAGGGAAATCACGGTTATATATTGAATTAAATTGGAAATGTGCAGCGTCTCTTTCACTTTAATATAATTTATCTATTCCGTTTTATTCCGAGTTTTTTCCTTTATTATCAATATTAGCTATTTCTTGTAATACATGTCCGTTTCTGATTCACTCCTGAATATGGTTAGCTAACCTATATATTCTAAATATTCCATCGCACTTTTCCCCTATTTTTTTTTCCCTGTAGCCTAACCGTACAGTCTACTAACACGCAACGACTTGCCCTAGCCCACTTTAGGCTGTATACTGTATTTCATCCTCTCTCTCTAAAAAGAAAAAAAAATTCACCCCACCTCTGAGTAACCAACGCTCTTCTCAACGGAAAATAATGTCAGTATCATCTCCTTATTTAGATGCAGGCATTGCACTAGTAGATCACTGCAAACTTAATGCCAATTATCTCTTATGTAATTTTTTAGTATTATTCTTATGTTAGTTCGAAGCATGAAAACCTCAGGATACTGTGTCCTAATCTTGTTGGACACAGTCTCCATATACGAGTTTATTATTATTCTCTCTTTAGTTCACCTCTCCTTAGCCAGTTCCATGGCGTCGGTGTTCGGACTTCTTCGGTTAGCCTGATATACTGGCCCGACAATGGCATCGCTTCCCAGCCAACTATAATCAACGTTGGTTATTTACATGATTAGCTCAGAAATTAAGTGGTTTTATTAATGACAAAGTGTTAATAATTATATTATCTACTAGTAGCCGAAGTTTGTGCCAAGAATTTTGCGACACCCTGTATAGTATATAGTATATTACTTACTTTTATGTATCTTCTCGTTATATGGAAAATCAGTAAAACACTTCTATAATTTTTTTCCATTTTCAATGTAATAAAGAATAATTTTTATTTCTATCTTGCTGTGCATAATTTCCATAGCACTAAAATAACTGTTTCCAGATTTTCTACTAGTAGTAGATACATATTCCAAAAACTAGTGCCAAAACTAGCACTAGCACCGCTAGGTTTTGAAATGTGTAGCGCTATAGCGCCACAAGTATTTCTCAGGTCAAGCACTAGCGCCGCTAGTTTCTTTCACTAGTGCGCACAACTAAGCGTATTGCCTGTAACATATATATTTGCGTACATTGCCAGCCACTGATTTGTAAGACAAGTATCATTGAAACGAAGATGTCATATTTCTCTTAGTAATATAGAGTTTTGTAAAAGGCCTGCCGTATGGGACGCCCCGTAAGGGACACAGATTGTCATTATTGGCACTGGTTTTAGGAGAATGAAATAGGGATTTTAACGCCTCAAAGATAGTAACTTCGTTCTGCATTGTCCATCGTAATGATTTTTACCGGCTTCTCTGTCAGCATGCCTCAAGTTAGAAGCGATCTCAAACGTGTACTGTTGCCTGTACTTTGGTCTCTATAGGTAGGCCAATAGGTGTGGCAGGAAAAGAGCGTGTAGGGCAGGGAGGAGAAAATTGATCTACATCTTACCGACTTAATATTGTAACAAAAATAACCTGACAGTAGGAATTTGGGCAGCAGCTGCAAGAACCCTTTGACACCCTAGGCATGTTACGCTCACTGACATTCTGACAATGTTAGGGTAGGCTATGCTCAGAGTAGGTATAGTTACTCCGAAGGCTATGCCAGAATCTAATCTTGTAAGTCGAGGACTCTCAATAACACTTCCACGTCCCTAAGGGGGTTACAGCCAAGTGACACCCACGCTAGGTCAAGTGCATAGTCAGGCAAATCGGACGTGGTCGCTGGCGTGGTCGTCAACTTCACAGACATCTGTATTCCCGAATAACACGAGAAAACTAGTTAAGCTGAAAATGTTGTACTAAGAACACAGACGTCATCTTTTATTCGATGGGGAAGCGTATTACTGCGTGATGTTTTCGCTTTTATCGGCTTATCACGCTAAAATATTTTGAAAATAGGCTGTTCCTTTCAAAACCAGGCTATAAGGTTATGGGATACGAATGTGATTTCAAACCGACGCGATATATAAGCGAAAATATTAAGAAACAATATCGTAACTGTACGCGCGGCGTCCTTCATTTGAATAAAGGGCGTTTCTACGTGTGGACACAGAGAAAAAAAGTTGACGAACGGCTTGTGTTCATTTACGCGAATGAACGCGTTACGATGAGGGATGTGTGAATTGGTTCTAACAAAACTATAGAGCCAGATTTTCCATTTTTGCCCTCCTAATATTTCTCATCGCAGCTCAAAACAGAAAATTTTACTTTTTCCCCTATATTTTAGTTAACGATCGAAAAGAGCATATTAAAAGGAAACGTAATAGAAAATGGAACATCTGGCTCTTAGGTTTTGTCAGGAATGTTTCAAGGATTTCAAAACTGTCATTGTTTTTTCCTAGCATAAAAACTCATTGAGTTCCATCCTTTTAAAATTTTATAACTGTATATATATTTTTCATTAGCTATATAAGGGGGGGGGGCGTGGCGTCAAAAATTTCATTTTCTTTATTTATTGATGAGAAGTGATTCTTAGGGTGGGGCCTATCACACAAACGAGGTATATTTTGACCCTGGGGCACAGGAACCCCCAAAAAGGTTGCGGGAGTAAAGGGGGCGGTGGCGATCGAATTTGCATTTTTATCCTTGATTGAATATAATAATGATCCTTAGAGTGGGAGCTATCACATCATCAAATATTCTTATACTGTAGGCATGGGAGCGCCCCAAAAGGAGATTGAGGGGAGGGCGGGGTGGTAAATCGTAATTTTGTGTAGTAGCGACATTCCTAATGCAGTACATATATATTATTGACAGTAAGTACATATTAGCCATATTCTTAGTATTCTAAACTTTCATCGCCATTTTCTTATGCTTTCGTCTTTTCGGTAAAGAATTTGTCAAAAAGAATAGAACATCGTCGTTCACGGTTCACATACCATTTGAAAGCTAAGAACATAAAGAATTAAGAGACGATCGGAACATTTTTTTTTTTTTTTTTCGATTGTCAGCATTATACTTTTGCGAGAGATGAAGCCACAAACTTCTGAGTAAAAAGTGTGAAAAATCCAATATTTTTTTATTCTAACCCTTATCACAAACATTCTAGACCAAATTTTAAAAAATGCTGCCGGTCGTCTCTTCCTTATGATTTGAGCTTTCAAATGGTATGTGAACGAATATCTGATGGAGTTTTATTTTATTGAAGCATGCATGTATCAAAACCGAAAATCGGTCAAAAAAATGCCATTTTTTTTGCTTAAAATGTACTGAACAGTCCCATAAAAAAGTACAATATCTCCCGAAATACTGAAAATTTCGGGAAAGATACTTAAATAATTTCGGAATCATCTTGCACTCTGCATATACTGTGCAAGTTTCAGAACGATTGGCTGGAAATAAGCAAATGGGCCCCGCGCTCTCCTTTGCGCCTTACATATGCTTTCCCCGTCTGATTCGATGCCGTTAAACTTTGATTATATAGTCACTAAAATTCACTTTAGACCAATGTTCAACAGTTCAAACGACATGTTCCTAAACAAACTGAAGCTTACGTTTGTAATATTTTATTTATAGAAATCAGGGGCTTAGAAACAGGAACGCGTGCTTCCAAGCCAGCCCGTTGAAACCTACACGAACCAGTGGTAGTAGTAGAATTTTTTTTTTACTAGCGCTTCAGTGGAACACTGCCTATATCGCGCCGAACTATTCCTGAGATTCACCGCAGGCCCATGCGCCGCTAAGGCGCGGAAGTTGTCTCATTTCGTACTATAAAGTAGTTGAAAGGAGAGCTGTACTATGAATATTAATTTTACATGTGATATGTATATGTAAATCACAAAGAAAAGGGTAGAGCCAAAGTTGACGATAGCATTTATCGTAATGGATTAATCACAGTTTGTGATAGAGGTCACATCTGGTAAGAAAAGTCTTAGGGGCATTTCTACTAAATTGGCCGCGGGGCCCCTCAGGAAGCATTCCTCGGAGGATGGAGTCATCGTCCTGACTATGCAGGTCCGGATAGCAGTCCCTCGGACACTCGGCCATCAAATGCAAGACAGTGAGGGGTGCGACGCAGTCGTCGCAATAGGGTTTCGGACGCTTCATCCGCAGATAGTCGTAAGTCTCATGTGCCCAATACGCAGGCGGCACAGTACGACGTCCATCCGGCGGTCGTCGCTATTTGACGAGTGCCACCAGGAAGCAAAGAATGCAACGGGAGGACTCAATAGGACTGAAATAAAACATAGCTGTGACCGCACGTAGCAAATTTACATCACATCGACGAGTCGAAGTGTTTTAGGTGTGGGGCCTCAGACCTCCTTATATGGTTTTCTTGAACATATTATCGTATTATTTCAGTTTATTTCATTCAGTCTCCCGCTCAAGACTGGCCAGCTACTTGAGCTGCAAAATATCGAAAAATGTTGTCGCCAAGTACAGAAAGTTTGGGCAATGGCTAACTGTTACTGTGGTTTCTCTCTCGTAGAGAATTGGCTATAATGGGGCTTATATATGTTGGTAAGGAATAGATATATTCTGTGAAGAGTACTGTGAAGTGAATATGAAGTGTAAATAAAGCTTCAATCAAGAAAAAGTAGGTAGATTGATCCGCCGAAAGGGAACAAATTCGGCGCTAGTGTTGTGAAAGTTTCCACCAACATGCACTGCAATTTTCTATAGTTAATTGCTAAATTAGTGTATATTATCTTCGTTTATTTATGCGCTAGGAATAAATTTCGCAATTTCAGACGATTTTTCTGGTGAAATTAGTTAAAATACTCCTAGGCTGTTCAGCCATTGATTCATCGATGATGTCACTTTTTGGTGCTAATTTTTCGCGAGTCCTCCCGTTACGCTCTTTGCTTTCTGGCTATAGCTGTCGCAGGTTTCGTTTGATTAGTGGGTAATAGTCTCGGCAGAGGACTGCACTGCTTACCGTGGGCAAATCCGACAGGGCCACCTGCCTCGACTCCTCATTGGTGAGCTCATTGCCCGCGACGTCAACATGGCCAAGCACCCAACAACTACACACTGACCTTCCATTCTTTCGTAATTGTTGTATCGTAGTCGAACAAAACACTGGACCGAGCCAGAGTTCCACTAAGCATAACTATAATCTTAAGTGAAATTTCTGCAGCAGCCGTAAAACGGTTCCTCATATATACACACATTCTGATTATTAGCCGGTCTTCTTTTGAAGTGGTCTGGGGCGGCTGCCCGGTTTTGGGATTTTCCAGCATTATACAAGGACATTACACGATTTTTTTTTCAGAAGCCATCTTACATCGTAGCACGGACGCCATGTCTGTCTAGTTCCAATAATGCAGCAACTCTTATTTATTCAAATAATGGAATATCTGTCTTTTAAAGCGCAGTAAGAAACGAAATTGGAGGCAGTTTTTGATGTGTTCCTTAGCTTTTGTACAGGGACAAAATTTCCTATTTATTTTTATTTATTGTTGAATTCTTCTTCAATAAGTGAAGGAAATGCCCTCAAATAATGAATTAAAAATGCTGAATAATTGAATGTAATGCACAGCAGTGTGCGTGTTCAGTGTTCTACATTTTCATAGTAAATTATTCGCTTGAACATTTTTCACTGTTTCTTTAAATTTGCACGCCACTGTAAGTCGAAATTCGTAGAGGAATCCCAAACTTCGGGGGAAATATTTCAACACGATTATCTTTCCTTCTCGGAAACTTCAACCTTGAGCGTACGATTCACCAGTTTGGAACGAGTTAAGGCGTTAATCGTAAACAGAGTACTGTCTCAAGTGCACGTGACTAGCGATTAATACCTGAAGTTTGATCCAAAATGTTAAATCGAAAACTCTAAATTGAAGTTCAGGAAAAGTTGAATCTAATCGGATTAGAAAAGACCGTTGTAATAAAATTGCTAAATAAATTGGGAGGTTAAAATAGTCATCAGTATGTTCGTTACACATCATCAGGATCATGGCCGGCATCTACTGCAGTATCAGTGTTAGAAAGGATAAAAAATAACACGAGTGCTTAAATATCAACAGTGTTATTGAAAAAAATATCACCCTCCTTAAGAAAACGGTAATACAGCAGTTACAATACAAAACTGAAAATTTAAATAAAAAAGAAATTGAAAGTAACTAAACTGTCGATGTTCAGTGGCTGCAGCCTCACTTCTGCAACGTAGCACTTCCAAACTTTCAATGCGAGCTAGTGTGACATATTCATTCTACACCTAGTGCATAGGCTATAAGGGGTATATATGTACCTTCTTCAATATCCAGCGGCTGCAGCCTCGCATACGGAACATAGCAGAGCTTGTCATATATTGTATGGGAGCAGTAAGTACTTTCCTGCATGTATTACTATTGCAGAACCATCGGTGTCCTATACACTGTAATTAGGCCAGCGTATGCAAAGAAGTTGATGCCACGTGTTTCTAAAAGGTTTAAAAAAAACAAACAATGAAGCCAGATATAGTGCAAAGGACATAAATTTCTGCTCCGGTAAATAAAAGAAAGATATCCTGCATGTTTCTATAACAGGTCAACGAATAAATACTGCTGTAGTGAAGAACAGGAAGAAGCGCTTGAATTGGTCAACTGGTCGCGTCGTAACCAGGTATAATAAGCGAACTGCTGAAACAATAGACGTCCTATTGCCCCTCTCAAAAACAATAGACACATGCGTGTTGCAGAGCACAGAAGAAGAAGAATACTACCGCACCAGACCTGCACTAAACTTAAGCACACATCACCAAATGTAGCCTGTATTTCCCTCGATGATTAGCAGCTGCAAGCGCAGCGTCACAACCAAGCGCTGCTTTCCGCTGGTTTGTCTGGTCATTTGCCACAAAACCCTGCGATGCCGAGTCCAGCAGTGCACAAGGTATACTGACTCGACGAGTGAAAGGCCGCAGTCGATGGTTAAAAAAAAAAGTCTAGCAAACGTACTCGTACACAACGCCGTGAGTCTCTTTAAAATTCGTTCGAGTTGGGATGTCCAACAAGTCCCTTTATGATTCAGCCGATTGTAAAGAGACCGTATGGTCACCTGGTAGTTTACGAAACTAGGAGGCTCTGACGCAAGTTCATCCAAGAAGCAAGAAAACAGGACTTTGCAAGCAGAACCCAACAGCTGCAGCACAAGGCTCGAAGCAACGTAAATAACTAGGAAGTACACCCTGAATGAAGAGTCAATACCACCATTCATAACTTATCGTGGTTGAAATGTACACAGTACAAGTAAGAAATCAAGAGGAAGTCATAAGAAAATAGAGTGGAAGGAAATAGAACAGGTGCATAACTACAACTAATGAATTCAAGACAGTTTCACAAAACAAAAGCTACCTACAAATAAATACAAGGAAGAATACATAGTATGAAATCTGCAGTAAACATAGTAAGCATTTCTCAACAGCAACATAACTACTGGCGCTGCGACAGGACCATTGCCACCGATATATATAGAGTTGCGTTACGATACTGCCATGTGATGCCGTGGTATAAATCAGGGAAGCTGGCGGCTTTTTTGAAGCAGCGCCTTGAGAACATTTCTGATAATTCATAAAAAAACATATGCAGTGCGCACGTTATCAGATGGGTGCCACATTTGCTTCAACGACCGAGAAAGAATGTTTAACCTCCGGGCAAACAGCGCCCCTTTCCAGGCTTTATTTTTGCTTTATTAATTTTCAGGGCAACAACTAAGTGTGCAGTTTGCCTACAATACCAAGGGCAAGTAGGTGGGTAGTTTGAGAACAGTTAAGGTTGGTAAGTGGGTTTCGTCAGAGGGACGGTGAATTATTGGGTTCTGCGTAGGGTTGGGTAGCAGACACAGGCTGCCAGATATAGGCAAGCCCTCGATTGTTGTTATTATTAGAACATTTTGTTTAACCTGCCCAAGATTGTTACGAAGGGCCAGCAGTGTAGACACAAGACGGGTAGCAGGAAGGAATGGGTCGTTGACATAAACGGATGGTGTCAACACTGATCGAGCAGAGTTAACGGGAGTAATGGGCACCGCGAATACAGCATCCGTCGGGGTAGGCTGACCACGTAATAGCCTGGGAACCAGTGGTGAAACGAAAGAAATCTCAACACCACAGCAAGCACAATCGATCCTAGCGACAGTCTCGCCTTCTTTGTCCGATGGAAATTTAAGAAGACTATCTTATTCAGCAGCCAAATAGCTGCGGTTACAGAATGGCAACCGTTTGATTTTCAAACGAAACTGGCAAGCTTTCGAGTAAACTCTTCCCCTTTAGCATATTTCGACTGCATCAACTGTGATACACGCAAAGTTCAATCAAACTTGAATAATGTGCGAGATAAAGCTGTCTGAATTTGACATCTTTTTCTATATACTCGTATGAGATGTGCTCGCATATCATGTGCAAGGATACCTACGCTGGCTATGGGCCAAGTTATATTTTAGATCCAATCGGAGATGGAAGCGCGGGGTGTTGGTTGCAAAGTGCGCACACTGTAACCTACGCAAGTCAGGCTTCCTCCACACCTGGTAGCCAAGGCACCACTTCAGCATGGTAATTCCAAGCGTTAAGTGAACGATATAGGTAATACGTATAGGAGTGTGAGTCCGGTGCAGATCGCATATATGAGTTGCCAGACAGAGCCTGGTGCTAAGCATTCCAGTACTCGGCTCATCCTGCAGTGACCGCCACCAGCAAGCATCAAACTCACGCTCCGCTAAAAGCAAGCTATTTCTGCTCACTTTACTAGTATCATAAAGGAACAGACGGCACGCGAATTGTAGCGAACAGTGGACGGGATAATTTTGAGAAACCACAATAACGGACACCGGAGTCCTCAGCATCAGCATCTGTCTAGCAGTGAAATAATTTGCCTACAGAAACAAGTTTACAAATAACGCTTGCGACACATACGCCACTAAACACAAGAGCTACAAAGCACCACTACAGTATCGCTACAACACCATACTTCTCTCGTCAGGCACTAGAGTTGCATTTCGAATACGACAGTTTAATCCGTAATAACTACATCAATTTTGTTCGTACTTAACAGGGACCGATGACGTCAAACTCAGCAGCACAATTTGGCCCAAGCTTGATGCAGTATAAACTCGCAGTTCCATTGTAGCCACGGCACAACTTAACTCATGCTTTATGAAGTGAGCAGTTCCATTTTAGCCAAAGAGCAGTTTCGCCTCTTGCTTTATGAAAGTGTGAACTCGCAGTTCCATTTTATCCACAAAACAAATTTCAGTTATCATAAAGTTGAATTTCTAAATGCTTGATGTTTATTCACTAAAACAGCGAAACATTTCTGTTGAGAAGGCACAGAAATTGAAACAAAGGATACAATGAGTTGAACTCCACGTGTGCAGTTCTGAAGCGAAAGACAAACTTTGTGACAGTGAGAGGACCTGTAAGCAGGAAGCGGCACTGTTCACAATGCGAAATGCAACTAAGATGTCTGCCACCGCGGCAACTAAGATGATAGTGATAATAAATAGTAAAAAATAACTAGAACAGGATAATAGTACTTGTAATCATGATAAAGATGATGACAATAATAATAAGTGATGATGATATTAACTATAGACTCTTGTATACAAACACTTAATCTAAGAGTTAGGCTCTAAATAGCAATACAAATTGTGGGGACCTTTGCTGCTCTGGCTTCGCTCTCTGCAAAAGACACTTCTTGTGAAACGAATCCTGTGGCTATCTTGCTGCCACTAACCTTTCCTTGGGTGGGACTCCTCTCAATAATTAACGTCGCCGATTATAGCCTATGTCTAATACAGTACACACCAATCGGAATCGGCAGCGGATGGGCTAGTGGGCAGGCCAACACCCCCAGGAGCTCCGGCGAAGTAACAAGATTCAGCAAACAACACGTGCCACTCATGGGGAGCTGAGCAAGCTGCTGTGATGCTACATCATAGCTTCAAGTAAAATCTTTCATGATACGTCAGCTGCCCACTGTCAGAAGTGAAAGCAAACCAACGATGAGCTGCACGATGCAATACCGGATTATCACCGGCACGCAGTACCATGCAGCAGAGCAACAACAAAGAGAGGAGTGGATATTGATAATCCTCGCTGCGTATAGTAGAACCAATTCAACGGCCAGGGCGTACCCTCTGTGGCCAGCACAGGGCCGGTACGCAGTCAAATGTGTACAGCTGGCGATGTCAAGAGAGGGGGAAGGGAAGCAGCTGACCACAAGAATGTAGCAGGCACTCCGTGGCGCAGACTTGCAAGATGAAAAGTCAGAAAGCCCTCAGCTAAGTGGGACTTTAATAGCTATACAAATTCATTGCTTACTGAACTCATATGAGGTCACTAAAAATAGGGGTACTACTACGAAAATGGATTTTTGAGATATAAAAGGGTTAATGTACCCCCAGAATAGAAAGACATAGAACTGAGAAACAGTAATTACGTGAATACTGGATGAAAGCATTCACTGCAAGGCAACGTGCTGCACAGCAGTGAAGTGTACGGGAAGTGCACGGATAGACTGCGCCTCGTAAGTAGATTAGATCAGTAAGCCACCCAAGCTTCAAATTTACTAGAGTTTCCCTCCATTTCCCTCTGAGCGGATAAGAAGAAAGCCAAGACAGTCATTATGTACTAGTAGAAATTACTCGATTGTATAAATGCCCTAAAAATATGGTATCTAAGTTATATATTCAATATAGAAAATATCTCTTTTGGTATTGTCAAAACTACACAGCCAAGCGCTTGGTCATTGCCACAGCACGCATTGCGTACGACCTCAACAGCACCACCGCCGGAAGTGTTATTGAGTGTCGGGATCAAGAGGAAGTGACGGAACAGCAAGGCCTCATGCCGCCTTAAATTGACCTAAAAGAGTAGTTTTGTCCCGCAGACGCGAGACCGGCTATTCAAAAACGAAATGGAGGAGACATTTAGAATGCCGAGAGAAATCAGGAACCCATGCATGGGGTGTGTCCAGCATGAAACAGGAAGTCGGGGAGAAAGAGGACGCACGGCGAGTATCAGAAGCTAGAGTATGCAGCCGAATATAAAGTGGGTACGTATGAAAGCCGTCCCAAGGTCAAGATAAGGCTACCCTGCCAAATATTACCGAAATGACAAATCAGTGAATGGCTGTAACCTTTAATGGAGACTGCTTGCGGCATTTTGTGGCAGTCAACACACCAAATGAAATTATTTTCAAAAAGCATATTATTATTAGGTATTATTACATTGAGTAGTTTTAGTCTCCGTCTCCACAGCAACGGCGATCTAACAGAGGAAGAAGCAAGGGACACATAGTGTGACGATAGACAGGTGGAACCCATGCACGAGGGTGTTCCCACACAGGATCAACGCGCATGGGAACAGCAAGTTGGGAAAGAAGAGTAAGAACAGATTGAAGAAAGATCAGTAGGAGTAAAAGATGGGAAGGAAGCAAAGTGGGCACGAAAACAAGCCGTCCCGAAGGCCTAGCTAATAGCTAAGGTATTCAAAAAGCATAACAGGAGCAATTTAAACAGCTGTCTCGAGTTTCTGATATACCACTAACTTTATAAGGAAGCCATTCACTCTCAAAACCATTGTAAAGAGTGCAATAGACACATGTGGCAATTCAAAAACTTCACCGTCGTAGCTCAAGCTCCCACGTTACCGTTTTTGCTTCAATTAGTTTATAAAAGTCAAACAACGTAGGTTGGTTTGGTTTACTAAAACAAAAAGCGAACCACAAGGCACGCACGCCCTCCTAATAATACTGAATATCTCAACATGTGTGTCCTCAGTATGGGGATAAAGAAACAGTAACTTCGTCCTCCTGTCGAGGAGTCAACTGCAGAGTATATACGCTAAGTAGCGGCTGAAGGAAGTGTTATCATTCGGTGGATAATACAACCGACACGATAATACTAATAGTATCTAAATAAGTACACTGAGTTGACGGGGATCTTACGAGTACCGAGGGTACAATAGGTACAGAGCAGCGCGACAGTAGCAAAGGTCCCCCCGCGCACCACCATCACACAGGCTCACTGCACCGCAATGTCGCACCACAACACCAACATCAAAGTCTCCCACAGCGACCAATCTCGAGCCTTGTTTTAAGTAGTCTCTCAAGAGAAGATTTACGCACAAGTAATTTGACCCAAGATATGAAGAGCAGCGACAGATGCATGACTCAAACAATGAAACTATACGGACATAAATGGGTACATAGTGATTAGTGGGGAAATAAGGAAAAAAGATTCCTGTACATAGTAACAGTGATAAAATGACATTGGAAGCAGCCCTAGTACCAGACCAGAATCAAGGATATGCTAAATCAAACACAGTGTTCAGACATGCAAGAGCTTTACCTCTTACCTCTTTACCTCTGTTCAGCAGCGACGCAGTACTTGTGAGGTCACTGCATGCACTAAACCAACAAGACCAATTAAAATCTTCCATCCGCATCCTACATTTGAACTGTTTACTTGCAAGCAACACGTACAAAATCCTTACTAACGTACCATTCAACACTTCTTAATATTTAGTAGCCGTACCCTCGAATTAAAGGCCATGGGATCAATCAAAAACTTAATGTCCATACTGGAGGCATGGAAGTCACGCGCCTAAGAGTACACCCCCCTGCTGGAGCGCCTTGCTTCTTTGGTAAGGGTACCAAGAATGTGTATAGGTAAGAAATAGGCCATGGTGGGATGATGGACATGCCGGGAGGGGGCGTGACTTCCTAGGGTGAGGACAAGCGTTAAGCCTGGAAGCCCCGCTTGGATGGAGGCACAAGATGATCAGGCAGATCAGCAGGCAGGTCGTGGCCGTCCAACTTGACGTTGATGAGATGCATGGACAGGGCGAACTCGTCGATATCGAGCATGCCGTCCTTGTCCAGGTCCGAGAGTTTCCATACCTTACCGAGCACAGAGTTAGGCAGCTTCGACTTCACCATCTCAGCCTTGGCAGCTGTCAACAAAAATAGACTGCTGTTAGAAACTCCAATGACTATTAGAGAAATCCGCAAGAAAGATTTTCTACCAGTACTGTAGTGAACTTCAAAAGTCATGCAAGAGCATGGCACACAAAGGTTCGAATTGCACCCTTGGCAGTTGTCAGCAAATAAAGCTGGCTTAAAAATACAAAGCAACTAACTGTTGCAGAAATCTAAAAAAAATAAACAGCTAGAAATTTGTTATTCCGTGGTCCCGGGCTACCATTCTTCGACCTTCTTTTTTAATATTTGATTCGAACTAATTCCGCGATCGCTATTAATTTTCGATTTCTTCATCCAAAATATAAATTGACTGGGAAAGAAATTTTTTTTACCCCACGTTACCGGACCGTCAAATTTACAGTCGCGGAAGACAAACCCCAGAGCTGAAATAAGTAGGTCGTATAAGGTTGTAACGAAGTTTTGATCGTCTTATAATTGAAAATTTTTGTGCATCACCATTGAAATCGTAGCTACATTCCCCTGCAGGGCAAACTGTTTAGTGTTACCTATGTGCCAATATGAACGCCCGATGGCTCTGACACAGCGTGTAGGAATATAAACAAAATATTAACATATTCTGACACTATAAAATAGCCTCGCGCGGGATGGAATTTTCAAAAATTCATTTTTTTCCAACAAATTCTGGAAAACTCGTATTATTGCAGCACGCTATTTTATCTCCGATTCAATATTCATTTGCAAAGGAGAAAACGGTACAGGAAGCACATTCTTGAATCAAATGCACTGACAATTTTTTTGCCGATGTCATAGTGACACGTAACAACAATGCAAAATAGTAGCACAGGTAAGTAAATGTTCTTGAAACCCACCATCTCTTCAGAAATGGCTGACTGGCAAACATTTAAAATCCATTGGTCTATTATGATCCCATTCATTTTATCAGAACGTCAGCAACAGCATCGTGAGAGGACATTTACGGAATATAAGAGACAAAATTAGGTACCACAAGGAGCAGCAACTTGAGTGTCCACACACTCAGAACAGAACAAGGCTACAGGATACGAGCACGGACCTGATCCTGTGATCTTGCCGTCAATGGGGTCCAGGGAGAAGAAGAGCTGGTCGTACTTGTGTCTGTCCTTGGCCACGATCCACTCAGGCTCACCAGACCCAGCATCGATGCCCTCACCGCGCCGGTAGCCAAACACGGTGTTGTCGTTCATGACGCCATCGAATGCTCCACCTGCGGCCACAGGAAACCATTTACTGAGCAACTATAACTCATCAACTATTATTGTAACTGGACGCCATGACATCATCGAATGCTCTACCTGCGGCCACAACAAAAAGATCGAAAAGCAAGCAACTATCACAATGTGGGGACAATGTATGTATCACAATGTAGGTGGGGCCAGCCAGACAACATTTCTACTTTCGCCACGCGAAACCAACTAACGATGGTAGCTACATCAGTAAAAATAACTACCCATTACAAACCATTTAAATTAGGTTTTTATTTTTCTACTAGACCAACCAAGTTGACCGCAGACAGGGCAGGAGTCTTGCAGCGCTTCGAGTGTACTGAGGAGGGCTGTAATGCACTCTATTTAGGTTACCTATATAACGAACGCCCTGTCAAAACTATGTAAACAGCATTGCTATAACCCGAGCAATATTAAATGATTAAATCTCATTAGCTACTTTAACACAAGCATCCAAAGACCACACGATACCGATACTTGACTACCCACCCACTCATATTTGCAAGAGGGGCTAATGGCAATTGGTTAAACTTCGATAAAATCTTTTCTATTCAACAGAGCAACCTCAAGCAAAAAGTAATCGGTTCTCGACCATGCAAGAAATGTGTTTTACCAGCAAAACACTAATTCGTAGTGAGATATACTGTAAACTGTTTTGGTGATAATACTTGAAACTTGGGAAACCAAAATCACCTAAATAGCCGAAGTCTGTAAATTTTGGGGGCTAGGAGTCGGAGTCGGTAACTGGCTAGGAAGGGGGCCTCTATTATCAAGAAAAAGAGCCGGACATTTCAGGGGTTCAAAGAATGGGAAACTGGCAAAACCCAGGAGTCGGATTCGGATTATATCAATCAGACTCCGCAGTTATATTTAGAACGTCGGGAGGTTCTGCTTGCTGTATGCGACCATTTGCTACTATAGCATTTCTGGTTAAAACAGCTCTGCCAAACGTAGGTAGCTAAACTTATTGCCAGCAGTTCACAAAGTGTAGTGACACACGCGTGATTGGTCAATGATGACTCGATGCAAAATATACTCGTTATTGCGAACCTCACAGTTTCTCATTATAATCATCATTGCCATGATTTTATATCACGTTGCAGTTATTCACAGATTTCCAGCAGAACAGCCATGGCATACAGGATGAAATAAACGACACATATATAGTTTATTTGCAAAATGTGGACCTCATACATGAGGGTGTTTCCACACTCGATCAACACGCATTGAACTTACAACTCGGATCCAGAAATATCTATCACCACTATGATTAGGAGTAAATTATTATTATTATTATAATGAGGGTTTTCCCGCCGTCTCACATGCGAAGACTATATAACAGCGATCCATTTTTGACCCTACACTGCTCGGCCGAACGTAATCGCTCAGCCGTGCGGCGCAGGGAAAAAGACGAAAAGAGAAGAGAACAAAGTGAACACTCGTGCGGGGGTCCCCTTCGTGGCCCCCCCACACGGGAGCAAATAGGAGTCCCATGGGATGGGTCGCTTACCACCATTCGGCGGCCCACCTCGCGGAACAGAAGGGGAAATATAGAGCACCTACCTAACTCTACAAAACTAACCTGAGCAGGAAATGCGGCCAGATGCTACCTCACCTGCGGAGAAGGCACTCGGGACCCTTGGGTGCGTGATGCCCCAACATAATTAGGAATAAAAAATATAGAGATAAAAAAGCCTAAAGTAATGGTACAAACACATATAAAAGTAACGAAGTCGCACATAAGAAGAAAATGAGTAAGCAAAAAATGAAATTTAATGCACAGGTAATCAATAATCATTGACAACTACCGCAGGTACGGTATCTAACTATTTTACGGTTACCACCATCTCTTACTCAATCCTTCGGCAATCAATTTAAACTCTAAATCAGTTACAAAGTCAAAATAGCACCAGAAGCGCAGAAGCAAAATTATAACATGGCAAAGCACCTCTTACATTAGTAGACGGATATCTGAAATACCGTAATTAAATCTAAACCCTGAAACGAAAGATAAATAATCGCACTGGTGCAATGAATTAAAGTCTAAGCAGTGCAGATGTGTAGTAAATGAAAGTACGAACAGCAAACTAGGGATCAAATAGCAAAGCAAATATTTGATAAAAGAAATGTCATTAAATAATATGAAGAACTTGGTTAAAAAAGAACTTGAGCAACCAAAACAATATCGTCTGAAGCATTATGACCCATATACAACAGGTGGTGACAAGAAATCTTTTTATTATTACAGGAGTATTCCTACTATCATTAAGACTTCCTTCAAAAAACGGTTTCTCAGCAGTTAATGTGTGGACAGAAAATAGTGCAAGAGCAACCATGAGAGGTTGCGATAGATGCTCACCATGGAACTACCAACAATTATAGTACTTTCTTGGTAATACCAACTCCACTTGCAGCTCGTTACATGCAGGGACGGTTTAATTGTTACACAGTAAATCGCTTGTTTTTCTGGCTTCTGCTGGTGACAGCCCAGCTAGTTACAGCTTGACTCGTTTTCTCACAGCTTCAATCCAATGCCTGTAGGCTGTAATGAAGATCTGAATGCTTTACAACTGCCGATTTCTGATCCTCCACCATCACATTTCCACACACCTTCAATTCAAAGCATCCCATAAATACAGTATTTAGATCCTGCACATCTGCTGATGACCGCCTTACTAGCGCCATGCCTTACTGATGCTGTCCCCAATCCATTGAAGCTTTCACGTTTTCACACTCCTTATGTTAGCAAATTCTGAGGGTATCACCGTATGATTGACCTGCTCCCTACCAGAAACGTAGAATAAAGCCGATGAACTTGTCAGATGATGAGTGTTCCAGGCTAAGATGATTGCACTGCAGAGGCCAATGTAGCAGTATTCTCCTAATTTAAGCCTCCCTACTCACAGAATACAGTGGGACCAAAGAAAGGAAGAAAGAAGGGACATGAAGAATGTCAAGAGAAACGGGGAACCCCGAGTCAACGCGCATGGGAACAGCAAGTCGGGAAAGAAGAGGAAGCGCAGAACAAAGCATCGTCAGTACAAATATGAGGATAAAAGGAAGCAAAATGGGCAAGAAAGACATCCCAAAGGCCTAGCTAATGGCTAAGGGAAGAGGCCCATGTATTCATGAAGTACACCAATGCACGGAGCAAGGTTGTTTAATAAGTACCAGACAATCCAGCAATGCTTATACTGTAGAGACAATTTGCAGCTTGGTTTACTGTTGGTCACGGGCTACAACCCAACCAAAAACAACACCACCAGAAACTCTCCACACGTAGGGTGGGGCGAAACCTATTGAAGTAGCAACAAAAGGTTGTTGATCACAATTATGATGTTAAGGTGTGGGTGATCTGTTCCAACTGAACGGTAGTGACTAGCTTGCTGGATAGATAAACGTGAGAGATCAGATAACTAGAAAGGAACCTAATTAATATATCACTGGTCTAAGGTCTTCTACTGCACAGCAAAAACGCAATGATTGCTATGGGAAGCACTGACGCTAGGGAATTACTACAAGCATAATGCTGCATATATGTATTACACACACACAACCACGAAATGAGCCCTATGAGTAAGAAGGTCTTCTTTTCAGCAAGTTAACACTTAATGTAATCAATAATTACTACACGTCTCAAGGTGTTTTTTAATCACTCAGACAACACAAGTAGCAAACAAGCGCAGATAACCAAAGTGATGCTATACAAAATACACACCATAAGTGAACAGCATTTATCACCGCACTGCACCAACACAAGAATCATTTAGCAAACTATGGTCGACCAGCTGTAGACTCAAGGGACTCGGGGCATCTACTTACTGAAATATGGGTTTTAGGGACTTGTACAGAATCGCATAGTTCTCCTATCTAATGTGACTCCCGCAACACTACAAAGCTGTACTGACGCCAAACAAACTCTGATACAGCGGTCATCAAAGTCTTTTGAGCTGAGCGAGTGGCATTTTCTCTACAGTACGGGTCTGCAGGGACAGCTGATACCTCAGCAGCAAATGAGTACGTCTCGCCAAACTGGCATACGTATCGCTCATAGTTATATTAGGCAAAAGAATTTCGTCATTATCCGTAACGCGCAATTTTGAATCAATTTATGATTTAAGCCTCTCGTCCACAGAGAACCCATAACCCAAAGGGAGTAAGACACGATGGATATCAGCCATTTCTACAAAGCCACGGAGCCTATGTACGTACACAGAGAACAATAACATAAAAATAGCAATTACAAACACTTAAATACCTACCTACAGAAGATGAGATAAAAAACGAAGAATCACAAGAAGCACAGGAAGACACATATATTTGCGCCCTGCAAGTGAGCCGCAGCCAGGTAGGATGGGCAGATACCCAATTTCCACACGATAGCTCCAGCGTAAGTTCAAGGTTAGTAAGAAGGTTTGCTAGCGCAGCGATTCTAAGCCGCACCGCGCCGAAGGTCAAATATTTTATCTCAGCATTTCTGCCGGAAGGTCGCGAGTGACGGCGAACTCACATAAGTGAGTTCTGTGTCGCAAATTTATAAAGCACGCGCATCTGCAGCCATTCACTGCACGGCTAAACTAATTCGCTCAGCCGTGCGCACCAGGCAAAAGACGAAACACGAAAAGAGAAGAAGACTATTATTATTTTATTGGTATTGTCCCGTCATTTCCGCAACTAAGACGATCAATAGCGATATAAGGTAATTTACACGGCTTACAGCCGAAACCACAACGTTGTGCACGGGTGGCAAGAAATGATGGACGAAAAGAGAAGAAGACAGAAAAAATGAGCGTCCGAGTGGACGGTCCCTCCTGTGGCCCACCGCACGGGCGAAGGTAAGAGCCCCGCAGAAAGAGTCGGTCACCTCGAGGGACAAAAAAAGCAAAATTTAGAGAGCCTACTTAACTTTACAAAACTAACCTCGTCAGCAAGAAATGCAACATCTCCTGCGGAAAAGGCACTAAGGAACCTTGGGGTTCTGAGGCCAAAATATATTGTGGCAGGGAAAGGACCTACCAGAATATACCCCTGAGGGCTAGCTCCATCGTAACTGAGGGACTCATCACTAGTCTGACGGATGCGACCTGTTAAGCTCTGACCGATCTACTAGCTACAATCTGCTATATCTACAAGCGTGCTCACAGCAAAATGTACAACATAAAACAAGCAGGATCATAAACACAGAGTTAGGGGATATCAGCAAACTCTATCTAGCTCTTAATGCTGAAAATCGTCACGGACGAGCGAGGTTATGCATCAGGCGATGCTTAAACTGTGTAGGCTATCTCTGTGATTCACAATCTTCTACCATATTGGGAGAATAAGAATAAAAATATATTAATTATATATATAGGCCCTATGCATAATATTACTTAAAGTCTCTCTATGGGTGAACTCAGCTCTAGACTTGTGGAACTACTGTTTGTCCGACTTCGACTCCTGGAAATACCGTACCATTTGTTTGACCCGTTTGTCTAACTCTAACTTCTTAACTCTATACATATCAGGTTGTGTTAATTTGCGACAAGAGGGCTTTGTCCTATTGTTTTTCTGCGGCAAAAAGTCTTTGTAGCGAAAAAGGGCAGTCTGGCACAGAGAGGGTAAAGGTAAGTCAACTTGACCGTACCCTCAACTGGGAAACCCGCATGCACTGGTTTGTGCTACAGATATAGACCAACAGTCCCCAGAGGAGTGAACAGTTGCAGTCGAACACAGAATTGTCTAGAGCTATGGCGCCAGAGGCGGAAGACTCCATGCGACAATATACGATCCCCAAACCTCCCCATTGCTGGCGAAGGGTCAGTAAACCCATAGCAGTACGTAGACCGGATGCTGACTTGATCACGTCAAGCGCAGCCAAGAACTTGCCTAGCAGGGAGCGAGGTTCGAACCTGTGGCCTTGAGAGTCGGTGTCAGACACTTTAGTCTGCTGCTACTGTGGGTTACCATAATTAGCATTGGCAACATTGCCAACTCGGGCAAAGTACAAAAACTATGTATACACACGGATTGAACTAGCGAAAGGGTGTTTGTATATGCACGCATTGAATTAGCAAAAGGGTGTTTTCGAAACTTGCATTACGTTTCGTTTTGCCTCTTTCTTGCCATTTGGAAGTGAATTCTCTTTTACACTTACAAAATGTCTATATGTAAAATACCTCTGCATGAAACTCAGGAGTCGTAGTGGAATATTTCTATTCTGACTCAGATTCTTGGAACAGGTGGGTGTCCGACTTCAAAACTGTCACCCACCCCACAGGCTTGAAAAGTGCTGGGAACCTTCCATGTAGGTTAGCAGTATTAGCTACATATAAGGAAGGCATAGGCTATGATGAGCAAAGAAAAGCTGATCAAGAACGTAGAGGAGTAAGAGATAAACAATGTTCAGTATGAGTATGGAAGAAAGTACCTAACATGAGAATGGAAAGAGTACCTAACGTAGCTAAGACAACAGAGGGTCCCCGGGCCGAACTGGCCATATAGCAACGGTGGATAGGAATGTTGCTAGTTTACTGTAGCTGCGCACGCCAGCGCCGAAGTGCCCAAACGAGAACACTAGATCTTAACCATAGAGTGACGGAGTCCGACATTTTTGGAGGCCAGGAGTCAAGAGTCTGGCTATACCCGGGAGTCCGAGTCTGAGGAGTTTGCCCAACCCACTCCGCAACAGAGCGTAAAGCAAATGTGCACACACGAGGCGGATTGCAAAACCAACAGGTACAAACCACAAGCGATATCAAAACAGTCACGGCAAAAAAAAAAAAAAAGAATCGCAACTAAAAAACAAAGGAGAAAAAGCATAATCAGTTTAAGCAACGAAATGAAGGCAATACGGAGGGCAACTAAAGCAAAGGGTTAGCCTACCTCTGAGTTTGCCAATATGATCAGCGGTACCTGCAATAAGAAGCGTGTGAGCTGTTGTAGCACATCACAACTCTACTGTGTCGCGTGTCTACTGCCAGTGGGCTACAGGTGCAGTTAAGTGAGCGTGCCCACGGCGTGGGAGCATAGCTTTCGGCATCAATCTTAGTCCTTGAAGCCTAACTTGCATGTATTAATTGGCCTCTCTCGTAGGAATGACACTAGGTATGAGCTAACTTGCATGTATTAATTGGCCTCTCTCGTAGGAATGACACTAGGTATGAGCTAACTTGCATGTATTAACGGGCCTCTCTCGTAGGAGTGACACTAGGTGTGAGAAGTGTTACATGTAACGGTATGAAAGCAAGGGCTAATGATTACCTTATGAAGTTGTAGTAAAATACTGTCGTATATACCATCTAAAAAGCCCAATGAGCCATTCGTGCCTAAGCCCTATACCGGTACGGAACAGTGGAGGTCACAGAAATTTCACATGAACTATTGCTACGAGAACTTGATCAATTAAGTAATGGTCGTAGGGTTAGCCTGATTTTAATCAGGCAACGGTAATTCGCTACAAAAAAACTTTGCGGGGAATGAATGACACAGGACAAGGAACCTTTGCAGTAAAGTAAGATAGCTCTGTAGAAATGGGGTTAAGAGGTTAACGTCCCAAGTGAACATCACTATCTGTAAGACTCCCTATATGAAACGTGACCAGAAAGTCCCTCGCGACTGTCTAACGTTAATGCTTTTTTCATTAACTAGGCGAAACGTCTCGCCAAGCTAGCCAACATACGAACAGCAAGTTAGTAGCTACAATCAGAGAAAGCACGACTAGCAATAAAGTCAACAGCGCCGAGTAAAACACAGCACCTGCGCTTACACTTATCCTCCATTTGAGAGCTGCTCGAACGCTGCAAAATGTAAACAAGTCGTGGCCTTTAAGACATCTACACGTTAGTCTTTCCAATGCGTTCACTTATCCCTCGTCTGAATGTTTTGCAGCGTCGTAGTCAGTATAACTCTATGTACACCAAAGAACTTGTTCAAGTGTTAACCGTCAAATAAATTTTCTTGTTAACTGTCAGTGGGTAACTAATGGATGTATCTTCAAATTTGAAAACAAATAAAACTTAGAAAACTGTGCCATTTTCTGCTGCTTCGCGGTAGAGTAACACATTTGGGCGAGTGTACGTATAAGCGAACACGATGAAAAGACGAACGTGTAGATCTGCCCTTACTCGGCAACAATGGGTGAATGTGACAGAGGATCACCTCAATACCACTGCAGAATTATCAGCCCCACTGGGTGACCTGTGGCAAATGGTAACTAGGAGATTGTTCCGTTAATGCTCCAGATCCAGTCAAGGCATCAGTCTCACCAACAGGATTCCACGCATTGCCAACACTATTTTGAAGAAGCCTTTCTCATTTGAAAATGCGTTGCAAAGATACAATCCTCAAAAGCGAGTCAGTAGGCTATCTGTACGATCGACATAGCCGTGTTCTTTAGGATAAAAACAGCTAGCAATTTTGTCTTGGTGGCAACACACAACAAAACGCAAACAAAAAGCGACAAGCTACACAGGGACGGCTTTAAGGTTGGCACGATTTATGTCCCAAAATTCATAGTAAAATTGCAGTGCATCAAGCATACGACACAGTCGACCATTCAAAAAATAATTTCACATAAAATTAACATCTTCAAACTTGCAATTTTATTTATATTTTACAAGGATAGAATAATATCAATTTTGTCAACAAAATTTCTGTGGGACGAAATGGAAATCAGGCGTGAAGGGTTACTGAAGCGCAGAAGCAAGCATTATTACTATTATTATTATTATTATCCTAGTTTAAGCCTCCCCACCCACAGAGTACACTGTGATCCAAACAGAGGAAGAATTATTATTATTATTATTATTAGATTCATTGTTTTACAAGAGAGGAAGAAAGAAGGGACAAAGAATGTCCAGCGAAAGGTGGAACCCATGCACGACTCAACGCGCATGGGAACAGCAAGTCGGGAAAGAAGAGGAAGAACAGAATTAAGCATTAGCCAGTAGGAGTATGAAATCGGGAAGGAAGCAAAGTGGGCACGAAAGACAGACGTCCGGAAGGCCTAGCTAATGGCTAAGATAACATACACGAGCCCCCTGGGGTTGCTGGACCCCATAACATAGGATGGGCGAACCTAACCGTATAGCCCATGCCGTCCATTCTATGTCCCCCTGAGGAGGCACAAGCAAGCAATAGGAGTGATACCTGACAAAATCAATATTAAATAACACTAACTATAACTAAAGGCACGCAAGTGTCACTCAAAAGTTAGTGGCAGAAACAGCAGCGACTTGCCTGCTAGTCATCTCATAGCTGATAACAAACGTCCAGGTAACAACAAACCAGTCATATTGCCTTCAGCAAAATCAATGATGCTACACTGTAGCTCTTAACTTTGTAGCACGATGCTACACAAGTTTACAATTTTCATCAGTATGTATACATCCGATATAGGTGAAGTCGCCTTCATGCTATAGGTACTTCAAATAGGAAACCTACATGCACCGGTTCGTGCTGCAAGTAATTCCCCTTAGAGCCCAGAAGTGTCTCCGGTTGCAGTCGACAACAGATTGCCCAAGCAAGGGAAGGGTGCCTTGATAGAAGGCACACATGAAAGCTGCGCTCTCCTACGGTCAAGTCACTAGCCCCCAGTACACTAGGCTATGAGTGACAGGAACTGCTGACGCTGTATTGTCCAGTAGCTACCAAGACTTCCCTCTCTGACTTGGAATGAGCGTGAGGCTGCTACAGCAACCGAGGCAACACATACAGCCACCGACTCTGACACAGAGCCATTGAGGGCTTATACTGTATATGCATTCCCATACACACAGCTTGTTGCGATCCAGAGGGAGTAAAGAAGGACATGCATGGCAAACAAACTTAGTGAATGGAAAACATAAACCAGAAAAGGAATGGACGAGCAGAAAAAAACACAACAACGAGGCCAACAGTAGGGCAATTACGGCAGAATTTGAAAGTGGTGATACGGAGGGGGGTTGACAATACAGTACTGTATATAAAAGTACTGCTAATACTGCGCAATTCATTCGCAAACGTATATACCTAGTTAATTAATTCTCTAAACCGGACATTTTAAACCTTTTGCGGCTGCGCAGACTGACCTTCTCAGTTACTAACGCTTCTAATTATATAAGTACACTCTTAGCACACCACACACAGGCGCAAAGGGTTAAGCATCCCTTGATTCAACAGCAGCGTTTCAAAGGAGGAATAATACTATTAGGTACCTAAGCCTAGGAGGTTATGTTTTAGCTGGGATTAAGTCGTCATTTGTTTGACTGTTCGTTAGTAACGTAGCTCACAATGTCATGGACAGATTTTCATGAAATTTACAGGGATTGTCATGAGGAACAGAGAAATTGTGGTGAAGACCCGTCAGCCCATTTGTGACAATCAAGGGGGCTCCTGATGAAACACAACAGCGCTTAGTGGAGGAAATACTTTCACATATGAAGAGCAGGGAGAGGACGAGCGGGCTGTGGGTAGAGGAGAGCAGCAGGGCAAGCGTGGCGACACCACTAACCTACATAAGTTACACACACCCGCTGGCTGCAGCGAGGGTCAAACACTCTATAGCTATCTATTTTGGGACAAACATTTTACAGCGGTCACTTCGCATTATAAAATAAATGGATAATAGCCTGAAGTAGCTGAAACGATATACGCGTCATCCAAAGTTGAATCTCAAAGAATACAGAGCTTCATGTAAAACTAAGAATCAACACAATCTACGCTTAGCTAACTTATAACTAATGAGCTTACATTGGAAGCAGTTTAATGATAAAAATGTCTGCAAATTAGCGTGAAATATTTGGCATGTTAAATTAAACCCACTTTGTCGACATGAAACTTCACATTTTTCAGAGCTGGGACTACCGATTGAAATTCGGTATTTCGGTAGTGCCGGCGGTATTTTCATCTACCGAAATACCGACACCGAATCTGTACTGGATCTTCTACCAATACCGATACCAAATGGATGTAGTTAATGACTTCCTTCGGTACATTTTAATTTCCCGCTCCAACTAAAGAAGCTGCTGAGTCCTCTATTACCCTCCGTATTTCCTGGATGACATTAAGAAAATCCCGTTGATTTTCGTTCAGTTGAGCTTTTTCGCACTGTATTTCACTTCATTCAAGAAAAGAGACGTTGCGCTGTCAGAATTGGGCGTAGTGTGCCCTAATGTCACGTCTTTCATAGCTTAATGGAGCGAGAACTGCCAGTGGCTTCAGCTGCTGACAGTCACTTACGTCGGTTGGACTGACTTGTTAGCTCAGCCAGCAGGCTGTGCGCAGATAATGATCTGGTGAAACTGTCCTACACGAGAGGGGGTGGCCGAACTCTATACGTTTTATAAGGTGTAGCTACAATAATGAGAGGCATTGGTTGTATTCTTCAGTTCCGGCCCTCCAAGTCTCTCGGAGAATTACCTGTGCTGCGGTCGCTCCGCACTCTGACACGCCGGAGAATGTTAGGTGCCGAACTAATCAGTTCGGTCGGTGCTTCGTACCCTGGTCTGCTAGGGTTTGGAACTCATTACCGGCATTGGCTTTCGGTCGTGTTGGCCTGCAGGAGTTCAAGTCAGCTGTAAATGGCTTTCTGTTGGATTTCTTTTAGCAGCGTTTAGGGCTTCCCCGTGTTGCAAAGTGCTTCATTTGGGTTATGCTTCCTGTCCGTGGGGGCCCGGGCACGAAGGTTTAATAATAATAGCGAACCAAATACCGATAAAATACAGAATCATTCGATACATTTTTTGGAAAAATACCGAAGTAAAGAACCGAATGACCCTGTTCATAACTAGTAGTTAACTACCAAATACCGAACCGGCGGTACAGAACAAATACCGAATCCCAGCTCTGCATTTTTTAAAATTTAACTATACCTATTACTTTCAATTTCAACATGAGAGGTCTACCTTATAGCT
This sequence comes from Parhyale hawaiensis, assembly GCA_001587735.2. Classification (NCBI taxonomy): domain Eukaryota; kingdom Metazoa; phylum Arthropoda; class Malacostraca; order Amphipoda; family Hyalidae; genus Parhyale; species Parhyale hawaiensis. Next base: position 47,967,506 of record LQNS02278094.1, on the reverse strand, counting down.
ACTGAACTTATTAGGTATTATGAGAAGATTTAAGCCTCCCTAAATAAGTACTAAGCTCTTCTAAGAGAGGAAAAGGAAGGGACATATAGTATGTCGATAGAAAAACGGAGAACCCATGCACAAAGGTGTTCCCACACAGGATCAACGTGCACGGGAACAGCAAGTCGGGAAAGAAGAGGAAGAACAGACAACAGTAATATCAGTAGGAGCATGAATGGGGAAGGAAGCAAAGTGGGCACGAAAGACAGACGTCCGGAAGGCCTAACTACTGGCTACAGTAACCTACACAAAACCCCCCTGGGGGCGCTACTACCCATAACATAGGATGGGCAAACCTAACTAACCTAACCCTATGGCCTATGACCTATCCTATGCCCCCGGAGGGGAGCTACTGAACTTCAGAAGCTAACATGCCTTCATAGCCCAACTACAACTGTTATGAATTAGCTAACTCTAGCCATAATAAAATTAACTTCCGTCAAACAATTAAAGTGTGAAAATGTGCAGACAGGGAAACTGATGATATTTCGGATTCGGGTAAAATAAAAAAAGTAACACAATGCGACGAAAGCAAAACTAAAGCGGTGCCAGCACTAAAATAAAGCGAATGAAAGTTACCTTTTACGGTGGTGTTGTTCTCCCGCGTGGCGAGAGCCTCCTCCTGGGGTATCATGGCCATGAGTCTGGCGATGTCATTGGCCAGCATGTTGTCTACATTCTCCAGCAGCCGCGGCTTCAGGGCGTTGAATTTTGTGAAGTCGTGCACTTGAAGTGCGTCCTGCCCAGCACAAGGGACGGTCGTGGTCACCGTGCACAACAGAACACCGGACTCGTTCGTAGAAAACGTCCAGTTCATCGAATTCAGTAAAACAAATTACAGCTGAGGAACGAGGCAATCACAACGTCCGGGGCAAAATGAGCTACACCATGCAGTAGACTGTAACCGCTCACAGGAAGTAGGTGACATTTATTTCACGCCAGGGTGACAGTAGTCATTATTTAAGTGAAGGTGTGTAATTGCAACATGTCTCAGGATGCAATTTTCAACCGTAAGATCACTGGAAGGCAAGTAGTATTGCTGAGCGGTTGGAACAAATGGCTCTGCGATAAATGGCATGGCATTCTTTTCTATCATATACATAAAAGAAAGTTGATGCGGCTTTCTCATATTCAACATGGGACAATCGTAAAAAGCACAAACTTTCTCAGATATCTCATATCTATTGATGATGTCAAACGATTCCAATTCCCTGAGATGGCTAGTTATCACTCGCTACATGCGCTACTGCCGTTACACGACGGCTGTGCCAGGAAGGCAAACAAAAAAAAACTTGCAAATTAGCCTTATGTAGAAGTACAGTAGGTCTATGTGTCATGGAAAGACAAATTATGACACTATAGAAACTAATGAATCGCCTACCGAACCGGATTACTACCTCTGCTTAGGAGGTCATGCTTTCATGTAGCCTAGTTGTCTCCTTGGTGGTCTGTCACCCAGAAAACTCAAAAAAAATTATCAACACATTTTCACGAAACTTACAGGGATTGTTAGGTATCTATGTTAGGAGGAACAGATGATTAACTTTTGGTGACAATCCATCCTTCCGTTTGTTTGTCTGCCTTATTTTTCTTGATGCCATAGCTCAAAAATTTACGGGCAGAGTTTCACGAGTTGCTGGACACCAACCTATACCACGAGGAGAAAATAAGAAAGTTTCTGAGATGATTGGTTTGTTTGTACATATACTTGTTCGCAAAATAACTCAAAAAGTATAGAAAAGATCTTTCTGAAATTTATAGGAATTGTTAGCAATGTTCAAACACGTATATAAATGATTAAATTTTTGGCGTTGATCGGTTGGTTTGTGCGTTTGACAAACGTTTGTCATAATGTTTATTAGAAGCATAACTCAAAATGTTATGATTAGATCTTCAAGAAAATTACAGAAACAGTTAGCCTATTACTGTCAAAAGGCACAAATGATAATATTTTTGTTGTGATGCAAAGGAAATTATAGCTTTAGTACCAGTTTAAATATTTGGTTACCCTTTCCTTGCTTGGCAGAGGTATGCGCTCTCAGAGTGCTCTACCTATTATTAAACTGGAACAGCAAACAGGAACTCCTACAACCTTGGGCTGTGGTTGCTAAAGAGTTCGGTTACCAGTAAACTTAAACGCAGATGCTTATGGATTTGCTGCGCTATTCAGCGAGGCACGTTTTCTAAAGATTTATAATTGTCTCTGGGTGAAATCTTGAACAATACTGGTTCTTTTAATTCTTCAATCAATGATAGAACATAGTTATCATGGGTAACGACATACAGGTCAGACTCCGGTGAGTGCACGCGATCCTAGTCCATCACAGGGTAATAAGAGTAGGTACCTGCACCACGTCGTACGAGTAGTGAAGCGTTTATTATTATTATTGTTGTTGTTCATCACTATACGCCTGGGCCTCAAGGGACAGGTACCGAAACACAAATGAAGCTTTGAGCAGCGCAAGGAAAACAGAGATGCTGCTAAGAAAGATCCATCAAAAAATCATTGAAACGTTCGCAGATCCACACGGTCGAAGATGAATCCCGACACCGAATTTTAGAGCAAAACCGACCGCACTTGGAAACACGGACTAAACGGACAAGTTCGGAGCCCAATAGTTTCCAAAGTACAGTGGTGGGCATGAGCCACAGCCCGTGGGTTCTTTCAAATCTAACGGGGCACGAAAAAAAAAAAGCTTCTCAAATTCATGAAACAATGGAAAAATTAATAAAATCTAGAAAAATTTCATAACTAGAACGTAACTTGCAGTAATAAATAACGGCAACTCAAATTACCGATGTCACCTGATAGGACCAATTTAAGGAACAAGGCTGTGGAGTAGCTACATAGTCCATTTTTTGTTGTTTTTCAAAAGTTCCAGCCTATCACCCTCCAGGTAGCAAAAAACTGAGGGCGATCCAAAAATAGATAAGAACACGAGCAGGCCACGTGAGACCTAGACCAAAGCACACAACACCCACACGTTAGGAATGATGCGGTGACAGGTGTGATAGCATCTTACGATCCAAAGGACCAGGTGTGGCGATGGCTCAGTATCTAATGGTGCCAAGCGTTTGTTTGTCTTCCAACAAGAACCTTTTTTCTTTTCAGTAGTAGCTAAATCAAACATAGGGAAACCTTGCCATTATTTATTGTACTGTCACTACTGTTCAAACTGTAAAGTTGTCTGAAAAGAGCCCATAAGCTAGCTACTGCACGTAACTCTTGCACAAAATGCTAGGTTGGCATCACCTTGTACCTTCATTAATGCTGGTACCTATATCAATAATTACAATCGTAAGTTACCTGCATTCTCTTGAGATCAGGGAAATCTCCAGGAGAGATCTGGTGTACCCGCTGGATGGTCTCATAGATGGAGCCGAGTCGCTTGATGAGCTCCTTCTTCTTGTTCTCCTTGCCAAACACGCTGGGCATCTCCTTCTTCAGTTCCGAGATGATGTACGCGTGCACCTGTAAACAAACATAGCCAAGTTAGCAGACGATAAACTTTGGTAATCATTAAATTATGAAGCATATTTTATAAATCTGCAAGCGTTGGTACACCTACCTAAGCTTGTTGAGACAGTGTAGTCTTGTAAGTGCGCAACACAAAGAGAGAAATGTGTAACTTCAACACAGCTCAGGAGATACCTACATTCGGTAAACAAACGTCAAAGAAAATATCAAGTGGAGTACGAAGCTGTTAGCACAAGATATAGGCTGGTCGTGCCAGAACAGAGATGGAATATTATCCCAAAGGCGCAATGAGGCTAAGATAGCCTAGCCTACAGAATTCCCCCACACCCCTCCCTCTAAACAAGATAAAATAAAAAAAGAAAGGACCGGCAACACTCTACAGTGTATCCAACGCTCTTTGAAACCACGAGACAGTAGCTACTACAGGAAATGCAGTATAATAAGCATAGCAGTAATTAGCTATTCTCCACTTAACTCCTAAGCCTAGTAGCTAGCTAACCATCTAATAATTTACGGTGATGACCTGTGGCATGGCTGGCCTACTCTGTAGAGCATTACCGAAGATCAAACCATGCAGGCGACAGATATTCATACATAGTCTCATCAATGGAATGTCACCAATAAGCAGGTCGTGGTACCTGCTCAGCAAATGTATGAGCAGGCATTCTATTTTAGCGCTTACTAGTGTCGGACTTGAGAGAGCAGCACACACTTGGTGCGTGGCAACGACCACCTGGACATTACAAATTTACATGAGAAAGAACACTGCAAGGCGCACAGCAAGACAAAATGCTAATGAGGCGGTGTGATCTGTTGCTGAATAAGCACACCGAGCGGAAACTACTGCAGACAATTGGCGGCACTGACCGACGTATAGAACTGAACATATTTCCTGATATTGCTTTCATTTTGCCTCAACTTCGGTTTGCAGAGAGGAAATTGCCGGTAGGTCTCATTGCAGGAAATGTGTCAATGCTGTCAGGTAACCCAGAAGGTTCTTGCGGTTTCTGTAGTAGTAGCAGCAGCAGTTTTACTAACGCATCAGGGACACAAGGTCTAGGTATATAGCGCCGAACTATTCCTGTGGTTTAACACAGGCTCGTGCGCCAGCAGAACGCGAGGTATGTCTCGTTATAAATTATCCATGATTTTTGTCTCGGCTTTTCTGCCGGGAGGTCTCAGAGTGATCAGTGCGCTACTGACAGGAAAAAAAGGCGAAAGATGTGCATCTCCACCCCCCGGGCACAGCTGAACGCTTTTGCTCAACTACGCCGCACAGGGGAAGTCAACGTAAAATAAGAAGTTAAAAGTCTAGCGGGGATAGGTTGACCACCTCGATCAGCGGCCCACCTCCCGAAACAGAAGGGGAAGTATTGAGAGCCTACCTAATTTTACAAAACTAACCTCGTCAGCATGAACTGCGGCAAGCTGCAACATCTGCGGAAAAGGCACTAGGGACTCTTCGGTGCGTAAGGCCCAAATATATTTTGGCAGGGAAAGGGCCCGCCAGAATATACCCCTGAGGGTATTGCGGTTTCTGTAGTGAATTGTGCAACAGAGCAGCGCAACACAGAAAAACGCAAGAACCCTTGCCGTTATCTGATAGCTACCTATATCTATAAACCAGGAAAATCTAACAAATTAAGAGATAACGTTCAAAATGCTACATTGGGCCTGCCTTGAGCAGTACAAGAACCATAAACATAAAGAACTAGGTAGGTACTAGCGCGTTTTCAACAGTTCGAGTAATTTTTAGATTTCATTTAGATCATTCGCAGCTGCAGCACTGCATAGGCTACAACAAGCCTAATGAACATAAAAGATTATGTGTATTCGGTTTATGTGTGACTGGATAACGCGGCGTCTACCTGAGAGGAAGAGATTATTATATACCTACTTTGTTTAACCTCCGTAGCCGCAACTCAGGCGTTTCAACAGAGAAACTACTTGTTCAGTATTCAAATACCGCATAGCCTATTGGGTAGGCGAGGTGGCCACGTGCGCTATTACGGTCAGAAAAACAAGGTGCAAAGTATAGTAGAAGCCACTCAAGTGGTCGGCCACTTTTGTGTCCTTCCACACGAGAGAGACTAGAGTTGTTCCGCATACCAGGTCGGCTATCTCGGTCGACAGCCCACCTCACGGGACAAAAAGGGAAAATAGAGAACCTACCCAACTTTACAAAACTAACCTCGTCAGCAGGAACTGCGGCCAGATGCAACATCTGCGGAAAAAGTACTCAGGTTTGCCCCTGGGGTCGTAAGGCCCAAATACATATATTATGACAGGGATTGAGAGGAAGAGAAAAGGACATTTAGTGTGTCTACAGACATCTTTAAATATCTTCGGACACAACTACGGTGTTTCAAGAGAAGAAAAAAAAGGGACATGGAGACTGTCGATACTCGATTAAAAGGGGAACCACCGCACAAGAGCGTTCTCACACTACATCAACGTGCATGGGCACAACTCGGGAAAGAGGAGGTAATACTATAGAGCACATCAGTCAGGCTTGAAATTGAAAGGTAGTACAGTAAAGTGAGCACGGAAGGTAGATAAACCGCAGCAGCAGACGCAACAAAGGCTAAGGTGAGCACGGGAGTCTCTATGTGAGCGCAACTCATCGTAATACGGGATGGGTGGAGGTAGCTAACTATCGTAACCCTATGGCAAATTGAAGCGACCGCACAGTCACGGCGGAATAGGTAGGTACATAGCAGTGGCCTGCTAAAGTAGGATATGGTTTGATAGTAAATAGATAACCCTCAAACACTATAACCTAGCGTTAGTAGCATAAACGATAGGCACCCTTTCGCAACCTGGGTTACTGATTTGGAAGATTTGAGGGGGAGGAAACCCATTTGTTCCAGTAGTCAGAGACGAAATTTAGAGTCCGACTCAGACTCCGTGAAGCGCTACCGTTGTTCGCGACGATTTGTGTGCATGTTTGTGTACGCAGATCGTGTGCGTGAGTGCAGCGTTCAAGTTGGTGCGCCGCGCTGTTCGCTGTAGGTAGGTATCGCTGATTAAGTTAGGTTAGGTAAGGTTAGGTTAGGTTAGGTAAGAGTAGGTTACGTTAGGTAAGGTTAGGTTACGGTAAGGTAACGTTAGGTAAGGTTAGGAAGGTTAGCTTGGGTTGGGTTAGGTTAGGTTAGGTAAGGTTAGGTTAGGTAAGGTTAGGTTAGGTAAGGTTAGGTTAGGTTACAAAGTTAGGTAAGGAGGTTAGGTTAGGTAAGGATAGGTTAGGTTAGACTAGGTTATCCAAGGTAGTGTTTAGGCCTACTTCAGTGGTGGCGCGCGCAGGAAAGCTCAGGCTACTTGAACGCAAAATCGTCGTGAACGACGCCAGTGCCTCCGGGAGAGCACTTTATGAAATATCCAGATAAAAAAAAAAAAAGACTAATTTAACCATGACTTAGCCCACGTGATTACAATGGACAGTAAGTAGTTACGGTACCTGGGTAGCAAGCTAGTCTGAGTCGAGTCTCGCCTGGTGCTAATTAGGTCAACCTATATTATGGTAGCGTCCTAGGATTAAGGCTAGCCGCCCACCGATTATACCTGTTTTCGGTTAATTGAGGATCCTCTCCTACAATGTTCCCAGCTATGGATACGTTCTTCCCCCTCTGCTTCTAACTTCGTGAGCAGTTGAAAAACCTCCATCCGACTTTGTTAGTTAAAACTACTACGCCTCGTGGCGTAAGACCATCACCCGCGGTAAGAGCAAATTTCGTCGCCGTCATTTTTAATGGCCCGCTAATCCTAGTTTTTTTGGCACAAGTCACATTGAGGGCAGCCCCCCAGACTCGAGGCAACATTTCTCAACTCCTTCAACCACTTTTTGGGTGGACAGACAAACATATATAAATATATATACAAATATATCAACTTAAATCTCCAACAAAAACATTATCACCCTCTCTCACGTCGTTTGCGGTTGATAATTAAATAAAGATGGGTACCTATGGTTTCGTGTGACTAACCTAACCTTCATACATTCCAAATTGAAGATCATCTTCACCAGTTCTGAGCAGTAGAAGCGCGTCCCCTATAACTACCCCGTAGGGAGGGGGAAGCACGTATTCAACTGATTCCCGTTAGCTGTAAATTATATACATCTGTACGCCGCTTAGTTTGATAGAAAATCAAAATTACAACAAAAAAGCAAGGAACACAGTATCTATATATGTCATCTATAACGGAAAATCATTGCGTTAGGCTCACAGAGCATCAACTAACACGTCAGGGAAGTCAAGGAAGAAAGGACAACTACCCGCATTAAGCGTATAATAACGGGAGGGTGCAAAGTGAGTAAAGAGATACATTGAGATGGAGGCCTAAGGTTAGCACTTACAGGAAGCAGTAGGTACGTATCTAAGGACAAAAGAGAGATACGTGTCCGTCTCGTTAATAAAGCAAGGCATCTGACGCGAGTTAGAGAACACTACAACTGGATGCTTTAACAAACTACTTACGTGGATATTGAAGAAGTCAAGACCGTTCAATTCTCAGGTAAAATTCAGTTTTAATTTCCATTAAACTTTACATTACAAAAAAGAGTCTAGTGCCATAGAACTGGCACTAGACACCTAAGGGCGGAAATAAAATGAAATGCGCACCAGCAGTAGAACAGGGTAATTTTTCATGATTCACTGACGTTTCAATAGGAAAGCTTCAGGAGACAACAAACTTGTACTAAACGCCACATAAATATCCTCTATAAACAGTTTACCGCCCTATGCAACCACAGTGTAAAATTTTACGGGAGTTAGCTACAACCCGTAAACAAACTGGGCCCCAGTACTGGTCTAGTTTATAATTAGTAAAGGTTTGATGATTTGTTGTTCGGTACACACAAACTTTGCTACAGATGCACTCGACAGCAAAGCAGAACGGTAGTTACGTAGCTGTGCGGCACGTAGCTATCTACCGTCAAGGTAGGCAGTGCCCATACCTATGCAGGAAGGATAGGCTACTGGCAGCCATTTTATGAGCCAACGTAATCATGATTGTCAATTAGTAGGATTATAGCGCAGAAAAAGCAGATTAACGTACTTTTCTACATCAGGTAAACACGACATGTTTCTGCAGTCTCATCGCTGCTAGAAAACTACGGAAACAATGGTGCGATGCATAGGCCTATGCTTTGGCAGGAGGTTATGATAGATTTAGTCAGAAAGTTTAAGCCTCCGTTTCCGAGCAGAAATATGACACAGAGGAAAGAACGAGGGACGTATAGTATATAGCTATCGATGTCGATAGAAACGGGGAACCTGTACACGAAGGTGTTCCCACACAGGATCAACGCGCATTGCAACAAGTCGGGAAAGAAGAGAAAGAACAGAATAACGCACGAACAAGGAGTATGCAAATGGAAGGAAGCAAAGCGGGCACGAAAGACAGACGTCCCGAAGGACTAGCCAACGGTGGCAGGCGGACGACACCATTGAGAGTGTATTTATATATATGGGCGATAGAAGGCGCAAACTCTGTACCTTTCGTGCAGTTTTTTTTTTTTTTTGCGTGGGCCTGGACGCTGGCGTCCCGCTTTCAAGGTTTTTCAAGTTGATTTTGACTAGTTACAAATCATGTCTCTTTATTTTAAATCTATTCTCTATTGCAAATGAAAAGGTAGAGTTCTTCTCGAAAACATTGTAAAAACTAGCTTTTGAAGAAAAGAAACAAATCATAAAAAAACATATCCAACACGAGCACAAAGCTAAGAACTTGGAACAAAAGAAAGAAACGAAAGTTCTCAGAACTAGTAAAAGAGCATCGTACAACAAAAAGAAACGGTAAATCAAAAGCACTTCAGTAAAAGATGAAAGAAAACAGTCTTAGGTACAATTGTGACAACTTTATAAAATTCCTAAATGCAGGAATTTTCGTTTTCAAGAACGTCCAGTTCATTCCATCATTTAAGGGAAGCAAATTTCAAGATATTGCTCGTCGTCAAGCAGATAAGGATAGTTCATTTGAAGGTTTAGTGAAGAGCTATGGTCACTTTTTCGACATCATAAAATTAGAAGCGAATTTGATTGAAATTTACAATGCATTGCAACTGGAAGCCAAATTCGTTTCAGCTTCCTTAAGTTAGGTTCCCGAACACCACCTCGAACAAACGTTTCCTGCTGATATAAAGTTTCTGCACTTTATGTTAACCACTCCTGCTACAACCGTGTCCACGAAGTTTATTTCTGCTTCGAAAAGATAATTTGCTCTACAAGAGCAGAATCGCATATGACAGACTCTCGCTTTGAAATCTATTAAAAAGGAGAGACTAAAGAAATTGGGCCAAGATCCTTCGTTTGACTTCTATGAGGAAGTAGCAGATATCTTTCCTACAAATAGAAAGAAAAGCATCGATTTCTTTTACGAATAGGCAAATATAATTTGTACGTAAACATCTGAATAATTTTGACGTATTTTCAAGTATCTTGATAATGCCATCTATAGAGCATATACTCACGGAACTGGTAGGTACTTACATACCTAGCTGGTTGTTAGAAGGACTGCGGAATTGGATGGACAAACTCTTGACGCAAATTTCTGAGCCCACCAAGTTTCCAACGCTCGACTCCAGGCCCTCAAAGTTATCTCACTAGTAACCTAGTCTGACTCCTCACTCACAAAACGTCCCACTACTACCGTACCTTCCAAGTCAGACTCCGAATCTGTAGGCCCAACCGTTACCGTAATAATATGATCAGGCCATAAATTACTTGATATAGACCAACTGCTCTACAAATATGGGATCATTGGCTACTAAGCAACAAGAGCTGTATTCGTAGGCTAAGCTAAGTAGCTACTAACCAGGGGTGCTCAGTCGGACAGTTATACCGTATGCGGGCCAGGAGTCGGAGTGGCAAAATACCCAAACTGAAGAGTGGGATGAGATAAATCTAACCCCGCCAACCATGTACCTACCAAATAGGACTAATATTTCTATTAGATTGATTAGGTTAAGCCCCATTTCCACAACAGAGGGAATCTCCCAAAGGAAGAAAGGAAAGGCGTGCAGTAGTTATGTCGATAGAAACGTGTTATCTATACACGATGGCGTTTTCACACAACAGTGCCGTGCATGAGAACAGCAAGCCAGGAAAGAAAAGAAAAACAGGTAAAGGTATCTTCAGAAGGCACGAAAGAAATACGTTCAAAGGCCTAGGCCATTGCTAAAGTAAACTACAGGGCCCCCTCGGAGTCGCTGCTCTCCCTAACATTGTATGCTTTAGAATGGACGAAAAATAACCCAATGGCCTTTGGCTCAAACTTTTCCCCCTGTGAGAAGTAGCCTAGACTATATCATTAGGGTTAAAAGACACTCTTCTATTTTCATCAAGTGGGTTGGGTCGTAGCTAGGTAATAAGCAGAGTCCCCTTCGTGTCGGCCAAACTCATCTACAACAGACCACTCCCGAATTACCGACACTGGTCTCTTTATCGTCCATACTAATATAATTTTTCGAAAGAACAGTGCTTTTTGAAATGTGACTGCACGTTTTCTTGTACGGTGAAGTGTTAGCTATTGAACAGCAACGACGTCGGCAAGCAAGATACGTAGGTACCGCCAGCCGTCAGCGAGCACCTATAGCCATAGAATGCGTGCCTACAGTAAAGCGAGGCTAGGCTATGGGCAAAGTCAGGGGCAATGTGAAACATTACGGGGCAATACTGTTCACCTGGTCCCAGACGTTACATCACTGTTTCTAAATCCTCTTGAGCTCATATCTGGCATTCTAAGTTGCATTACAAACGTCTGAGAGTATGTGAACCTCATTGCCCCGTAATGTTGGACATTACACCTGACGTTCTACATAGCCCCAGTTTATGGTATTAAACAAGAGCTACTATAAATTTAGGTGCTTGTTGCTTCTGCAGTACCAACGCGTGAACTCACTTCCCATTGTTTCTACATAAAAGAGCGCCCACCTAGAATAAAAATGTTTTGCCAGCATTAAAATGAGCAACCTGACTATACCTACATGTAAGATTACCACTCAAGTAAATCTCACAAGTTTGCAAGTTTGTGCTATGCTGCGAGTTGTGGGCCATAGCGACTAGCGAGGACCCAACTTTAGCATATAAAATTGCTTACAAGTTCTCAGTAGTAACAAAAAGTGAAAAGAATAAAAAAGTAGGTACCTATCTTACCTAACAGCGACACAAAGCTCAGAGCGGAACTTGACGCAGAACAGACCGACCTACATAACTTTACGAACCACCTACCCGTATTATATTAGCAGGAACTGCAGCCAGATGCAACAGCCTGTGCGGCGAAGCGCTAGGGCTAGCCTTAACTCTTGGGCACGCGAGGCCGGTACATATTATCTTAACAGGGATAGCGGATGGGGTCCACCAGAATGCACTCCCGAGGGGTGTGCAGTACCCTAGTTAACGCTTGTGCAGCTGCAGGGTACCTACTAGGGCGGGCGATCAGAGGGTAGGTACCTACGCTTTTTCAAGTGAGAATTCAGTAAAGTTTTCGATGAAAGAAGCAGAGTCGAAGGATTGAGGGCGTAGAGTCGGGGGTCAGACTCCAGACCCACGCTTGTCCTAGTACTGAGAGTAAATTCATCGCTCTTACAGACACTACTACGCGTTCCAAGAGAAGAAAGAGAGGGTTTATGAGGTGTGTCGACAGAAACGTGGAACCCATTCACCAGGGTGATCCCAGACAGGTTGAATGAGAACAGAAACAACAATAAGAAGAACGAACACAATATACCTAGGTACCTATATGATAAGGATTAAGGAGCACAAAAATGGACGGAAGCAAAATGGGTAAGAAGGAAAAATGTCTCAAAGGACGAGGGAGGCCATGATAACCATGAAGTTCCCCTGGGGGCTCAGTTCCCCGCTTTCTCAATCCTTCGTGAATTCGGTGAAGTCTTTTGTCGCCTCAAAAGTCAGCCAACAGGTAGTTATTCCTACAGTTTATAGTCTTCGCAATTTCAATTTCATACTGGGTAAACAACGCAAGCTTTAAGGAGAAAGAGTGTTCGATTGACTGGAATCGGAGTTGGAGACCTGCTGGTCTCAAGAATTTGAATTATGGCCTCCAACTGACTGACTCCTTAAGCCTGGTGAGAGGAGTAGATGGCTGCACAGCATATAGCTACCTACTCGTACCGCGTGCTGCACGTCCGCTCCCCACACAGCATAAACATCCTGCAGGGTCGCACGCAACCCAACACGACAGTAGTTACTGGCCAACGCCAAGACTTGCATGCAGTGGGCAAAAAATTGCATCCCTGTCTTACAGAATAAAAGGCAATTCATCCACGCGATTACTAGTAATAATAATAATTTTACTACCATTGGCGCATTTATCTAAAGCTCCCTTCCCGCATAGCCTATATCTACTTTTGTGTGGATAAAGCAGAGTTTTCACAGAAAAAAAAAACAGGTCCATGGAGAGAGAACCGCCGCGCATTGGGACTGCAAGTCGAGAATCGCACAAGGAAAGTTGCCAGTATGAGTTGGAGAACTACAGGAGCACGTTGAGCATATATATATATATATATATATATATATATATATATATATATATATATATATATATATATATATATATATATA
>LQNS02278094.1:47941752-47953569 GCA_001587735.2 Parhyale hawaiensis | reverse complement strand
AAAAAAAAAAAAAAAAAAAAACAGGTCCATGGAGAGAGAACCGCCGCGCATTGGGACAGCAAGTCGAGAATCGTACAAGGAAAGTTGCCAGTATGAGTTGGAGAACTACAGGAGCACGTTGAGCATATATATATATATATATGAAAATGATGTCCTGAGGGCATAAGTAAAGTCAAATAGTCTAACCCGAGGAGTCTTCAACAGTGGAGTTTCTCAGGACTCAACATAGGCCTAATTACTATAATGCTGACAGGTTTATTCCTCGATCTGGAATCCAAAAACATTATAGGCTAACCGGGGAATGAGCAGGAAAAAAGAACTCATAACAAAGTGATTAGTAAGAGTATGCAAGTGGAAGAAAGAGGACACGAAAGAAACACATCCGAAAACCTAGCTAAGGCTACGGTAAGCTATGGGGAACCCTCGAGGGCGCTGTGGCAGATGCCATAGCATAGGACAACCCATGCTTCCGGCGGGGATATTCAACATAGACAAAGCTAACGTAGGTATCAATTTCATTTATTGGCTGGTATAGCACTTGCAGCAGGCAAGCCGTTCGTTTATGACTCTCCATCGAGTGACAAGAGTTGAACTAGTTTACGGCTGTCAAGGGTGAAAGAAGAAGTTTTATTACCGTGAACCTCCAGAGAATATAGGTAGGTATACGCAGACAACATTTCTGACGACAACCGGGTGCTCCAGGTGACAGGCAGGACCTTATCAGCCTAGAGACGCGAGACCCTCTCACAGCAGTACACGCACAGCTCGGAGTGATACGGCACTGTACTGCACACAAATATAAGCGAGGCAGCCCTATTATTTTGGATATGTGTCACATTTACGGAAGGAGCGGCTTACAATCTCGCTTCGTATCTACAAGCAATAGAAGCCAGAGGAGACTCACGCCGGATCATAACCATAGTACCAAGGGAAAAGAACACCAGCGGGTGAGTCAGATAAGAATTAGCCAAACAGATGGTGCAGGGGTGAGGGCGTGTAGTAACATCCCGCAGTAACGCAACTATATATAGCGAACTGCCAAAGATTTTACATGCAGTTACAACCTCGTAGGTAATAGGCTGTCTACAGAAGTTTTAGCTAATTTTATTTATAATGTACCAACATGTAGGTACCGTATTTGCCTGTAATAACAAACTCCCTTACCTCCTTCATACAACTTTTGAACGCTCGTCCGTCTCATGGCTTAATTAGCACATAAATCTTTCAATGCTTACGCCTAATGTCTAACTTTGCTTAGTTATTTTATTTTTTTCTTCGGACCTTCGACCTGTTGCGCGCAGCCCCGCAGAAGGCGAGGGATGGGCTACGGGCGTGAGGATTGGGTTAGTTAAGTTTGCCCTTTCTGCACAATTTGGAGCGGAACCCATGGAGTGATCCCCTGGCCAACTGTGATCATGACCTGGTATTAGACTTCTCTTGTGCCCTACTTCTTCCCTCCCATCTCTACGCTCCTTCTTATTGCTTTACATTCTGTTTCTCCTCTTGAATCATCCTTGTAGTGGAAGTCGTAAGCAATAACATGCCAAAAAGAATGATATAAAATAGAGCACCTCGAGGCGTAAGACCAACACCCGCGGTGGGTACAAATTCAACGAAGTCATTTTTGATGGCCAGCTAATCCTAGTTAACACCCGCGAACGAAGTGAGAGAGGTGATAATGTTTTCGTTGAAGATTAACTTCAAGTATATATATTTGTATATAGGCCTTTTGTATTGTGTATTTGTAAATATACCTATATTTTTATATTTGTCGGTCCACCCAATAAGTGATGGAAGGAGTAGATCAATGTTAATTTTTTTAGTAGGGAGTTTGGTGGGTTGACCTAGATGTGACCCATGCCAAAAAAATAGGCCTAGTAGGCCATAAAAAATGACGGCGTAGAATTTTCCCCCACCGGGGCGTATTTGCCTCCACCGCGGCAAATCGTCTCGAGTACGGGGCGTTCTACTTTTTTTCCTTTGTTATTCTTACTCCTATAAACGCCTGTAGGCCAATACGACCAAAAACCGATGCCGGCAACAAATTCCAAACTTTGGCCGACCAGGGCACGAAGCACCGACAGAAGTGATTAGTTTGACATACGACAGCCTCCAAAGTGAAAGAGTGTGCTCCGCACGCAGCACGAGTCTCTCTCCCAAAAACCTTGAGGGCAGGGAGAGCAGAATACAACCAATGCCTTTCATTATTGTACACCTTATAATTTATAAAACATACATAGCTCTGCTACTCTTCTCCTGTGGGACAGGTTCACTAGATCATTATCAGCGTTGTATACTCAACTTCGACGTCCAACTGACTCTTTAATATTTGTCTGAGGGGCTAGTTTTTTGTTTCAAATTGAAAAGAATTCTGTCACCTTTGAAATGGACCTTATACCATTATTCTGCTGTTGAAACTTTTGCCGCAATGACGAAAAAACTGACAACAGTGCCACGGGGCGAAATTACCCCTCGGGGTGACGAAACAGCCCAACCTTACGGTAATTACAAAGTTTGAGCCACATCGGTAGACATTCTAAATTTATATCCCCCCGGAGGGGGATTTTGCCCCCCCATTTTGCGGTGTTTCAATGAGCCCAGGGCAGAAATTTTTTTGGTCACAGGTCTGTCCTAATCCAAGGATCAAATTACACGAAAAAACAACGGAAATTTCAAATTTTGACCATTTTCGTAGGGTTGGTCCATTTAATAAGGTTTCATTTCCGTGAGCAGTTAATCTAGCTCTTCACATAGCCTAATGCCTCAATGGGAGGATCCTACTCACACCAGGCTCTGTTTTTACTACAGAGGTTCGTTATCTATGAGAGCAAGATTGTTTTAGCCTAGCTACTTTGGTGCTTACTGAACTAACCCACTGACTGCGAATGACAGAAATATCCTTTCAGGAAACTGCATAAAAAGATACGCAAGCCGCCGTTAATGGGTTAAGACGGTTGAACAATAGTCTTGCTGGTAGTTCCAAGCTACGATGGTAACCTATGACGGCGTCACTATTTACTTCAGCAAGAATTTGGTACGGTAGTTATGGCAACACAAGAATAAGAAATTCACATTGCACAGCAGCACGAGGCTGCTAAGCTAACACGTGTGGGACATTTGAGGAGCCGGCGAACGTGAGGAAACCCTTATCGCACTGCAATATCAGTGTAAGTGTCGGGAGGGCACTAGACACACACTTGACGACTCGGTGATGTACACGAGTGTAGCATTTCCTTCCTACCGCAGATCTTACAATACTGAAATTGTGAACTTCTTATAACTTAGCCGTAAATAACGCGAACGTCTTACTAGTTTGCATCAAAGTAGGGTAAACTTCTTACTTCTTAGTGATGAAGTATGGCAACTTCTTACAACTTGGTAGCTATTAGTTACTCGATGTTCACGACTCTAGAACTCCTACATACGGGGAGAATTAGCAAGTTCACGGAAAATTTCTTTCCCAGAGTCATTATTGAGCCGATGACACCAAATGCTCTCTGATACAATAGCTGGCCTCCAACTGCAATACGTATCACAATTCAGGTCATAACAAGTAGTTGCAACGGTGAGACAGTGCCCCCCCCTTTTTTTAATGTCAAAATGATAAGGACCATTTGTCTCAAATTTGCTGTAAAAACAAAGATCTAAAATTAACTTCTTCATTCGAACGCAACGCAATTGACACTCACAATTCAGAGAGTAAAGCGCAGTAAATTTCCATACGAACTAAATGCCATATTGGTACTAAAGGCGTCATAGTGATGCTTAAATGAGTAATTACGGTCGGTACACATTTACCTATTAAGTGTATCCTACGTAAGTCGAAATTGATAGAATGAATCAGCGGAGAAGAGCACTACTCTAGATTTGGCAGAGCAATGTTTGCATGAATGCCAAAAAGCTTGAGTTTAGATTAGCCTAAACATTTTCAGCAAGTCCGCGAACTCTTTTGAACTCCCCTCGTAAGTACCTACCTAGCTTATTAGGGACCTACTTATTAACAAAGTAGGGCAAAGGTCTTACAACTTTGCAATAAAGTAAAACTGGTGAACACATAGTATCCACCAGCATTCTTCTCAACTCAATGATCCTCCGACAGTTAAATGCTCAATGCACTAAACTGGCGGACAGGCAAACGGTATTGCATGATGATGACATACCTACGTACCGTACCGTAGGCACGCATACCTACTACAACATCCTAGCACTAAAGGAACTGTTAAGACATCTGGTTTCAATAGCGTTCTTCCCAATCATACTCCCAAACTTGACAGTTGAACAATTTACACACTCCGCCGGCTGACGGGCATGTGCCTACTTCATCGCAAGATGTGTATGATTCCAATTAGGCTATGAACTTTTTTTTTAATGACGAGCCCTTTGCTTCTAGAGGTTTATTCTCAATATATTTCGGTATAGATGCATCGCCAGGAGGGATCAGAATGACAATGCAAGCGTTGATCATCACTAACACTAATCAGCACAAGGATGCATGTATGTATTCAAGAAAACTCAAATGATTATTGTGTTGTCATATGAAGTATAGGCACCATTAGCTTGCAATTGTAAAAAGGGAGTGCGAGTCCTAAGTGTGTTCGACGGGCTCACGGTGATAAGAATAATCCAATAAGATCAGCTCAAACTTGTCTGTAGGTTCAGTCCAGAACGCTGAATTCACCACTCTAGATCGAGTTTCATCCGTTAATCTTGAACAAACCGCACTTATAACAGCCAAAAACTCAATTCTGCTAAACAGGATAAAATTTTCGTTCACTCATGGTCAACAGGTTAGGGATTAATACCAGAAACACGATCAACATTTTGGAATCCAGTGCCCCACCGCCGAAGGCCCACTAAACAATATAGGCTATACCCTGAAATCATGTGAAATGCATACGGTAAGTAGGCTACAGTACCAGGTAGGTATGCGTGTACCGTTGGGCAAGTAAACTGTCAGTAATCGGTAGGTAAACCAACAAACAGGAAAAACACATAGCTACCAGACCTGACTAATTAGCTAACTACGAATTGAAGTGAAATGCGGTAATCCCAAGGCTCTCGCACAACACATCACTCTCCCAAACCGCTCAGTATGAGGCTAAGTTTACACCAGATACAACGACAGAGGCGTGCGTCTTAGCGTGTGACCACAAAAGTAGCTTTCCGCGCGCTGACTTCGTTAGTCAATAGAAGTTTTTCAACAGCCTAACCAATTCCAGGATTGAATTACGAGTAACCACAGAGGCTGGAGGGTTAGAAGGTCGAAGGTCCGTCTCCATGCACCCAAAGCCTCCGACTCCTTAGTAAATAGCGCCAGCTAGTAGATACGTACCAAAATTCTTTCGACTCTACAAACTTAGGAACGACTGCACCTACTGGACCAGAGCAAATGGTAAGCATTCGAAGCTCCTCACCTTTGCCAGTCTCGCTCGTTTGATGAGATCGTTGAGCTTCCTAAGCGCTGCGTTACGGGGCAGCGACTGCAAGTCGAAGAACAGGTCCTGCTCCTCTGCCTCGAACAGCCTGCAACAGAGGGTGGTGGTGAGTTATTGTATCACGTTAGGAGCTGTGACGCTATGTTATGCACGGTGGTGAGGATGCAACTGATTAAAGTATGCATTGTTTTAAGTGTCCACAAACACAAGATACCGTACTTCAAGAGACAAAAAAGGAAACATGTAGGTAGTATACCAAGATAAAGTGGAAACCCTTACCCGGAATAGGTACCGCGCCAGGGAGAAGCATGTCGTTGAGAACGATGAGGAAATATAATAAAGACTTGGGTACATTAAAAATCTTTGTCTTGAAGAAGCTTTCATTTAGCATCATGGAACAATAAAGACTGTTAGTAGAAGTGCAGGAAACAGTAGGCTGCAAAGTGGACACGAAAGAAAGACATGACCAAGGTCTAAGGCTGAGGGTATTATATGGCGGATGATGGTATGAAGGCAACAACTGTCTCAGTCAACTTCTTAGCAAACAACTGATGGAGCATACACTGGGTTGCCCGACTATGCCCCAGTGCAAGGAGTAGGTTAACTCAGTCTTTTGACGACCTAGTTACAGTATTAGTACTAACACCGCAAGAAGTCTCCACTAGCTATTTTCGCAAAACTCCACAACCGTCTCCAGACGATAGAAAACATTGCAAGGGTATATCCTCTGAATACTTCGCCTGAATTCAATTTTAATTTTCATGGAAATAGTAGAAGTAGAATTAACTGGGAGTCAACGCTTCAACACTAGGCCTAATTGTGCTGCAGCCTAGGTTAAGTAAGATGGGGTTAACCCTACATCCCCGAGTGCCGACTGTCTTGACGCACAAAAGAACGTCGTTTCCAACAAAAACCATTATATATTGTTTCGGCATTTCAGGGTAAAACGTTCATCAGTGACCCCTAAAATGGAGCAGGGAGGCATTAATCGGTTTGCTACAGGCATCCCCCAGCACAGGACACAGAGCTACTGGAGCGTGGTGCGTAGCAGAGCAGCATCTGTTTTTTTTTGTGGTTTTTGCCTCTTGATATTTAGTACCTACTGCCCGGAAACTTCACTAAATCTAAGCACCTGCTTCAAACTGTCAAGAATGCGCAACAAACCAAATATTTTTGCTCTCACCACACGCATCTTGATTTACTAGTATCCAACACAATTTTCACTAAATTTTCTAGCTACCTAACCACTACAGACAGGTTTGTATATCCCCGGTGTATGCATGAAATTAGGCTTAACCCTATAGCCCTTAAATTTACAAGGAAACATACGGGTTCTAATACCTGACCCATACGGCACAAGTACCTATGCTTGGAGTGTCTTGCTAAAACAATTCTATAAGCTATCTTTTCTAAAGAAAGACTTCCTGATATTCCATGATCATGACGCGGTGCCAACCATGTCTGTTGTCAGTGCGACTAGACACTTGTGCACGCGAACGCGGAGGTGAAGGCTAAACTCAGTAGTTATATATTGTTTGAGATAATACGCAAGACAAACATTTCACGTTTTAGCCAAGTTGTGCACCTCAAAGTGGCTCTTAGTGCACAGAGTGAAGTGCAAATAGCTATTGAAGTTTATTTCGACACGACGTTTTTCTAACAACGAGCGCTGCAACGGGTCGTTCGATCGACGTTGTTTTCATATCTTGCCTGCAGACTGCAGTGCCATTGTTTTCTTGTTCACTCGAACACACTATCAGTATCTGTGTCGTGCGGCAAGATAGTATCACCACGATGTGCATTCTACTCGCTCACGCATGGTTACAATGCAAATACCCACGCTAATTAAGGCTACGCCAGTGAGATAAACAAAATACTAGGCAAGGTAAACGGGTGGAATCACGGCAATTTTTCACTGTTGCGTTCAAAAACCAATGGTTGCTATAACAACGCTCATCATCAGTATTTCATTTATTTTTTATAATTAAATTTAGCCAAGAAATACAATCATAAATATCTCAAAATTCTCTGCTCAAAGCAGCTCAGGGGTGATTCTATCGTCTTCCTTGATGTGGTGAACACGTCAGAAAACGAGACGTGCATGGCCTAGCAGACATAGGTACCGTATTACAGATGTTCACATCACCATACAGACCAGACAACGCTAGTATTGTATCGATGTAAACAAAAAAATTGCACCTCGTGTTTAATTTTTTCCTCGGTTATTTCAACAATGCACCCAGCGCGCTATACCTGTGAGGACGTACTCGTATTACCGTAAAGCTGTCAAGGACGCTCGAGATCTAGCGATTGGTGCAGCTGATGAAACCGCCATCTGAACTACGTACGTAATTGATTCGAAACTGTAAAATCTTTGGATTTATTATCGCGTACAGTTATATAGGTAGACTACGGTATTTCTTTAATGAACACTCTTAGTTGATATGATTTATCATGAAAAATTAGCTTCACATTTGTATCCACCATCGCTGAAATGGTAATCGTAAATAATTTTGATCGCGGATTTGAGAGAGACGAGAAATGCAAAATAAAAATTAGAAGTATAGACTATATATCTACATAGCCTATATATATACCGGTATACCTACATAGAAATAAAGATAAAAGCATGGCTGACACAGAAGAAATGTGTCCCGAAAGTTTAACTGCGGAAAATTAATTCCCTAGAGACGTGGCTCCCCACAGCGTTAGATAGCTATGCAAACCAAACAAACAAACCGTACGCCCAAAAGTCTAAAAGTAGAGGGAATTCATAGCCAATAATAACCCAAGTTCGGTGAAATCCCAACGCATCACTCTGTCACTTCCCACGACGCGATGAGGTCACTCTTGTCAGCGTCATGGCGGCAAGCCGCAGGCAGGGTGGTGGCGTGACGTCACAGCAACACGTGGTTCTGTGTGCGGTTTCACCAAGGCCCCCCTTACATTTGACTCATGTGCGGCGGGTGACGCAATGACGGGACTATTGCATACATGGTGGGGGGAGGGGATACACAAGGTTAATACGCACGCGCTGACTGATGGACGACAAAGCACATGTGCCATCTACAACAAACTCATACACCATGGATTATAAGACTTGACAGATTAACCCAGGGGGGCGGAGCCGAGCTGCAGTGCATCACGGGTAATGAGGCGTGTGACGTCATAATGTTCAAGTACGGCAATTCGCAGCTCTTTTACATTGTTTCTCCATCATTTCACTTGTGCCTTCAAAGTGTCCTACAATCATTATAGCTGCACAAAACTATACCTGTATCAAACATGCATCTACGAACTATTTTAGCTCTTTGAAGGATAAAATTTTATTACTATTTAGGTTGCTTTTTTCGTAAGAGGCACGCACCCGGTCGGAGAGTTTCGGTAAAATGTTAGCCAAAGCTGTGCCATCTGTACACTTTCGTTAACAAAAAACCTCACGCCTCGTAATTAACCGGGATTAGCAAACTCGCATAGTAAACAAAGATTTAGGCTAACCCTGAACGGAATGATATTCTGTAGATCGCATGCTTAAAAGGGTCATTCACTGTTTACATCGCTTACGAAAAATTTATATTTACAGGCCATACGAGGGGTGAATGAAAAGCACTGAGCCTCATATCGTGTCAGTGAAATAAAAATTGTCCTACGCTGATGGGTCTCTATTGTATGTATATGTTAAGAAGTTCTTCACTTTTGGGAGGTTGTTGAAGTGAAAGAAAAGTTTGACACATTGCTATAAAATGGTCATGGTTATATAAGACAGTTGAAGCCTCCACAAATCAGTACCGAACTAATCTATTCCACGATAGGGAAAGAAAGAGACATACCTACAGTACCTCCCGCACTATGCCAAAATAAACGTGAAACCCATGCACAAGGGTGTTCCTACACAGGGTCAACAGCAAGTCGGGCTAAAAGATAATCAAGTAGCTATCATCAGTAGGATTATGAAAGCGGAAGGAAGAAAAGTGGACATGAGCTTCAAGCTTTTCAAAGAATTTTATACAGCAGTTTTGAATCATAGCATTTCTGCAGTTTGCATATTAAATGTAGCCATAGCAAATACAGGTACCGTACTCTGCTAACTGCTTGTTAACCCCTTTATCATAAAATCATTCTTCTACAACAGGAACTTGAAGTGAAGTGACTAAGATTGTTGATGGTTTGATAGTGAAATGTGTCCACACAGCACAAAACCCTTCAAGTATTGGATAAAATTCCTAAAGCATTACGAAAAACAACAAAATATTAAAAAAATACGTTTTTTAACGTAAAAATCATGGCTTTTGGTTTAAACAAAAAAAAACATGATTTTTGCCAATCCTGTCTTCTACCCATGGGCACGGCTGAACGTTTTCGCTCAGCTACTCCAAAAAACAAGAAGGTACAAGTCTAAGAGGAACAGGTAGGCCACCTCGATCAGCGGCCCACCTCCAGAAACAGAAAGGGAAGTATTGAGAGCCTACCTAACTTCACAAAACTAACCTCGTCAGCAGGAACTACGGCAAACTGCAACATCTGCGGAAAAGGCACTAAAAAACTTTGGATGCGTGAAGCCCTAATACACAGTGGCAGAGACCAATAGTAAGCCTATATACATGCAGCTGGTGCTTCCTACTGTTGGGCAGCTGGTCTCAAGTGACCGTAAGTCCCTACCACATAGCGATTAGTGAACACTAAGTAAACAATAAAATTGTAATTTCTATGCAGAGAACTTTACTGCACGTATGAAAGTTCACGCAGACTTGACAGCAACTCATGGATGGGATCGCATGAAGAAGTACGGTACCTATATTAATGTGAGCATTTTGCCACGGTTTTATTTTTATTGAGTCACAGTTAGTCCTATATAAGTGGCACGTTTAGTGAGGAGAGTCGAGTTAACATATACCTAAAGCAGCGAATGAAAAGCCCACGATCGAAGTTCCCCACAGGTTAACCGTATAGCCTACCGCCAAGTGTTAACTTCAAGTTCCACACAACGCTTTCCTACGACCCATCTTCTTTTGGTCTGTCGGTTTAGGGCTGGCTAAGGGGAACGTGGACGAATCACCAACGCCCTTAAGCCCTTTAGAGATTAGTAGGTGACTAAAATATTATTACCTTCATAATGCTTGTGCTGCGCTAGCATTTTTCAACTGTTACGATATCGTTAGGTTGTGGGAAAATCAAACGTAATCAATTTAAATAAATGTCAATAAACGGGAAAATGCTAGGATATCAAAAAAATTAAGGTAATTAACTAGACTAATTCTTAATATACAGGATTATCCTTTTTTGTAGTTTTGGGAAATGTTTTAGCTTTATTCTCTTTTAGTTTTGGGAAAGTTTTTTTAGCTTTATGAGAAACATATTGAACAGGGGCTGTTTTGAAAGAGAAACTTGCGGTCAGCGCTGGCTTCGAGAGGAAACATAGGGCTCCACGAAACCGTCTAATACTCGAGGAGCACACGTACAATCCTCACTCGCCGTCTCGCCTATGTCACTAAACCACCTGTTCATTCTCTGCGCTCAGCCTATTACCCCTAGATTTGCCAGCTTTCTATTGGCTGTCAGAGCGCTTTGGAGAACCAATCCCGATATTCGTCACTTTCTGACACTTGTTACTGGCTGTTCCCAACTATAGTCCATGTGGACAAAATCTTTTTCACGCACTGAAGAAACACTATCCTGCTCTGTAGACGCAATAAATTTTAGAAGACAGGCGAGTTTATGGCCCATTGCCTTCGCAGCTCAAATTTCGCTAACGGTTGCGTGGAGCCCTATGTTTCCTCTCGAAGCCAGCGCTGACCGCAAGTTTCTCTCTCAAAACAGCCCCTGTTCAATATGTTTCTCATAAAGCTAAAAACTTTCCCAAAACTAAAGGAACTAAAGGAGAATAAAGCTAAAACATTTCCAAAAACTACAAAAGGATAATCCTGTATATTAAGAATTAGTCTAGTTAATTACCTTAATTTTTATGATATCCTAGCATTTTCCCGTATATTGACATTTATTTTAATTGACTACGTTTGATTTTCCCACAGCCTAACGATATCGTAACATATGATCAGCTGAAAGTATTTGTGAAGAGAATACCCATATAGAAGAGCAAGTTCTAGGTTTCGTTTTATAGGCACAGGCTTGCATGGCAGTATTTCTTCTTCAAGAGTTCTTCACTTGTACGTTTTGAATCGGCTTTATCACAAAATTTGGAGAGAGTGAATGTGCGACTACGTACGTATAAGATAATGTAACCGATGTCTATATTTTCGATTATGTATTCTCGTAATTGTTCAGTGTGCTTTGCTGCCAGTGAAATGTGCAACGCTGATTTTGCGTTCGTATCACAGACTTGTCTGCAGTAGTAATGGCTTCGGTGTTAAAATCCCATATTAAA
>LQNS02278094.1:47851739-47868685 GCA_001587735.2 Parhyale hawaiensis | reverse complement strand
CTTTGCCAGTTCTAATCTGTATCTCTGTTTTACAGCCTGAAGATGATGCTCGAAATGCATCGAAACGTTGCTTTCAGTTAATTTTAGATGATGGAAATCAATCAATTTTTATTGACCTTAACGCGCAGTGTATTAAATTATTTTAGAAGAGCTGAAAAGTTAAATAAGATTTTACGACGTGCAAATTGAGAAGAAAGCAAAAGGAGGAAAAGGAAGGCATTCCTGATAACAACATCTTTACTTAATTTACGGCAGGGACGACTCCTATAATAACATACAGTTTTCCTCAGTTTTTTTATCGTTTCCTCGGGGTTCATTCAACTGAATCTCAAAGTCGA
Organism: Parhyale hawaiensis; assembly: GCA_001587735.2. NCBI lineage: Eukaryota > Metazoa > Arthropoda > Malacostraca > Amphipoda > Hyalidae > Parhyale > Parhyale hawaiensis. Next base: position 47,868,347 of record LQNS02278094.1, on the reverse strand, counting down.
TCTAGTCCAAGATCATTCTACTAGACTTGTCGGAAATTGCAGACAGGGATTTTGGCTTCGTCGCTGTGGTTTGTGCTGCAGGTGTGGGGAGCACTTCTATTGTGGTGAGCCAACTGGAAACTCCATTTTATGGATTAGGTTTGAGTTCTTGCAAGTTTCAGAGGTAACTGGTGAATGCCCATAAATCAAATCAACGGGTCGAAGCCAGCGCACTAGTCTGAAGTTTAGGACAAGTCAACTCACGGCCTCTTTGCTTAGATCGGATTTGATGACTCAATTGAACACATCCTCAGTCTCTCCTTTCCGCTGTGAGTAGGATACACGAAATGGAAAGGGGCCGTCGCTACTCCAGATTAATTGCCTTAGCCTTGGTGAAGCTTTGCCTTAGCCTTTTTTTTTAGGGGTAGCACAGATATAGACTCTCACTTCATTCCCAATGTAAAGCATTACTTGGTCTCATCGCATGATACGCAAAGGGGGCAGAAGGGGAAAAAATATTCTTCGAAAGAGAACCAGGTAGAAGAGTCTCAAAAACAGAAAGTTCCCAGAAGCAATTATTTTTTGCCATCATTATATGACGGAAACGCGACTAATCCTCAATATTTGATGGCGCAGTTGGCACATCCTGTAGAGAGGACAAGCATCTGCCATATTACCTCCGCCAAGGAGGTTATGTTTTTGTCGGGTTAGTCTGTCTGTTTGTTCGTTTGTTTGCTTGTCTGTCTCTCTGTCACCAAGATAACTAAAAAGTTATAGACGGATTTTGGCGAAATTCACCAGGATTGTCAGGTATGTTAGGAAGAACAGATGATTAACTTTTGGTAAAGATTCGGCCATCGGTTTGCTTGTTTGTTTGTCTGCTTCATTTTCCTCAATGCCATAACTCAAAAAATCATGGATGGATTTTTATGAAAGTTACATGAGTTGTTAGGTATATGACAATGAGTAACTGACCAAATTTTTGTTATGATCTGTTCGTTCATTCGCATGTTTGTTGCTGTGTTTGATTTTATGTTCTTAGCACCAAAACTAAAAAAGCTTGAGTAAATCTTTATGAAACTTATAGGAATTGTTAGTAATGTTAAAAGACATAAATGATTTAAGTTTGGTGCAATCGGTTGATTCGTTTCTATTTTTGAGTTGTGATTGCCATAATGTTTGTTACGCAATAACTTAAAAAGTTTTATATGAATCTTTATGAAATTTACAGGAGTTTTTAATAATGTTAAAAGGCCAAAATGATTAATTTTTGGTGCAGATCGGTTGATTTGTTTCTATGTGTGAGTTGTGTTGGTCATGATGTTTGTTACGCAATAACTTAAAAAGTTTTGAATGCATCTTTATGAAAATTACAGGAATTGTTTATAATGTTAAAAGGCAAAAATGGTTAAATTTTGGTGCAGATCGGTTGGCTCGTTTGTATGTTTTTTGACTTATGTTCGTCATAATTTTTTTTAGCAGCATAACTCAGCCAGTTATGAAAGGATCTTGAAAAAAATTGCAGAAACTGTTAACTATTAGTAGTAAAAGGCACACATGATTAAATTTTGGATTTGGTAAAAAAAATCATGGTTTTAGAGCTAATTTGAATTTTTCGTTACCGTAGCCTTACTTAGCGGAGGTATACGCTCTCAGAGTGCTCTAGTTGTACCATAAAATTATGACCACAAGCATAAAAAAGGAAAGAGCTGGCGATGCAATATCCTAGCCGTCATTTTTGACGGCAGTGTGCATTACTAACTACATTAAATGTACAGTATTTATAAATGGCTGCTTTTTGAGCTTCTTATAGCTGTTGTACATTCATGCACTAAATTTCTTAGTGTACATGTAACGGGACGAGCTAATACAAATCACTGATAACTTATGAGCACTCTATTTCTAATTAACCTTCGGTTGGGAAAAAAGGATGGCTAGAGGTGGAAGTGCAGTAACCTCATCAACAAGTATTTTACTCATAAAGTCTTCGGCAAATTTACGTCACTATGACATTAGTTATAGTAGCCTTTCAAATAATCGACAGATACATCTGATACGCAGTAATATAACTTTAGTAGTCAGCTATTAAATTTTCGGGGGCACTTTGATTAATCTCGTAAATGAGTAAAAACATTGCAGTGCAGGGATTTTATCGCCGGACGGCCGGAGATACGGGCTATCTGCAGTAATCACATGTGTTTACAGACGCTAATCTCCTATAATAATTACAGTTCGCTATCAGGCAGAGATTACAGGATCTACGAATATACTATTTGCGTATCAAAAGACTATATTGAATTTTATTATCATTAGTTCTACAGACCTAGGCGTCCAGGGACAAGTAAGTGGTACATTGAACAGCCCCATTCTTCCTAAAACGCTGCTGAGAAAAACATTAAAAAAACTTTAATGGCCGGTTTGAAAACCCACAGATCAACATGGCCAACCACGGATCCCTGCAGTGACTTTCCAGCAACACAGACTAGGATATAGAACACCGGTTGAACTGACGCATTTGGTGTCTGATAGTCTCCAACGTGAAGGGTAGGCTTCAGCTGCAGCTCGAGTGTTTCCCTCAAAGACGTGGTGGACAGGCATAGAGGAATGCAGCCGATAGTTAACACTGTCAAAAACCTTCTAAAACATACAGATGCAGGCAACACTCCGCTTCTGGGACACGTTCACCAAATTATTTTGAGCACATATCCGACTAGCTGCCTATGTGAGTCGGTCCAGTTGACGAAGATGATTGGCTGTAACTGAAACCCAGGCAGGGGGACAATACTCCAACAGAGGCTGCAGCAATGCATAGCAGGATCTACGGACCATATCACTGTCACCAAACGCAGCAGTTACCTTGCATAGGAGCCCAACTTTACTCGTAGCACATGGAGCCACACGCCTGGTGAGCCCTTCAAATGTATATACGTTAATCAATGAGAACACAGCGTATCTCCAGAGAACTAGGACTGTGTAGTGCATTGCATATTACCCATGTTTCTAGGCAGATCCTAGGGTAAAAGAGTCCGAGACCGACGTATAATCATAGATTTACTCTGCCTGCATTCAACTGCATACCCCAGGCATGGCACCATTCATTAATATATTACAGTCCCGATTCAAGAACTGGGCCTTTGTATCGAGTATACTAGGGATTCAAATCACTGCCATTAGAACTAAATCATCTGTATAATTGATCATAGTGTTGTCCAACGAAGCTAGGATGTTACTAATTTACAGCAAGAATAACAAGTGGTCAAGAACGCTACCCTCAGGAGCGCCCGAAACCACCCCGATGGATGCGCTAAAACAATCATCCATGGGCATACTCTGCGAACGCTCAGAAGAAAAACAATCACGAATGCTAGATAAAATTCGGCGACATACAGCAAATGACTTCAACTTGTGCATTGGTTCCACGTTCTCCACCCTGGCAAACGCCGCTGTTAAACCCAAACTGAACGAGATAAATCCGGAAGAGGCAATCTAGCACCTATTACAGGTCGGTTGCAACAACCCAAGTAATTTCCGGCAATTTCTCTATGGAAACTAGCCAGGTGGTAGCATCCTAAAACCTTTAAGGGAACCATTCAGCTCATACGTCCCCTTTGACCGAACACATTTTACAAATTAGCGTCAAAGTAGTAGTGTGGTTATTAGCTATATTTGGCGAAACGAAACGAGCGATCACGAGAGAGCCATCTATTGATGAGCTTTGTAATCTCAATAATAACTAGAGCACTCTGAGAGCGCATACCTCCGCCAAGTGAGGCAACGGCAGCAAAAAATTCAAATTGGTTCTGAGATAATAATTTTTATTTGTATGAACTCCAAAATCTAATCAATTGTGCCTTTTTATATTAATAACAGCTTGTTCAATTTTCTTGAAGATCCGTTCATAACTTTTTGCGTTATACTGTTAACAAACGTTATAACACACATAAGTCAAACATACAAACGAACAAACCGATCTGCACCAAAATTTGATCATTTATGTCTTTTAACATTACAAACAAACCGTATAAATTTCATAAAGATTCATTCATTATTTTTTGAGTTATTGTGCTAACAAGCATACAATTAAAAACAGTGACAAACGAACGAACGAACAAACGGATCATTACAAAAATTTGGTCATTTACTCTTTGTCACATACCTAAAAAATTCATGTTAATTTTATCAAAATCCATCCATAACTTTTTGAGTTATGACATCGAGAAAAATGAGGCAGACAAACAAACGGATAGACATGTCTTTACCAAAAGTTAATCATCTGTTCATCCTAACATACCTAACAATCCCTGTAAATTTCATCCAAATCGGTTCAAAACTCTTTGAGTTATCTTGGTGACAGACAGACAAAGAGACAGACAGACAAATATACAGACAGACAAACACGACGAAAACATAACCTCCTTGGCGGAGGTAATGAGCTTTGGTGTTAATTGAAAATTTGTCAACAGAAGCTCGAAGTAAGTGCTTTAATTTCCTTATGCTGGGATGCGGAGTTTATTCGTCGCTCATTTGCATAATTTTCGCGTACCCTTCATTTGAAAGAGATGTTTCTGAGCATCTACCTGCGTCTCTTCGCTACTCGTTTCGTAATCGTCGTTATCGCTTTTCGGGTCGTCATTGCGACGCAGTTGGAGAGCGGAGGAGTCACCGGTGTAGCACCGGTAACCCAAACATTCGTGATTACAATACGCATCTTTGGAGTTCCAATGAGGTAAGCAAGGTTACGGTGACATCCGTGCGGAAATGCTAACATATTCCTGCTCTGCCTGTTATCGAAGTGAGCTCAACTGAGGTCCACCTGAGCCAGCAGGGCAGCAATAGCACTCGGGTCTGCAAGGGGCGGCGAAGAAGGCTCAAGACTGAACCCTACAACTCACTCCACCAATGACATTGGTAAGGATTTTACTGACCAGATGATGGCAAATGTTTTATGCCCATACATTGTCAAGGATTTCAATACAGCGCTCGATGCATATTAAAAAATCATATTCTCGAATAGCCTTAGCGAAGTTGACCGGTGACAGTCTCCAAATTTTAGGAAGATAGAGAAAATTTTAAGACTGAACTGTAAAGTTAACGCTGATAGACAATTGCTGACAAGAATAATTATTATAGAAAAGAGTAAGCCAAAACACGAGGTAATTCACAGAAAGCTACATGCGAAGGGTGTTACGATGCATAAATTTACTTCTCTAACTTCATGTTTGTTATCAGAGCTGGGCGCAGCTTGTTTGTAGTATCTTTCCGTTCCAGCGAACTCGACCTTTCAAGCCAAAGTCGTTCGGCCGTCTTCACGTCGAAAATTTTGACCCGTAGCCAAAGCCCTTTTCGCTAAAACACTCATAATTACAAGAAAATGAAGGAACTCACGGCTACGCTACCCAGTCGACAAAGCAGATCGTACCATTTTTGCAGTAACTAAAAGTGCTGCTACAAAGGTCGCTGACCAAAACACCTGCGACAAATATGGATCAGAACCATCTGTCGGCAAGCAAAAAAATAACTGTAGAGGGGATTTAAAAGACGCAAAAACCGTTAAACTACCTCGTCTAACTCTATCCCTTATTAGAATTACCAAATACTGACAGAAATACCTTGCCTGTCACAGCCCCTGCAGAAGTTAGCTGAGCGATTAGAGTTCGACTAAGACCACTGATGAACAGAGGTCTGTCAAGCAGCTCTACGACAAGTGCGTATTTATTTTGATGTCAGCGGGGCACCATGTCCAAATGACTGCATGGCATCTCATCCTTTGCTATATAATGCTGCTCTGTCAATATTAGATGGAGAAGAGCTTGGGTTATGATTGGTGCCCATATGGCATTATACGAAGTGGTTAGCATATAACATCGATGTTAACCCTTTGGTCTGCACCGCCGACAAGGAGCATACCTATGCTCCCACATCCTTATGTAATATTCCTACGTAAATTCTTGTAATCCTTATTTGTATCGGTTCTTGTGCCATACCTGCTCGATGTGGCATAAGCAAGGCTATTACTGCTGGAACGTGTAAGTCTCTCGACATTGGGCAGAACAGACACATCATTGCAGTTAGTGGAATAGGCTCATTTGGTATCCATGTAATTATAAATACAATTGAAATACTCCTCAGTGCCAAAAAACTTTTCTCAAGTATGTATAATGCATTGAATGCAGCTAGAAAATGTGGAGGATTGCAGGCTGTAATACGAAACTTCGGTACTTTGCGGATTTTGGGAGACTCACACGAAGGTTGTGGAAGCAGAAGACTATAAACTTAAAGAAGGCTGGCACAGATGTAATAATATTATTGGTATCAGTGCCGTGAACTGCCTAGTTCTTGGAAATATGGTGCACACACTTCATCTCACCATCGTGCATCGCACAACTAACAATTGTGAAATAAACATTCAATGAATAAGATATGATTATGCGTGGAGCATATCGAACTAGAGCACTCTGAGAGCGCATACCTCCACCAAGCGAGGCAACGGTAACGAAATATTCGAGTTGGTTCTGAAACCGTGGTATTCTTTGTTTCACCACCAAAATCTAATTATTTATGCCTTTGGCAGTAATAACAAATTCTGTATTTTCTAGCAAATCCGTTCATGTTTTTTCGAGTTCGAGTGCTAACAAACATTCTGATAAACATTAGTTGAACACACAAACAGGAAACCGCTCGTCACCGAAATTTAATCATTCATGTCTTTTAATATTATTAACAATTCTCGTAAATTTCATACAGATCCGTTCATAACTTTTTGAGTTATTTTCCTAATAAGCATAAAATCACACACAGCGGCAAACGAACGAACACACAAACAGATCATCACAAAAATTTGGACATTTATTATTTGTGATATACCTAACAACTCATGTAAATTCGATAAAAATCCGTAATTAACTTTTTGAGTTTTGGTACAAAGAAAAAATATGCTGACAAACTTACAAATGGCTGAACGGATCTTCACCAAAAGTTAATCATCTGTTACTGCTAACATGCCTAACAATCCATGTAAGTTTCGTGAAGATCCGTTCTCAACTTTTTAAAATTATCTTGGTAACTGACAAACAAACAGTGAAACGTGAAAAAAATATAACCTCCTTGGCGGAGGTAATATTGGTAACCATACATGGGAACAACGAGAATGTGTACATTGTGGATTCAAGAAATACAGCATTGCAAAAGTTAAAATGTGATAACGTCAGCTTTTGCTACACATCCAGTAGTGTAATTCTGTGTCCGAGAACATCTATAGCATTTTTATGCTATACTGTGAGAGTTTAGGCAGCAAGCAACATTCGATAAATTAGAAAAGGTAATCGATATCCGTGATATGTTTCACTTACCAAGTACGTACTGCTAGCGAGAGCAACCCGAATTAGAATTAATATCAGACTGGTAAAATAGTTCCGTCAAGCCGTCACCGGTTAAAGGAGATATCGTAACGGTTAAGATTCCCCATAAAGACTCTAAAACAAGCCGGGTATATATAGAATCGGGGCGAGAGACGGTGTATACATATAGAGAAATCTCAGAAACACCCACAAAATTGGCACCGCTATAGAGGAATTTCACCAAGACCGAACTGCCTTGATAAAATGGTCAGAATACAGTATATAGCATACGATTCCCGTAGTTCGAGCTCCAGTATTACAGAACCTATTTACTGAAATAGTTCTACGCCTTCAGCAACCTCACACGTCTGAGAAGCTAATTAGTGTAGGTTATCATGCCATGGACAGAGTGGAATCTCCATGTATTGTAACTAAATGCTTCCACTGAACTTAATGCGTCGTACGGGCTGATGAAGTAGTTCCATGTACACAATATCAGGTCGGTGCAAAAATTTGTGCTGATTTAAAATTTATCATGAGAATGAGACACTGCCTGTTTTTGAAAGTTTTATTCATAACAATAACGTCCTCTACTCTCCGTAACTTGATTCCACCCGTCGACGAGCTTATACATAAATGCTTCGCTTGTAAAATTCTTCATATTTTATAATGTGAAATGCGAATCCAAGTAACTCACTTTAAACAATCTTCTCGTGACGTCAACCTAAAGCCATCTAAATGGCATTGTAATCCTCGAAAAAGTCATAATCTCAGGGGCTTGGTTTGGAGAACGTACTGCATGGGGCAAATTGCTCTAGGATAATTTTGGTCAGAAGCGCTGCGTGCATGAAGGCGAGTAGTGCCATGGTGGAAGACGACTCCCATTCTGTTGACGAAAGAAAGCCGCTTTTGGATCAAAGCAGCTTTCAAACCACAAAGCTGATCTCAAGAGAGATTAGCAGTAATGTTTTACTTGTTGCTTAAAAGTTCGTAATAGATGCTCCCTTCATTACCGTAAGCCATATGCTCAGCATCATTCTTTTTGGGTGGGGTCCTATTCTCTTTGCTGAATTGGTCTTTCTCCTCGATTTATCCACGGTCGCTGGCGCTTAACGTTATGATAGACAATCCATTTCTCATCAACTGTGAGAAGCTTATACGCAAAAGGGTGTCTGAAGGGGTCGTGAAAGTAAAATTCACAACAACGAGCATGTTGTCGCACGTTCTCTGGAGAGAGGAAGTTGATGCGGGACCCATATATTGCAGAAAAAGCTGAATGCAGCTTTGATAATCCAAAAGAAAAAGTTACAGATTACTCATGATTTTATGTTTAAGAAATAAGAATAGGTATTATATAAATTTAAATGATTTGAAAGTCCTCTCTTATAAATCCGAAAAAACTTCTGTACTGACCCCATATATACTATACACATACCTATATAGATCACTTACAGTTAGGAAAAACAATCTTTTCTGGAGGTGTTCTTCAGTACATTTACGAGATTTGACTGCTGTACATAACATTTTGTACAAAGAACTTTTTTGATATCCACACCCACATGTGCTTGGTAACCTGCAGTACAGTATTTGGTTGCGTTAAGTAGAAACTTCTCCGTGTGGTACGAGAGGACAAGACTAAATTATAAAATAAAGGGTTAAGTGGGACATTCTCTATATGTGCGTAGACCACTGGTTCCAATCCTTTTTTATGCTTTGCGGCCTTCGCCCCCAGGAAGCTTCTGCCATGATTTCGCACCCGTACAAAATTATTTACTCATACGATGATAGAATGAAACTATAGTAAATTTGTGCAATATGCCCATGTTCATCTTCCAGTGACATAGAAATAATCCAAGATCTCACACCCTCTAAAAAGTTATATCGCACACCCAAAGGGTGCGAGCAGCCCTGTTTGGGAACCTCTGGTGCAGAACATCCTCAGCGTGACCACATCCTGTACGGAAGAACAGATCCATAAAGTTCTCACCACATCACGGCTGCGATTGCGATCTTTATACGCCTCTTGGGGGAGGTTACGGACACTCGGGCAGGCCATCATCTGAAGGAATTTCAATTTGATTCTGTGCACCATTGCTTTTGCCACCTTCACTTGCGCGACGCCACCGCGGCATTCGAAACTGGCAAGCGTCTAAAATAAGAAGCAGAGAGAGCGTAGAAGAAACAATACACAGTAAGTGTGGGTGAGATTTTAGTGTAACATTTTGGCACAAAAGCTTAATAAATTAAAATAAAGTCATGAATGCGGTTGGCAGTTCTGCTTTATTTGTTTGCCTAAATGCATCTAATGCCACAGTAAAGCGGTATAGACGTGATCTATGCACACTAGGCGCTTGCTGTACTATGACGTGAAGAAGCCTAGACCAATAAGGGTGAATATATTACTTCGTGAAAAATCGGTGTACAGCGAAGAGTTATAGGAAGCTTGACGAAGCGCCCCTATTACACAGAGAAAATCTAGAAAAATCGAACCAAATGCTAGAGCCAAAAAAACATTTGGCTGTAAAGACCAGCACGGAAAGTTTGTCACTCCCAAGACATTGCATACACTGCAAATGAGCCTCGTAGTCATAGATAACGGTAAAGGTAAAGTCAACCTGACGGCACCCTCCACGGGGAAACCTACACGCACTGGTTCATGCTGCAAATATTGGCCAACTAGCACCAGAGAAGTAAGTTCTAGTACACAGCTGCAGTCGATCCCGGGTTGTTGAGAACTATGGCACCATCGACGGAAGGCTCAACGATCTGCAACCCTCCCTACCCTCTCATTTTTCAGCAAGGCTAGTGCCCCTCCCCCTGGTAGCTGTGCATCGGTTGGCTTAGCTCTCGATCCCCGCTCCTGTAGTTCACCAGTTCAGCACGCAAGACCTGCTGCTACCGTGAGTATATTATGTCGGTTTAGATATGAAAATGAATTTGGGTGAGTTGAAAAAGAGAGACAATTCTTGGTATCCTCTATATTAGTGCGAAGAACTTTCTTTTTCAGACTTCATATTTGCATGGGTTTGATTGAAGGCTTTATTTGCAATAGTTGTCTAGAGATTGCTCTCTGTCTAAGAAAAGCGGTGTTGTACTTACAGTACAAAAGAATCATTCAAAGCATCTACAATGCATCTGGTGATGCACCTTTCTATATGAATCTTGCACAAATGCCAGGTACCCTATTTAGGTGCCTGGTGAAGAATCTGCTAAAAAACTGGCGGAACACAAATAGCAAAGATGTCGCAATCACTAGGTACCGATTTCACGGAAACATCTGGGATTGAGCGACTGGCGGAACACAAGATGGCGACATGTATACAGGTTTCAGTCTTTCGATGTTTGTCATGACCGATAGCTCTAGCTAGCTATAGAATTTATTGATATCCGCATAAAATGTGTTTTCAAACCTATCATGGCCATGGCCCAACCAATATCTGGAGAGGCCTCATTTCTAAATAAGTTTACTTTCAAAAAACATGAAGCGACGATCAACTTGTTACGCTGATCGTAATTTTTACCAGTGATCCCTCACTATCAATGAGACAAAAATCTCACGTTTCCCAAGTATTCACATGGAGACGCAAAATTTACGACTGGCATTGAGGGTTGCCTTCATGCACTACAGTTCAATAACAAAGCGTTACCCGGCCTTTGGGGAGCCCGAACGTCAAGAAGGATTACCATTCAGGGAAAACTCAGTTTGCAGACAACTGCAATGGGATCAAACTGCAATTTTCACGATTTGTAAGTTCAGTTCTAAATTTCAAGGCAGTCACGCGCCGCTGCCACGGCCCTACTGAGTGCGAGTCCGAAACCCAGTACTTTCCGCCTCTATTCCTATGACAAGTAAATAATACAAAAGGATTATCACTTCGTTTAATCTCAATTAATCCTTCAAGTATCTTCAGAACCCAGAAGTTTTAGTAGCGCAGTCGAGGCATCTTCAAAAATCCCATCAAGTTCACCACATTACGACTAACTTGTGGCGAAAAGCAAGGAGACCAAGTGGGATGTGGCACAGAACGATGGACAGGGGATCTCGCGGTCTCTCAGCACAATTCAAACATCTCATATGAACATTGGAAGACTCAAGCAAGAGCCTGTGGCGGGCAAAAGCAAGCGTGAGCTCGAGCTCTTGGCACAGGGCCCGTGAAGGCCACACCCTGAGCCACAAGGTTGTGCTGAGATCTCCCTAAATATCTAATGATGAAATGCCTACAGTATCGTACTCACTGTGCCCATGCACAGGGCGTATTGCTTGTAGGTGTACACATGTAAGATCATTGTAACAAGTACATTAGTCAAGATAGCTTATAATAAATAGATGAAATATGAGGCCCAGTTCCGAGAGGAGAAGAGTCTTAGGTTTCGGCTCGCTCCGAGCCATTACTGGTATACTAAAATATATTTTTATACTCCAAACGCAAAAGGGCAAGCAACGGAGTGATTGTCCAATTATGGTGAGCAGCGGCAGATCCATGGAGAAAAACTAATATATTCCAGCAATTTTTATCAAACGGTACAGCTCTGATTTACGAGTTATTCCTATGTGATCAGCTTCAGCAATAAAGCAGAAGAAAAATAATATGTACCGAAGCTCAAGTCACACAATGTCATATTGCAGCAACACTCTCACTGCTCATGAATCTAACATCGCAAATAAACACTTTACATGACACTTCGCAAGCTGCCTTCTGATCGCAGGACAGATTCATTAAGGCGAGCTCATAAGGAAGTCAAATGATTGTGCGCCTGAGCTTTGTTCAATGTCCAAACACGTTACGGTGTCCGCTAAATAACAGAAAAGTGAATGTTTTTTGTGAGACCCAGTTTACTTGATATGTACAGAAATAGGCGAAACTTCACTACTGGCACTTAAACAGTCATATTTATAGGGCCCCAGCTAAACAATAATTCCACCACTGTGTGACCGCGCCTTAGGACACTAATATCCTTTAAGAGTTTCTCTATGGGAAGAGGCTCACACGACAGTCAACTGATGGAATCCTCGCAGAGAAGAATCCGGAAGTTCAAGTACGTCCTGTAAACACAGTTGAGTGTCTATCGAAAGGTGCAATGAAAATGTTTACCATCAAGCCAGCGGGCTAAAGCAAGTGTTATTGGTAAATATTTATACGGTTTTACGTGGGAATAGGTAACTCAGAAAGTAGTGGAATGTCTGCTACTTAAAACGACACAGCAACGCATTCCAGTGATGAGCTGATGGAATATGTTTAATTGAATGCCGTGTGGAACGGGCTTAAAAAACGAACACAAACAAAGACAAGCAGAGAAACCATGCTTGTAGCAGCTATGATGGGATACCTGCGTTCCACGGTTAAGCGTCATATAACAAGTGTTCATATTCAATACTGCATAGCACTATTTCCATAAATAATTCAAAAGTGCTGCTATTGTCGAACTCATTTTCTCTTTAATCATAAGAAGCAGTTGAAGATTATGAAAACTCTAATTCTGCCCCACATTACCAAAGAGCAGCATGAAATTTGTCCGATATAAATTGCTCAAATTAAGCTTTTTTTTAGGACTCATGTTAAATATAGGGAGTAGGGGAAGGATTTAATGCTTGCTCTGAATTTTTATTTCTTCTTTTCTTGTGGAGAATAGGTACTAGTGGAGTTCACTCAACTGTGAAACCTTGTGTTCTGAGTACATGATTATTGTTTTGAAGCCAAGATTAAAGGCCTGCTCAAACAAAATTCGTGCGCCATTAACTCACTAAAATTTGCTAACTCAGACTGTTCCAGATAAAATAATTGTGAAACTTTTAGTCGAAGTTTTAGATTCTAGGAAAGAACGAAAGTTTTAAATTTGGAAACAAAGTTGCTCACTGCAACTGTTTGGAAGCAACGTTTGACGACCAAGCAGAGACTTAGTGTTGTTGGCATGATGAAAACCGGCCTATCTCACCGCCAAATGGCTCAGAGGCGTGGTTGTGGTCGCCGTGTGATAGACAGGTTGGCCGTGAGGTATTAAGGGGCAGGACGGGTTGTTCGCCGCCCTAGAAGCGGACTTCCCAGGGTGACTAGAGGATGCCTACATTGTCTTGAGTGGAAGCCGCATCAGTATAAATCTGAGGAGTTCGTCAAGGCTGAGAGATGACTTCCGAGCTGGCAGTAGTATGCGAGTATCTGACCACTGCGAGTAATCGTCTCAATGTTCATGGCACGACGACCTCTGCTCAGTTCGGTACTCACCAGACAGTAAATAACCAATAGGTTGACTTGGTGTCGTACTTAACCTGGACCGTGGCTAATTAGCGTTTATGAGGGTATATTCTTGCGGGCCCTTTCCCAGCCACAATATATTTGGACCTCAGAGCCCCAAAGGGTCCCTAGTGCCTTTACCGCAGATGTTGCAGCTTGCCGCACTTCCTGCTGATGAGGTTAGTATTGTAGAGTTACGTTGGTTCTTAATACTTGCCCTTCTGTTTCGGGAGCTGGGCCGCTGATCGAGCTGACTGACCTATTCCCGCTAGACTTCTACCTACTTCTACCTGCGCGGCGTAGCTAAGCGAAAGCGTTCAGCCGGGCCCGGGGGTTGGAGATACAAAACTTGCGTCTTTTTCCTGTCAGTAGCGTACTGACCGCTTTGAAACCTCCCGGCAGGAAAGCCGAGGCAAAAATAATTGATAAATTCAAACGAGACGTAGCTACCTCGCGCCCTAGTGGCGCACGAGCCTGTGTTAAGCCACAGGAATAGGTCGGCGCGATAAAGACACTGTGTCCCTGATGCTCTAGTAAAAATTGTATTACAACTACAACTAGCATATATGATGTTATTCTCTGGCAAGTCCAGGTTCATGGTCACCCCACGGATGGCCGAGCCGTGTTTGGTGGTGAACAGCATGCGCCCGAAAACGTCATGCATCGGGACCGTTGAAGTTCTGGATCAGAAAGGGTGGGGCCTCATATAGTGGGCTGAGCGACCATATTTTAATGTCGTGTGTGGCAGTTATATGGCGAGAGATAAGGAGATATCCTGAAACTAAAAGTTGTTAGAGCTATGAAGCAGCTAGGGCCGAATGCAGTGCATCAGGATGACCACGCCAGACCATGGACACTGATCCAGAGCAATCGATCAATTCTTTGAGGATGAGAGCACCAATCACATAAATACATGGGCTTGGCCTGCACGTTCACCCGGCCTCAATCCTATACAGCATCTGTTTTAGATATGTTGGATACAATGGATAGGCAGGTCATGTGCGGGAATCATCAACCACAGATCAGTTCAGAAGCTGACTCAATGTCTCCAGGATGAGTGGCGGGGTGTCCCACAAGAATAGTTCCACACCCACACGCAGTATGAGGAGCAGGTCGTTGATGTTCAGGGCGATATTGCAGTTACTGAGGACAGTTTTTTAAACACAGTTCCTTCATGACCAGCCCTGTGTGTACTCGGATGTTTGGACTCGTTAACTTGGAATCTTGTCAACAAATTAATACAGATATAATGTTCATTTGTTCGGTTAATAATTGATGAAATGTTATATTTTTAGAGGAAATAAAAATTCACAAGCAGCAAGCTGGATATCCCAAAATCCCCTGTGTTTGTAAAATTAGGCCCACTCTTATTTCGAACAGTTTATTATATCTGAGCAAATTGTATTTTACTGAGCACATGTTGCGACTAAGTGGATACTTTAGTACCTTGGAACACACTGTACCTGTTTTTCTAAGTTTACCTTGGATCAGTACTTTGAGAAATTAAACGCGTATTGATGCTGTAAAATATGATTAAAATTAGTCTATAACATGGAATAAATTCGCAGCTGTTCTCTTCAGTAATTACTAGGTACATTAAAAATCGAAGAAGGAAATACGAAGCCCGTACTATGATGTCGGTGCATGACGTGATGACAATGAATATATCAAACAGTAATAACGTATAAAATTAAAGAAGCAATGTCAAGAAGGGAAAAATTGTGGCGTCAGACTCATTGCTGAGAAAGCAATACAAATGTCGGCAGAATATTTGCAGAAAATAGCAACATCGCGCTACAGAAGTGCAACAGTCCGAGCTTTGCTTGCCCAGCAAAATACGAAAGAAAGTATAAAAGTATGTAGGATTATCAGCAGAATCTCAGGAAAAGCAACGGCCTTTGGCAAGTTCACTGCCAGGAAAATGAAATACCGCTGTGATCAGACTTAAAAAAAGGAATGGGAATGTAGTAATATTCAAATTTCTACAAAACGAATTGATTTCAAAGTTTAACTAGATTTTTTTGTGGCTTTTGCCATCCAAAATTCACTCCGAAAATTCGGCGACTAGCACGGTTTAGGCAATTTCAAAAATTTATTTTAAATTTTCGTGCGAACACAAACGAGTAGGTTATAAGCGACGTAAAGCCAAAAAAAAAAGAATTACTATAAACATTTCCACAGAGGCTTCTCAAATCCCTTGTAATCAATTCCTCTTACGTATTTCAAATTCTTCGCCTGCATCGACGAGCGGGCAAATAGAGCAAGTTTTCTGCATTGTTCAGGAGTAATCTTTTTCCACTCCTCGCTGACAAAAAAAAAACTTAGAAGAGAAGACAGAAGAACGAAACGCCCGTGCGGAGGGTCCCTTCGGTGGCCACCACATGGGAGCATGTTGGAGCTCCATGCAAGGGATGGATTGCTTCGCTGGCCCGCCTCGCGGAACTGAAGGGGAGGCATAGGCTAGAGAACCTACCTAACGCTACAAGTACTACAGAACTACAACTACTGTAGAAAAGGCGATCGGAACAGCTCTTGGGTGAGTGAGGCCGGCATATATTCTGAGAGGGAAAGGGCCCGCCAATATAGAACACTGGGAGCAACTAGCTATAGGTATAGTCTTAACAGACCACGTTCAGATTAAAACTATAGTCTTAAAGTGGTCTACCAGGATTTTCGGAGCTGTACAGGGAGAGGTTTCATGAAACGAACTAAGAATTCTGGAAATGAAGCAGTTCAACTTTTCATCTATCTGGCGACTGTAGAAGGGAATATTACTTCATCATGCATCTTACAGTTTTTGTTGCAAGAGATTCTATTGTAGCTCAACATTCTAAGATGGTTTCATATTATTGCTAGAGTTTAACCAGCTAAATAACACCGTTTACTTTACGAGTTGCGACATGAACGATGGAGTCCCTCTGAAGGGTTTCTGATGCCCTTCGGTATAAGGTTCGTTAAGGAAATCAATAATTCGATACTGGTTCAATGTCCTTTAATTTTTCAATCACTGAACACGTGCCAATAATCAAATAAGGAACAGTATTGGCAAGTTTCAAATTATT
>LQNS02278094.1:47809112-47823438 GCA_001587735.2 Parhyale hawaiensis | reverse complement strand
TATTATTCCTATGTTAGTATTAAGCATGAAAACCTCAGGATACTGTGTCCTAACCTTGTTGGACGCAGTCTCCAGATGAGAAATAAATGGGATTATTATTATTATTATTATTATTATAGCATACGATTCCCGTAGTTCGAGCTCCAGTATAACAGAACTTATTTTACTGAAATAGTTCTACGCCTTCAGCAACCTCACACGTCTGAGAAGCTAATTAGTGTAGGTTATTATGCCATGTATAGAGTGGAAGCTCCATGTATTGTAACTAAATGCTTCCACCGAACTTAATGCATCGTACGGGCTGATGAAGTAGTTCCATGTACACAGTATCAGGTCGGTACAAAAATTTTTGCTGATTTAAAATTTATCATGAGAATGAGAAACTGCCTGTTTTTGAAAATTTTATTCATAACAATAACGTCCTCTGCTTTCCGTAACTTGATTCCACCTGTCGACGAGCTTATATATAAACGCCTCGCTTGTACTCTTGAAATTTTATAATGTGAAATGCGAATCTAAGTAACTCATTTTAAACAATCTTCTCGTGACGTCAACCTAAAGCCATCTTAATAGTTTTGTAATCCTCGAAAAAGTCAGAACCTCAGGGGGCTAGGTTTGGAGAACGTGCTGCATGGGGCAACTTGTCTTAACTTTGGTCAGCAGCGCTGTGTGCATGTGGGCGAGCAGTGCCACGACGGAAGACGACTCCCATTCCGTTGACGAAAGAAAGCCGCTTTTGGATCAAAGCAGCTTTCAAACCACAAAGCTGATCTCAAGATAGATTAGCACTAATGTTTTACTTGTTGCTTAAAGTTCGTAATAGATGATCCTTTCATTACCGTAAGCCATGTGCTCATCATCATTCTTTTTGGATGGGGTCCTAATCTCGGTTACTGAATTGGTCTTTCTCTTCGATTTATCCACGGTCGCTGGCGCTTAACGTTATGATAGGCAATTAATTTCTCATCAACTGTGAGAAGCTTATACGCAAAAAGGTGTCTGAAGGGGTCGTGAAAGTAAAATTCACTACAACGACCACGTTGTTGCACGTTCTCTGGAGGGAGGTAGTTGGTGCGAGATCCATATATTGCAGGAAAAGATGAATGCTGCTTTGATAATCCAAAAGAACAAGTTACAGATTGCTCTTAATGTTATGTTTTGGAAATAAGAATAGGTATTATATAAATTTAAATGATTTGAAATTCATCTCTTATAAATCGGAAAAAAAACTTCTGTACTGACCCCATATATACTTTACACATACCTCTATAGATCACTTACAGTTAGGAAAAACAATCTTTTTCTGGAGGTGTTCTTCGGTACATTTACTAGATATGACTGCTGTACATAACATTTTGTACTAGGAACTTTTTTGATCTCCACAACCACATGCGCTTGGAAACCTGCAGTACAGTACTTGGTTGCGTTAAGAAGAAACTTCTCCGTGTGGTACGAGAGGACAAGATTGAATCATAAAATAAAGGGTTAAGTGGGACATTTTCTATATGTGCGTAGACTACTGGTTCTAAATCTCTTTTATGCTTCGCGGCCTTCACCCCCTAGGAAGCTTCTACCATGATTTCGCACCCGTACAAAATTATATGCTCATATGATGATGATAGAATGAAACTATAGTAAATTTGTGCAATATGCCTATGTTCATCTTCCAATGACATAGAAATAATCCAAGATCTCACACCCTCTAAAAAGTTATATCGCACACCCAAAGGGTGCGAGCAGCCCTGTTTGGGAACCTCTGGTGCAGAACATCCACAGCGTGACCATCTCCTGTACGGAAGAACAGATCCGTAAAGTTCTCACCACATCACGGCTGCGATTGCGATCTTTATATGCCTCTTGAGGGAGGTTACAGACGCTCGGGCAGGCCATCATCTGAAGGAATTTCAATTTGATTCTGTGCACCATTGCTTTTGCCACCTGCACTTGTGCGACGCCACCACGGCATTCAAACCTGGCAAACGTCTAAAATAAGAAGCAGAGAGAGCGTAGAAGAAACAATACACAGTAATTGTTTGTGAATTTTAGTGTAACATTTCGGAACAAAAGGTTAATAAATTAAAATAAAGTCATGCATGCGGTTGGCAGTTCTGCTTTATTTGTTTGCCTAAATGCATCTATGCCACAGTATAGCGGCATAGACGTGATCTATGCACACTAGGCGCTTGCTGTACTAGGACGTGAAGAAGCCTAGACCAGTAGGGTGAATATATTACTTCGTGAAAAATCGGTGTACAGCGAAGAGTTATAGGAAGCTTGACGAAGCGCCCCTATTATACAGAGAAAATCTAGATAATCGAGCCAAATGCTAGAACCAAAAAAACATTTGGCTGTAAAGACCAGCACGGAAAGTTTGTCACTCCCAAGACAATGCATACACTGCAAATGAGTCTCGTAGTCGTAGATAACGGTAAAGGTAAAGTCAACCTGACGGCACCCTCCACGGGGAAGCCTACACGCACTGGTTCATGCTGCAAATATAGGCCAACTGGCACCAGAGAAGTAAGTTGTAGTACACAGCTGCAGTCGATCTCGGGTTGTTGAGAACTATGGCACCATCGACGGAAGGCTCAACGACCTGCAACCCTCCCTACCCTCTCATTTTTGAGCAAGGCAAGTGCCCCTCCCCCTGGTAGCTGTGCATCGGTTGGCTTAGCTCTCGATCCCCGCACCTGTAGTTCACCAGTTCAGCACGCAAGACCTGCTGCTACCGTGAGTATATTATGTCGGTTTAGATATGAAAATGAATTTGGGTGAGTTGAAAAAGAGAGACAATTCTCGGTATCTTCTATATTAGTGCGAAGAACTTTCTTTTTCAGACTTCATATATGCATGGGTTTGATTGAAGGCTTTAGTTGCAATAGTTGTCTAGAGATTGCTCTCTGTCTAAGGAAAGTGGTGTTGTACTTACAGTACAAAAGAATCGTTCAATGCATCTGGTGATGCACCTTTCTATAGGAGTCTTGCACAAATGCCAGGTACCCTATTTAGGTGCCTGGTGAAGAATCTGCTACAAGACTGGCGGAACACAAATAGCAAAGATGTCGCAATCACTAGGTACCGATTTCACGGAAACATCTGGGACTGAGCGACTGGCGGAACACAAGATGGCGACATGTATACAGGTTTCAGTCTTTCGATGTTTGTCATGACCGATAGCTCTAGCTAGCTATAGAATTTATTGATATCCGCATAAAATGTGTATTCAAACCTATCATGGCCCAACCAATATCTGGAGAGGACTCATATCTAAATAAGTTTACTTTCAAAAAACATGAAGCGACGATCAACTTGTTACGCAGATCGTAATTTTTACCAGTGATTCCTCACTATCAATGAGACAAAAGTCTTACGTTTTCCAAGTATTCACATGGAGACGCAATATTTACGACTGGCACTTGAGGGTTGCCTTCATGCAGTACAGTTCAATAACAAAGAGTTACCCGGCCTTTGGGGAGCCCGAACGTCAAGAAGGATTACCATTAAGGGAAAACTCAGTTTGCAGACAACTGCAATGGGATCAAACTGCAATTTTCACGATTTGTTAGTTCAGTTCTAAATTTCAAGGCAGTCACGCGCCGCTGCCACGGCCCTACTGAGTTCGAGTCCGAAACCCAGTACTTTCCGCCTCTATGCCTATGATAAGTAAATAATACAAAAGGATTATGACTTCGTTTATTCTCAATCCTTCAAGTGTCTTCAGAACCCAGAAGTTTTAGTAGCGCAGTCGAGGCATCTTCAAAAATCCCATCAAGTTCACCACATTACGACTAACTTGTGGCGAAAAGCAAGGAGACCAAGTTGGAAGTAGCGCAGAACGATGGACGGGGGATCTCGCGGTCTCTCAGCACAATTCAAAAATCTCAAATGAACATTGGAAGACTCAAGCAAGAGCCTGCGACGGGCAAAAGCAAGCGTGAGTGCGAGCTCTTGGCACAGGGCCCATGAAGGCCACACCCTGAGCCACAAGGTTGTTCTGAGATCTCCCTAAATATCTAATGATGAAATACCTACAGTATCGTACTCACTGTGCCCATGCACAGGGCGTATTGCTTGTAGGTGTACACATGTAAGTTTTTTGTAACAATTAGATTAGTCAAGATAGCTTATAATAAATAGATGAAATATGAGGCCCATTTCCGAGAGGAGAAGAGTCTTAGGTTTCGGCTCGCTCCGAGCCATTACTGACATACTAAAATATTTTTTTATACTCCAAACGCAAAAGGGCAAGCAACAGAGTGATTGTCCAATTATGGTGAGTAGCGGCAGATCCATGGAAAAAAACTGATATATTCCAGCAATTGTTATCAAACGGTACAGCTCTGATTTACGAGTTATTCCTATGTGATCAGCTTCAACAATAAAGCAGAAGAAAAACAATACGTATCGAAGCTCAAGTCACACAATGTCATAATGCAGCAACGCTCTCACTGCTCACGAATCTAACATCGCAAATAAACACTCTACTTGCCACTTTGCGAACTGCCTTCTGATCGCAGGACAGATTCATTAAGGCGAGCTCTCACGAAAGTCAAATGATTGTGCTCCTGAGATTTGTTCAATGTCCAAACACGTTACTGTGTCCGCTAAAGAACAGAAAAGGGAATGTTTTTGTGAGTCTCAGTTTACTTACAGAAATAGGCGAAACTTTACTACTGGTACTTAAACATTCATGTTTATATGGCCACAGCAAAACAATAATTCCACCACTGTGTGACCGCGCCTTATGTCACCAATTTCCTAAGAGTTTCTATATGTGAAGGGGGCTCACACGACAGTCAACTGATGGAATCCTCGCAGAGAAGAATCCGAAGGTTCAATTACGTCCTGTAAACACAATTGAGTGTCTATCGAAAGGTGCAATGAAAATGTTTATCATCAAGCCAGCGGGCTAAAGCAAGTGTTATTGGTAAATATACGGTGCGAATAGATAACTCAGAAAGTAGTGCAATGCCTGCTACTTAAAACGACACAGCAACGCATTCTAGTGATGAACTGAGGGAATATGTTTATTTGACTACCGTGTGTAACCGGCTTAAAAAAACGAACACAAGCAAAGGACAAGCAGAGAAACTACGCTTGTATGAGCTATGACAGGATACCTATTTTCCACGGTTAAGCGTCATATTATAAGTGTTCATATTCACTACTGTATAGCACTGTTGTTGTCAATAATTCAGATGTGCCACGATTGGCGATCTCATTTCCTGTAAGAAGCAGTTGAAGATTATGAATGCTCTAATTCTGCCCCCCCCCCATTACCAAAGAACAGCCTGAAATTTGTCCTATATAAATTGCTCAAGTTAAGCTAATTTTTTTTAGGACTCATGTTAAATATAGGTAGGAGGGGAAGAATTTAATGCTTGCTCTGAATTTTTGTTTTCTGTTTTCTTGTGGACAATAGGTACTAGTGGAGTTCACTCAACTGTGAAACCTTGATATCTGAGTAGATAGTTACCTCCGCCAAGGAGGTTATGTTTTCGTCGGGTTTGTCTGTCTGTCACCAAGATAACTCAAAAAGTTATGAACGGATTTTTATGAAATTTACACAATTTGTTTGGTATATTACGAAGAGTAATTGAGCGAATTTTTGTGATGATCTGTTGGTTCGTTAGTCACCGTTTCTAATTCTATGCTTGTTACCACAATAGCTCAAAAAATAATGAATGGATTTTTATGAAATTCATAGGAGTTGTTATTAATGTTAAAAGACACGAATGATTAAATTTTGGTGCAGATCGTTTTGTTCGTTTGTATGTTTGACTCATGTTTGTCATAATGTTTGCTAGCAGCATAACTCAAAAAGTTATGAACGGATCTTTACGAAAATTACGTAAGCTGTTAATACCATCAGAGGGCACAAATCATTAGATTTTGGAGTTGATACGAAGGAAATCATGGTTTTCAAGCCAAGTTGAATTTTTCGTTACCGTTGCCTCGCTTGGCGTAGGTATGCGCTCTCAGACTGTTCTCGTTATTATTTTGAAGCCAAGACTAAAGGCCTGCTCAAACAAAATTGGTGCACCATTTACTCACTGAAATTTGCAAACTCAGACTGTTCCAGACAAATCACTGTGTAGTTAAAGTCTTAAATTCTAAGCAAGAACGAAAGTTTTAAATTTGGAAACAAAGTTGCTCATTGCAACTGTTTGGAAGCAACGTTTCACGACCAAGCAGAGATTTACTGTAGTTGACATGATGAAAACCTGCCTATCTCACCGCCAGATGGCTCAGAGGCTTGGTTGTGGTAGCCGTGTGATAGAAAGGTTGGCCGTGAGGTATTAAGGCGCAGGACGGGTTGTTTGCCGGCCTAGAAGCTGACTTCTCAGGGTGACTACAGGATGCCTATATTGTCTTGAGTGGAAGGTGCATCAGGATCAATCTAATCTGAGGAGTTCATCAAGGCTGAGAGATGACTTCCGAGCTGGCAGTGGTATGCGAGTATCTGACCACACGATCCGTAATCGTCTCAATGTTTACGGCACGACGACCTCTGCTCAGTTCGGTACTCACCAGACAGCAAATAACCAATAGGTTGACTTGGTGTCGTACTTAACCTGGACTGTGGCTAATTAGCGTTTATGAGGGTATATTCTGGCGGGCCCTTTCCTTGCCACAATATATTTGGACCTCAGAGCCCCAAAGGGTCCCTAGTGCCTTTACCGCAGATGTTGCAGCTTGCCGCACTTCCTGCTGATGAGGTTAGTATTGTAAAGTTACGTTGGTTCTCAATACTTGCCCTTCTGTTTCGGGAGCTGGGCCGCTGATCGAGCTGACTGACCTATTCCCGCTAGACTTCTACCTTCTTCCACCTGCGCGGCGTAGCTAAGCGAAAGCGTTCAGCCGGGCCCGGGGGTTGGAGATACAAAACTTGCGTCTTTTTCCTGTCAGTAGCGTACTGACCGCTTTGAAACCTCCCGGCAGAAAAGCCGAGACAAAAATCATTGATAAATTCAAACGAGACGTAGCTACCTCGCACCCTAGTGGCGCACGAGCCTGTGTTAAACCACAGGAATAGGTCGGCGCGATATAGACTCTGTGTCCCTCATGCGCTAGTAAAAATTGTATTACAACTACAGCTAGCGTATATGATGGTGTTCTCTGGTGAGTCCAGGTTCATGGTCACCCCACGGATGGCCGAGCCGTGTTTGGTGGGAGGTGGTCAACAGTATGCGCTCGAAAACGTCATACATCGGGACCGTTGAAGTTCTGGATCAGAAAGGGTGGGGCCTCATCTAGTGGGCTGAGCGACCATATTTTAATGTCGTGTGTGGCATTTATATGGCGAGAGATAAGGAGATATCCTGAAACTAAAAGTTGTTAGGGCTATGAAGCAGCTAGGACCGAATGCAGTGCATCAGGATGACAACGCCAGACCATGGACACTGATCCAGAGCAATCGATCAATTCTTTGAGGATGAGAGCACCAGTCACATAAATACATGGGCTTGGCCTGCACGTTCACCCGGCCTCAATCCCATACAGCATCTGTTTTAGATATGTTGGATAGGCAGGTCATGTGAGGGAATCATCAACCACAGATCCGTTCAGAAGCTGACTCAATGGCTCCAGGATGAGTGGCGGGGTGTCCCACAAGAACAGCTCCACACCCACACGCAGTATGAGGAGCAGGTCGTTGATATTCAGGGCGATATTGCAGTTACTGAGGACATTTTTTAAACACAGTTCCTTCATGACCAGCCCTGTGTGTACTCGGATGTTTGAACTGGTTAACTTGAAATCTTGTCCACAAATTAATGCAGATTGAATGTTCATTTGTTCGGTTATTAATTGATGAAATGTTACATTTTTGAAGGAAATAAAAATTCATAAGCAGCAAGCTGGATTTCACAAAATCCCCTGTGTTTGTAAAATTAGGCCCACTCGTATTTCGAACAGTTTATTATATCTGAGCAAATTCTATTTTACTGTGCACATGTTGCGACTAAGTGGATACTGTAGTACCTTGGAACACACTGTACCTGTTTTTCTAAGTGTACCTTGGATCAGTACTTTGAGAAATTAAACGCGTATTGATGCTGTAAAATATGATCAAAATTAGTCTATAACATGGAATAATATTCACAGCTGTTCTCTTCAGTAATTACTAGGTACATTAAAAATCGAAGAAGGAAATACGAAGCCCGTACTATGACGTCAGTTCATGACGTGATGACAATGAATATAACAAACAGTAATAACGTATAAAATTAAAGATGCAATGTCAAGAAGGGAAAAATTGTGGCGTCAGACTCATTGCTGAGAAAGCAATACAAATGTCGGCAGAATATTTGCAGAAAATAGCAACATCGCGATACACAAGTGCAACAGTCCGAGCTTTGCTTGCCCAGCAAAATACGAAAGAAAGTATAAAAGTATGTAGGATTATCAGCAGAATCTCAGGAAATGCAACGGCCTTTGGCAAGTTCACGGCCAGGAAAATGAAATACCGCTGTGATCAGACTTAAAAAAAGGAATGGGAATGTAGTAATATTCAAATTTCTACAAAACGAATTGATTTCAAAGTTTAACTAGATATTTTTGTGGCTTTTGCCATCCAAAATTCACTCCGAAAATTCGGCGACTAGCACGTTTTAGGCAATTTCAAAAATTTATTTTAAATTTTCGTGCGAACACAAACGAGCAGGTTATAAGCGACGTAAAGCAAAAAAAAAAAAAAAAAGAGTTACTATAAACATCTCCAAAGAGGTTTCTCAAATCCCTTGTAATCAATTCCTCTTACGTATTTGAAATTATTCGCCTGCATCGACGAGCGGGCAAATAGAGCAAGTTTTCTGCATTGTTCAGGAGTAATCTTGTTCCACTCCTCGCTGACAAAAAAAATTTAGAAGAGAAGATAGAAGAAAGAAACGCCCGTGCGGAGGGTCCCTTCGGTGGCCACCACATGGGAGCATGTTGGAGCTCCATGCAAGGGATGGATTGCTTCGCCGGCCCGCCTCGCAGAACTGAAGGGGAGGCATAGGCTAGAGAACCTACCTAACGCTACAACTACTACAGAACTACAACTACTGTAGAAAAGGCGATCGGAACAGCTCTTGGGTGAGTGAGGCCGACATATATTCTGAGAGGGAAAGGGCCCGCCAAAATAGAAGACTGGGAGCAACTAGCTATAGGTATAGTCTTAACAGACCACGTTCAGATTAAAACTATAGTCTTAACGTGGCCTACAAGGATTTTCGGAGCTGTACAGGGAGAGGTTTCATGAAACGAACTAAGAATTCTGGAAATGAAACAGTTCAACTTTTCATCTATCTGGTGACTGTAGAAGGGAATATTCCTTCATCATACTTTTTACAGTTTTTATTGCAAGAGATTCTATTGTAGCTCAACATTCTAAGGTGGTTTCATATTGTTGCTAGAGTTTAACCAGCTAAATAACACCGTTTACTTTACGAGTTGCGATATCAACGATGGAATCCCTCAATTAACTGGTTTTTCATCAGTAATTCTCTAACTTTATAGATCGAAAATTTAAAATAAATTGGAAATTATTGATACCTTATTTACAAATTTTTCTCACTGAAATATTGCATGAATAAAGAAAATCTTAAAAACTACAGAAAGTTCAGAATTTAAGTCATTTCCCCCAATAGCAACCTAAATATGTCAAACTTTTTCATTTCGCTTTCTAACATCGTTTACTAGTATCTCACTGCCGTAAATTATTACACTACTCTGTTTCTCAATATGTACAGTCGATTCCGCTCAATCCGTCCTCACTGGGACTGGCTGATTTGGCCACTATTGTTATTATAATACTTTGTTTAACCTCCGTAGCCGCTACCCAGGCGTTCCAACAGAGATGAACGTGCGGTATGCAAATACCACATAATTTGTCACATGGCCCCGTGCGCTACTACTGGCAAGGAAACAAGGCGCAAAGCATGAAACTAAGAAGAGGAGAAGACAAAAGGAAGGTATAGGAGTTCCGCGAAACACGTTGGCCGCCTCGATCAGCAGCTCACCTCGCCGTACAGAAATGAAAATATGGAAGGCCTACCTAACTTTACAAATTTAACCTCGTCAGCAGAAACCGCGGCCAGTTGCAACATCTGCGGAAAAGGCACTCGGGACAGCCCTTGGGTTCGTGAGGCCATATATATATATATATATATATATATTGTGGCAGGGAAAGGGCCTGCCAGAATATACCCTGACGGCATTTGGCCACTATAACCGGCTGGTCACAAAAAGCAAAGTTAACAACTTACGGTAAGTTTATGCTGAAATGTCGCTAATAAACACTCTTTCACGTCTTATGTTTTGCTGCTGTTACAATTACGGAAGGAAATGAGCCAACAAAAATAATTCACGAATGCTACATATGCAGATATTTCTTAATTGGATGCCAGAATGACGTCGTGGAATAGAAGCGATGCTAGCTAGCATCATCTGTTGACGATAAGAGCAACATTCTAGAGAACTTGTAAATTTAAACATACACTGGCCTATGTTTACTTATAAATGCCAACTAATAGGCAATGGCTTAGCACAACTAAAAAATTTTCCTTCATTTTTAAAGTTTTGCAGCTTGATTGTGAGCAAATTGATAGTAATTAAATAGATGGAACCTGTGAAAATTCTACAGAGCAAAAGCAATAGTCTTCAGTAACATCTCAGACCCGTATCATCCTAATTTTCCCCTATCTAATACTAAAGGAACCTGTGGCAATTCTACAGAAGAAAAGAATTATGCCTCAAATAGGATGCTCTCGGACCCGTATCATGTATACGAAGGTTGAAAAATGTTTTAAATCAGGCAGTGCATCTTCTACCTACGACCTGAGAGCAGTAGCAGCTTAAATTTGAACTCCACTTCCCAGGTCGTATCCAGGATACCTAGAGGAAGCCCTTATTTTCCCCTCTCTAATCCTAATATAATAAAACGCTTGGTGCATTTATTTATTTAGTAACCGCTACTGGAGGAAGCATATAGGCCGCAAATAGGCCAGGTTCCAGATTTTGTAATTTAGTCGCGTTTTCATGAACATCAATGACTAGGCTGCAGAAGATGGCGAAATTGGGATCCTTATCCCTTTACCTGAATGCACGTCTTGCTTGAAACACTCCTTGACATCGAAGCAAAAATATTTGCAGCTTTTGGAGTCTGATTATATAACTTTTTTATCTCAGGTCACGTCGTATAAATTTAGTTTATCATTAACGGAGCAGTCACGAAGGGATGATTTTTCACGGGCAGTAGATAATTACTTCTTCTAGCTTGCAGTCTTTCTTTGACGGAGCAGTTTTCTCTTCACAGGCCCAAATTTCAGCAGTTCAATGAAGCAGATATTTCAGTTTGAAAGGCTGTATCATGGATACGGTGCGTTCACACTGTATATAAGCCGACTGGAGTTTCATTCAAGTTTATTGCAGTGTTTTACTCAAGGTTTTACTTCTGCCTGTCAATATGGAAGAAGCACGTAAAAGAAGGAGAAGGAAAAAAAACAAGGATGAGAGTATGTCGAAGAAAGAATGAAAAAAATGAAGAAGCAAGTCAGAAAAGAGAAGATTCCGCACTGCAATACATGGCTCAATGCTATATTTATTGTGGTGATATTAAATTTATATTATAAATATCTTTTCACTTTCATTCAAAGAACGCTCAGACCAGCACCCGAACGTTCAGCACCAGCCGGCATGTGCCACCACCCGCAGGCCGATACTTCATAGTAATGAATGGCAACATCAGGCAGCACCACTGATGCCGGGGCCATAATATGCAAGCGCACGTTCAACCTCATCAGCGGATGTGCAGCTAGCATCTTGATCTCGGCATCGTATCTCTGATGCCGGCTTTTAGTGTATAACAGAATGACATACGAGCAGCACATCCACCAATGCAGTTGGGCGTGCGCTAGCACAGTGTGGTCCCGATATAAGGCACAGTAATACTTCTACCAGAGGTAGGTACTTGCGGCCCATTCACATAAGTTAAAAAGGCCGCACGCTGACTTTTGGCCCTTATTAACTACTGGGGCTGCGCTGTAAGTGGCCGCAACTGCCCACTTCTGCATTTCACGAAGCTCTGATTCTAATCGCTGATTTGTTCCTTACAAAGTACAGAAATTGTCAAAAATATAAAATTCATATGCACTGGTATTTAATTGAGGTATTTCACCTCGTAACAAATAGCCCTCGCGGAAACCCACATCCTGCCACCCATCAAAACCTCCACGACAAGAGACTGAAGGACGCGAACCAATAAATTTTCAACTTTCTCCAGCGACTATGCAGGGATATTGTTATTTGTGAATTGAATTTGTGATGTCTTCAGAGTCTGTACTGTAATATACGTCTGTGTGTGATAACCCTTCCATAGCTCACACCGAGCAGATTTTGCTTGCGGGCGAGGCAACAAGAGCAGCGCTACGCACTGTCGCCCCTACAGCATTACAGCACCCCTTCCGTTTTCCTACAGTAGGCGGCAATAATCAGCAAGCAAAAACTCCGTAAGGGTTACAGCAGTAAGACTCTAATACCGGGAGCACACTATACAAGAGCACGTTCAACTCGATGAACGGAGGTTTAACATTCATGTCGCTGATGCTGCCTACGCTCGTTGTGAATCGGGACGATGTGTGAGTCGCACGTCCGCTGGTAAGAAGTAGCGTGCGGCTGTACAGTGTGATCCCGGCATAGCACCGATCCCATTTGCAAAGGAGTATTTACAAACCAAACACATTTAATTTTTACAGAATTTGTGCAGCTTATTTCCAAACTTGCCATTAAACAAAAGCTGTAAATTTTCAATCCGTTTGCCTGTGTTCAAGAAACAGAGTACGCAATGCAATATTTACACAATTTAGCCCGTTTTGTTCGGCCTTCTAACGGAAATTCCCATTTTTTCGAATCTGTGATGTTATGAAACATGCAAAGTTATGAAGAATGATATTAGCAAAGAGGAGTTATATACTTATGTTTTTAATTCAAATCAATTCATGATCGAGAGTAGGTATCTATATCCAAATACTGTATTCATTTGAAATCTTGATTTTGCGAACTGTCGAGTAATTTTTTCTGTTAAAAGCTCGACGGAATCGCCAGTAACCTAGCAGTTCAAAAGTTTTTGTGGCACTTTTACATGGTTTTGGACTTTTAGAGTTAGCAGATAGACAAAAATTGTGACAAGTTATAAGTATTTTCTATTAGTATGCGTAAAAGAAAGCTGACAAAAGCCAAGTTTCATGACGTTCTTAAACAGTTCAACGACCACTGGTAAAAAACTTTGGATGGACTCACTTTCTGTTGATGTCGTAGCGAAGCGGTTGGTTCCAGAAGGACCCCACGAAGACTCTCTCCACTTCAGGTGTGTTGAGTATCTTACCAAGTGACCACATGAGAGCGCCGTAGACTCTCATCAGCTGCTGATGGTCGATCATATCGGCTTTGTTCAAAACAATGCGAATTTTATCGTGTTGACCGCGCAGTCGTTCTAAGAAGTGTCGAAATTCGTCAGAAATATCAAGCTTGTGAGCATCGAAAAGCAGAATAATTCGGTCGACCCTCTCAGCGAACCACTCGAGGACGCTGTGGAACTCGTACCCTCTGTCTAACCGCTGCTTCTCCCCAGACAGAATTCCAGGTGTGTCAATGATTGTGATGCCCTTAAGTACGCTGGAATTAAGCTGCGAACACTGGAACCTGTTGAGGAAAGTGTTGCCGTATTTCGAAAGCGCCTTGAAAGGTCTCTTCGGATCTACCACGAGTGCATTGCCTGGAATGATTCCTTCTGAGTGGGCATACGACACTGCGATGAAGCTGTCCGTCGTGGGCTCCGGACCTATTCTTATCCCTGGAAAATCTTTTTCCAGTAAATATCGGATGAAAGTTGTCTTCCCTGTTGAATACTGACCTACGAGTAGAATCATGGGCTTTGAATCAAAATCTGTGTCGTCAAGCGGGGGTGAGTGAAAATCATGAAATTTATAATGCGTTTCCAGCGGCTTTATCTTAGACTTATATACCATCTTCAGTCCCTCTACAACAGTCTCGCACAGTTCAAGAGTTTTCTTTTTCTTTTCATCTTTACTCCACGAAAACATGTTTGTGACGGTTTAACCTAATTCTTACACAAAACTGATTATAATTCACAGGACGGAT
The DNA here is from genome assembly GCA_001587735.2 of Parhyale hawaiensis. Taxonomy (NCBI): domain Eukaryota; kingdom Metazoa; phylum Arthropoda; class Malacostraca; order Amphipoda; family Hyalidae; genus Parhyale; species Parhyale hawaiensis. Next base: position 47,809,296 of record LQNS02278094.1, on the reverse strand, counting down.
ACAACTAAGTCCTCAACAGCACTAAACAAAGCACCGGGCCAGGGGCGAGGATGAGATCAGTAAGACTATGGCAGTGAAGGAGCGGCGACCACGAACCCAAGCACACGGTGAGGGTACACTGAGTGAGGGCAGGCGAGGGTTGCCCGATTACAGCAGGTACGAGCGAGTCATCACCGTCTGCGTT
>LQNS02278094.1:47782242-47804486 GCA_001587735.2 Parhyale hawaiensis | reverse complement strand
CCCTCCGTTGGTGATTCTGGGAGTGACGACGATTCTGACTGAACGTCATGTGGAAGAACCGCTACACACACACAGGTTAATGCTATCCTATAGCATGAGAACGCTGATCATTTTATTTTATTTTGTAACCATATTGAAAGGTCAACAACTATTCAAGTCTGAATTTGCAGGAGCTTCCTCGCAAAGTTATTGCTGCAAGCGATTGTTTCAATGGGTCCAAAAGAGCATTGACTGTGTTTGTGCAACTATAACTACAATACGTACAATGTAGGTATGCCAAATGATATGAAGTAAACATGTTATGAAATGCAATCTTATGCATCCTTAAAAATGTTATAGTTATGCATGCATAAAAGCATAAAATAACTTATTTCGTTCTGTCTATGTCCAGTGAATGAAGTGACACAACCAATGTCTTTGGCGCCAGAAGGGGTTATGTCCAATTTCGGCTGTTCCGCCCCAACGGAGTGACTATTTTGTCCCAAACGGAGAGACTATTTTGTATTCCAAAATGACCATCCATTTCATTAACCAATTCGTCAACATGTGGGCAAAGCACGAAACAAGAAATCGATTTCCTGATTTTTCAGTGAAGGTCAAAGTTTAAAATGCATTTTTCTCCTAAGCTGGATTTTGGACACAGCCAGTTCTGGCTCTAAGCCCTCGATATATAGAATACCTGAAACCAATTATTTTGAAAAAAAATGATAAGCGAGATAATCTTTAACGATGAGTTCCTATAGAGGTGGTAAACGTAAAGTCAACTCGGCCGCACACCCGAACTGGGAACCCCATACTCATGGTTCGTGCGCTGCAGGTATAGGCAGGTATACTCTATTTCTCCGACAGTACCTATCCACTCATATGCATTGCGTTAGACGCTCCTACCAATTGGGTTCATCATTTTGCTCTTTTAATATTAAAGTGTATTGCACTACGTACAGGTCTCAATATGCTTCCTGCTTCTAGTGTCCCACCTCATCCTCAGAAGTTAGGTGCGGCGGCCACTCAAACACGAGTGGACCCTTGCTGGGGATCATCTGTCAATGTTGGTGCTTGTGATCGGGTCGCTTCAGCGGAGCTGATCTATAAATGCCTAGGCTACAAGTGTTTAAATGCCTACAAGTGTTTGCATATGCACGCCCGATTGATGGGTCATGATAATCACCAATAGCCCCATTAACGCCTTATCTTATGACATTTGTATCGTTATCAATGATGAATGGGGCTATGAGTTTTCAATTTGTATATGGCGCCAGAATCAATCAGCAAAGTGCAATATTGATCCAACACCGTCTCACTGAAGAGTTCTGCAACACTACACAAAGTTAGTAATTGGAATAATTGGTATTCTAAAAGAACACATGCACAGTACTGAAGGTTCCTGTAACATGTGGGGCTCTTCCAAGAATATATGAAACATCGCATGAAAATGCATAGCTGAAGGTGAAACTTCCATGTAGCTTGGCAAATTCACTACACGCTGTAAAAGACATTCATCAGTGACTCCATAATGCAACTTGCATGAGAACAAAACTAATACAAATGGACATATTATGGACAATTGGTTATTCCAGTTATTCCAGTTCCAACTTTATTCAATTGAAGCATTTTAAAATAATTGAGGTCTGGTTACTTATATATAACTCCACTGAGAAGTTAGTTTATATCGGATAGTTTCTCTGCTGCAGTTGTTTCTGTGGGTTAATCAATATACCACGATGTAATGTATACACTTATATCTCCTAATGTAACGTCTAATTGATTTCTTTTTCTAAGAAAAAACAACGATTTCCATGCTTGCCTGCTATCTCTTCAAAAACAAAACATGAAATTGCTATGCAGCCATCAGAACAAGAGCAAGCACGCGCTGAAGCTGGAAAGAATGCTCCATTTTCCACAATTTCTTTCTTTTCCTCACTAGCGTATCTACCTATACGGCTGACTTCTCGGTATGGGGGCTCACCAGTCCTGGTGACGGCGACGCTATCCCCTTTCCTGTCAACCATCTCATCTTCATATGGGACACTCACGACGCAAGTTACTTAAAATTTCCCATGCAAGAGCTTCAGCCAGAAACGTGCGGACGCTTTACTCACGTACGGTACGCACTTGTGAGTGTTGCGTGTACTTGAGGAGCGAGAGTGACGGCACGTGCTTCAAGTGTAACAGCTGACAGTGATGGATGGGAGCTGACTCTTCGGTACGGTGCCCGCCCCATGCAGGAAGTGTTCCACTCCATGGCAGCGACTCTACCCTCGTCCTTGGCTAGAGGTTGTCTTACATAAATCTGTGTTATCACGGCAGGTTCGTAAATACTTTGTGTATATATCGTATGCAGTGTGTTTCCGTGGATGGCTGTCGGTTTGAGTGCATGCATAAAAGGTGATTTCGAGCGTTTCGCAGGGTAGCTTTCTTGGCCCCTTGCTGTTCACTAGTAGCGACATGCAGTCTTCGATGCAAAGCACTATCTGATCAACTGTGTCAATGATCCCTATCTGAGAGCCGTAATTCAAACCACTAGGATGTGTGATGCAGTCGCTGAGTCCTAGAACTAGAATCGGGACCTGTCACTGATTAATACATGGTGCTCATTTTGGAGTATGAAGTTGAATACAAACAATACTAAATCTATGATTGTCAGTCGGTCTTGAACGCTTTCACCCAGCATCCGTCACTGAACATTAGTGACTCCGAGTTGCAGAGGTACACCTCGTTGGAAATGCCTGCCTTTTGACTGATGAGAAGCTTACGATTGAAACACATATCAGACGCCACGTCACATTTGTTTAGAGTAAGGTTGGGATCTGCTCAAAGTCAAAGTTGTGTTTGCTGACAATGATGTGGTCCATAAAGTTAAGTCAACTTTGACGGCACCCTCCACTGGGAAAGCCACACGCACTCGTTCGTCCGGCAGCTATAGGCCATCTGGCCCCAGAGGAGTAAGTGCAGCTACAACCTTTTAGCGTTTTAGCTTTTTTAAATACAAGGACAGACTGTCTTCTGAGTTACTTTCCAACATTGTATACAAATATTCTCGTGGAACTTGCCGGAGTTCGTACATTGGAAGTACTCAGAAGCAGTCTAAAATCAGATTTTATCAGCATATGGGACGTTCCTTCAGAACGAACATTCCTCTCACAGTTTTACCACATTCACCTCCCAGACAGCATTGCGAGCAGACCGGTCATTTATGCTCCCTAGCACATTTCGAAATAGTTAGTTCATCTAATGCTGCAGATATTAAAATTTTAGAATCTTTGCACATTTTAAAAAATAGACCAACCCTTAACTCTGACCAAACAGCCGTACCTTTATTCACTCAGTAACTTCTTATCCCTTCTTTTTTTTTTTCTTCCGCCTCCATTTGTCCGACGTCTCACCATAAGCATATCAATGTTAGTTAGGTTAGCTTCAAGCTTACATCCGCATACCGTTTCTTATTTTTTCCTTTGTTAGTGACAATTTAGTTTTATCCTCTATAGAATGTTATTTTACGGTATCATTTTTTTTTTATTTTCAGAAGCATTAATTGAAAATGACGTTTTTAGTCGAAACCAGCCTGGTCTGAATGCAATAAATCGATGATTTTTATCGTGGCTTTAGTGTTTCTTTTTATACTTAGAACTAGATTTCCAACCTCACGTCCAAGCTCTGATATATTACGTAATCTCTAATATACTGTACGATGTTTTCTCAAAATCGTTTCAATTACCAGCGAATAATCACCAAGTGCCAGAACACTACTGGGCGGCTATGCTCGGGTCAGTTTGTTAACGGGCCAATATACGATCACATTTATTTCAACTTATTTAAGACACAAGCTGATATAATTTGCAAAGGCGTTACAATGAGACATAGAGTGCATGCAAAACTTTGAGTAAAAAAGAACCAAATTAGTAGCCACGTGCGGCGCAAGTTCACACGGAACAGGTGAGGTGTCGACTGTGTGGTGAGCAATAATTAAGCCGCGAAATGGTGTGTGTTTTTGTATCTCAGGAACAAGTCATGTCTATCTTAGGCGCCACAGCGGAAGCGCTAAAGTTGGGAGAATAATGGCATGCGTTGACGCAGGCTCCAAATCAAAGGAAATTTAAATAAAGCTTGTCTCGTGTATGTTGCGCTAGTAAAATAAAGCGGTGGTATGTTAGTATTTCAAGACAAAACAGCGAAAATCATAGAATTGCTACAGTAACGCTTACTGGAATTAATGAAAGAAGTTATCTAAATTCTTATTAGATCTCAACAGATCTTCTTTGCACGTATACGTATTACTAACGGAAATGGCATCACCTGTCCACCAGCACCTCCATGATATGTCCAAAAAGCTTCAAAAGCAAGAATGCACCTGCTGGTAGTACTGTATGTAGCATTTAATAGGTGGTATCATGTACTTACATACAGGAAAGTTTTTTTTTTTTGCACGGCTAGCTCGAAAGCGGGCGACTGTATATCTAAGTAGGATAATGCGACAGTATGCAGTTATTTGCAGCCATGTTTCGACTTGAATAAAACTGCGTTGATTAATTTAAAGTGGGTTATCTTGAAAGAATTACGAAAGGAAAAATGTGGATGACGGATATTTGACAATCATTAAATTTTGATGGTATATATTTTGAATTGAAAAGTTCAAACTGTACAAAACAACGTACGTACTGAAATTTACGTCTGCGAAGACACGAATTTGTAATATTTATGTTGGTAACTGTTGGTACGACATGCGTCAGCTGGCAATAATAATTTCTAAGCAAATTGCCGTTCGGTGGAACTTATATAAGAATGACTCAAAGATTGTTCGTTCGGTTTGTTCTTTATAATCTTCGCCTCAAAATAACAGGAGACTGGAAGTTCAACGCGGGACCTATATATAGAGCCGCTTAGCCAGAAACGTGAATTTTGACATAGTCTACATCAGGAGACGTGAGTGAAACAAAGTTTAAAGATGACACAACTTTCCCTGTGACTGCTGTACGTACTACAGAAGTTCCTGGCATTATTGTATTACCAGTGGCCTGCGTCATCATGAACTTATGGCATTAAAGAGTTACATTAATGAACGCCAGTTTTGCTCTTCTGCGGTATTCTGCACGAAAGAATATTTTTCCCTTTGCTGATGCACCTATGGCGTGCATAATTGGGTCAGAATAAATAAAGCTTTGGTGTGGGAAGGTAAGTAAATTCAGTATTCATGTTACCGCGAAGAGTTCGGACGTCTTCGATGCTTATATTTTGAAATTTGCAAAGCATCGGCGTAGCTGCCGATGTGCATATAAGTGTTCCCCATGTAATACGAATGAAGAGAGACCAAACTAATTTTCTTATGTCAAAGACTACACTATACTTACCGGTCCACTCAAACTCTCATGTGGGCCAGACGACAAATTGATAAAACTCCAATATTATCTTTTCCAGTCAGTTCGTTGCCATGCGCTCATTACCAAAAACGAAAAATTTCTAGCTAGATGTCAACAGTAGATGACTGTCATTAAATTATAGAATACCTAATGACCTAAAATTGGCCAAAATTAATTTTGTACTTGGCCATGGGCCAGTGCTCTCTCATGCATGCGCGCTTCTTTCCAATATATGCATTCCTTGCGTCTCCAAGAACAGTTTAATTTTATTTTCTTGGGGTCGCTGTTTACATTAGAAAAAATTAAATTCATTCAAAGTTTTATCAATTTGCCGTTAGGCAAATTGGAGAGGAGTGGAGAGTCAAGCGACGTGTAGTCGATACATATATTGAGGTAATTAAAGAGCTGCAAATGATGTCAGCCGACTTATTCTGATAGTATTAGCACTGAGTTCATTTAAGATGACACCAAAGCGCATACTCTAAAAATTACAGAGAGAGACAAGTGTTTGTGTACTGCTATCTAAATTTGGGTGTTTTAGTTAAATTTTGGCTCAGCTATAAGCTACTAAGGATATCAATTATAGCTTTACGGTTTTTCGTAACAAGCTTTAGTTGTAAATAATAATTTTTTGTTTGTAGTCACAAAAATAAGCACTTGTTGGATGGCTGCAAGTTGGCATATTTGTTGACATTTGCTACAGTTTTTTCCGCAATATCTATTTAGTCGAGGTACAACAATAAGCTACAAACAGAAACTGTGAGCAGTTACAAGTACAGTTTAGTAGCTTATAACTAAATATGTATCTAGCCTCCACCCCATTAAGCATATAGATGAATAAGATGCCAATTAAAAATTAATCGGAACCTTAATAGGCAGAAATAGTAGGCTATACATTATAAATAGAGACGTTATGCATGTCCTCACCTAAAGCCAGCCTAACTACATTTTCGACTCGTCACTTTGAACAAACTATGGATGTGTTTGGTTTGCTGGGTCAAGGGATATTTCAGGTTGAATACCTGAATCCGGTTTTGTGTTAGTAAAATATTAATCTGATCAGAGAGTAGATTACTCTTGTAAACATGTGTTTTCAGTAATGGAAGGCGTGTTTAATTTTCTACTCTTAATTGAGATTATTTTAATAGTGACTCGTCAACGAGAAAAGCCAATCGAATGTAATCGAACTTTACATAATGATTCAGAGTAGTAATTCGAAAACGCCTTCAAAGTAACTAGGTAGTCTTATAGAAGCATCGAACATAGGAGGCGAACTAGGAAAATTATAGTTCAACAATTGCATCGGTTTTATAATACAAAAGTAGAAAATACATTTGTCAGGGCAACAATTTCGAATACTAGAACGAAGCCTGGGTTCTCGACAACAATTCGTTCCAGAATTTTGGTCGTCGAGTTGAGGATAATTCAGTTTTTACGCCATACAGCACACATTTCTTTGATTACAGCACTCGGACCATGCTCTCAACTCACCTCATCTGGCCTAGTTGTGAAAATATGGTCGAGTTCTGAGGCAAGTTTTACTCGAACGTTTTGGTCGAATTCCGAAGTATTCATGTTCGGAAGCGATCGAGAACCGAGGTTTCACTATACTTTTTTGGTTGAGAGCGCTGCTGCTCTGCTCTTCTAGTACCGCTGCAGCCACTACACAACACGGAGATATGCTTCTGACCCGTTGCGGAGGATAGTCAGTAAGTCTGTAAAGACAATTACTTCTGTGGGCGGGTTTTATGAGACGATGAAGAACGTTAGTGCAAAAATGCAAGAAGCAATATTTGATCTGCAAAAGTATACCGAATATTGTTATTACAGTGGTGTGACTCATAGCGGAGGAGGACCTTCACAAGCATGAGAGGTACTTTGGCGCGAGGCCGCATGCAGGGGGGCGAGCAGACACACACGGGCCGCTGTGGCGCCCACCGCCGCCCGGCTGGCACACTGCCACACCTGCTCAACCGCCCGCCCAACTGCCGCTGTGGCTCTTCTGTACAGCATATCTGAGGATCCCTCAGACAATGCGAGCTGTGGCTTTGTGTCTTGTAACGCTGCTATCTTGGTGCGTGCTCAACTGCTGGCCAAGTTACCAAAGTTACCAGCTATGGCTTTGTGGCACATGGCAATATTTTCTTGGTAGTTGCTCAATTAACGGCTGCCCAAGTTACAAAATACCCGAGAATTGCTGTCCACAACTCCGCTCTACAACTCTGGTACACGGACAGCAGTACGATACCTATACGAATTTTATTACTCGACCTGAGCAGTTCTTGCTAAAGAACAGCAGGTAACACACTCGTACAGCTTCATTCTTATTTAATAAATAGGCCACATTGTGCTGCTGACGCTCAGCTCCACTAATTTGTTATTTTTTTCGACTGACAAAAGCCGAAGAGTTTCCATGAGCTGCCCATCTGCGATAAGGTAAGCACTTTATATAACTGCTAAAATATTAATTAGATCTTTCTACCTCGGAGACTCCGGTGCTGCCTTCAGGACATACGCGTAATGGCCAAGTGTAGAAATTCATAAAACAATTTATGCCCCCGCTGTACTTCGCTAAAATAGCTTCTTCAGTATAGAGCTAAGCATTCTTCCTCTCTAGTAGTACACGCAGTGCACAGTGCAAAGCAAAATATATTATCAAGTCATCCACCTAATGCAACAATGGCGTTTTTTTCCCCGGCTACGATTGCCCGTAAGTTGACTCCACTGGAAAAATAATCTCATCCGCTTAGTTTTTATTTGTACGGAAATACAATCTGGGATATTCGACTCAGTCCTGAAGTGTTGAACCCAGGGAGCAAAGAGCGTAACGGGAGGACTCACGAGAAATTAGCATCAAAAAGTGACGTCATCATCGACGAATCTATGGCTGAGCACCCTAGGAGTATTTTACGTAATTTAACCTTAAATTGCGAAATTCATCTCTAGCGTATAAATAAATTAAGATAATATATACTAATTTATCAATTATCTATAGAAAATTTCAGTGCATGCTGGTAGAAACTTTCACAGCACTAGCGGCGAATTTGTTCCTTTTCGGCGACCTGATTTAACTTCTTTTTCTTGATTGAAGTCTTATTTACACTTCATATTAAGTTCACAGTGCTCATCACACAACATATTTATTCCTTACCAAGAAATATAAGCAATATTATAGCCAAATCTGTACGCGAGAGAAACCACAACGACAGTTAGCCTATTGCTCGAACTTTATGTACTTGGCGATAACATTTTACAGTATTTTGCAGCTCAAGTAGCTGGTCAGTCATGAGCGGGAGATTGAATGAAATAAAACGAAAAATACGGTGATATGTTCAAGAAAACAACCTATGAAGACCTGAGGCCCCACACTCAAATACTTCGACTCGTCGATGTGATATAAATTTGCTACGTGTGGTCACGGCTAAGTTTTATTTTAGTCCTATTGATTCCTCCCGTTGCATTCTTTCTTCCTGGTCGAATCAAACGCCCGCAATTGAGGTTCCGGCCGAACTAAGCTGCAGGCACATAAGATTATATCTCTCGTAGAGACTGAACCAATGATACCCCTCCCTAGTCCAGTAGTTATAACGAAATTGTATACGTGCAAAAACTAAATTTTTCAGTTAGAGACTATTTAGTCTGTACGCAAGTAATGTAATCTACGTTGATACAGGGCACAATGGTACTATATAGCTTCAGTATCAGCAGGGGCCGGATGCTCAAACGCCTAGTAACGTAAACTGTACAGTTCGTTGAAGAAGTACCGATATCGCGGCTCAGATGTTGTCACTTTCTTATACTGTTCTTCACAAACTTAGGATCAAAGTGATTACAACCTCTAAACTATACATTCGTAAACAATAGGCTGACTCAGCTGTTAAATTGAGGTGTAAAAATGTAATACTTCAGCAGTTACCTCGTTGTATTCGTGCCTGCAGCTGTACAGTTACGATGCTTGTAACTTTACAAGGCGTTTGTGCATCCGGCCCTAGCAGACTCATAATTGTACAATCATCTGGGAATCAAACAAATGTTTCATAACTTGGAACGCACGCTCGTCATGCAGAGGCAATTTCATACATACTGCTTTAGCATAAGCTGATACCGGCGGTATGATGCCTGTAATCACTGGTTTCAGGTATTTCAAGATTTAAATACATAGCCCATTATGCCAGCGTTTGAATCGACATATCATAACGTCTTAAAATTTCTACTGCAAATTGTACTCTCACGTCTTTCTCTATGGCTGTGCTTGCCACTGTTTTCGATGCCTGGCACTCCTAAGAAGTCTCAGTAGGTAAGTAGGTATTTTTACGCACCCCATACAAAACTGATAGAATGGTAAAGACTAAAAATTTATATCATATATGTGCAACCAATTTATTCATCCTAATTTATATCATCAAAGCTTTTGCATCCCCTACAAATGCTATCCTACACCCCCACGGGGTACCAGCATTATATCGGTTGGGAACTCCATATTTATGGTACCTTGTTGCCTGCACTCTAAGGTTTCTGCACCTCACGTTTCGTTAACGGAAGTTTGGCTTCTCCTCAAGTTGCGGCCACGCACCACACAGCTCGCAGTACAACAGACGTGACATGCGTCTGAGCAGCTTAGCAGCCGCCCCCAAGCAGCTGTCAACTCTAACATGTTTAAAGATTTATCCTGCATTTTATCTGAGAACGTTTGCTTAAACTTAATAATTTCGTCTTGCTGTTGGGCTGAACCATGCAGTGGCAGTTCGTTGTACCAAAGTGAGGATGCTGCAGAGCTCCATGCCCGGATATTGTAATAAACTTCTATGAGCTATACATAGAACTAGAGGTTTGGCTATTGACAGTATAGCAACAACCAATGGCGCTACTAAACACACTGCAGGCCGGAGGGGCTGGGGCAAGGCCACCTGAAGTACAAACATGTCTGCGGGTCCTGAAAGCAGTCAGATCTCATACCCTACCCATGGGCAAACTATTAGACGCAGCCGGATATTGTTGGTATCTTCTCAGCATATTTTGAACATACCTGGATAGATGCCTTTATTTTAACTACTCAAATGTTCTATATTACGACAGTTTGCGTTTTCTATCCAGATAAGCCCAAAATATGCATAATAGGTACGGAAATACCAGGGTGCGTCAAATAATTTGTCCTGGGACCGGACCGATCGGACCAACGTGGTGACGTCCAGACCCAGGGGCCGGATGTACAAACGCCTTGTAAAGTTACGGCACCGTAAACTGTACAGTTCCATGAAGAAGTACCGATATCGCAGCTCAGATTTCGTCACTTTTTTATGCTAATCTTCACACAGTTATGATCAGAGTGTTTTGAACCTACAACCGATGCATATCTATGTAATAGACGAGACTAGAATGTTTAATTGAGGAATAAAAATGTAAGACTTCAGCAGTTGCAGGGTAGCATTCGTGCCTGCAGCTGTACAGTTAGGGTGCTTGTAACTTTACAATACGTTTGAGCATCCGGCACCAGGCTTGTACTTCAGGAGGCCTTTGCCGGGGCCTCGCCAACAAACTGAAAGAAGGACTAGAAAAATGCAAATAAAAGAATAAATCCTAAATAATAATCTTTTCTAGAATTCAGGACCTGAATTCAAGAATTGCTTTCAATCGAATACCGAGGGGTCAGCATCTTTTAGCTTAAATTTATAACGCGTAATGAGCGATCGACGAACTGGGCCTTGTGTCTTTTTCTACGCCAGCAATGGGTGAAAATATGGACCGGCCACGCCCGGTCTCGTCATGAAAGAATGGACACGACTGGATCCTTGTACTGATTCAGAAATAGGCATCATAACAAAAAAAATACCTTTCTACTAAATTCAATGTCACAAGATAGATTGAACGGTCTCTCTAGTCAATCCATGCATAATAATGAATAGATAAGCGAAATCGGAGATGACTACCAGAAATTAGTTAACACCTTTGCGCAGACGAAGGATGGAGAAGATAATTACCTATAGAAGTAAATAAAGGTAAGCGTTTAGATTTATAAAATAATGTTAAATTCTTAACAATTCTACTTCATTAGCTGGGTCATCTACACATAAAGACTGCTTGAACGTTTCTTAACTATCTTAATTATTGTAGGGACCGGCCCCCACCATTACACAGAGACACGAGCCGCCACTGGTGAACTATAGCAACCGCCCCCCATAGTTCCTGACGAAATTACACTATATACCAATATCCTAGTACGGGCCAGTACTGAGATGACCTCTCAACCGCTCAATATTCATCAAGCATGCATCACTCAAACTAGTCTGATTCAGTGGAGAAAAGCTGAATAAATGTCTTGAAGGTTGACTACAGCGCCCTTCTCCCCGTCTGGTTTATGAGCTGGTCATTAATTATAGTGTTGCAGGCACTATATGGAATAAAGTATACTGTTGTATGCGCATGAACATTGCTAACCATACATTACTACCATATCTGTACTTGTGCTATATGACGATGTTTTACGTAATTGCTTAGGTAAGACGAGTGGACATACAACATGCAGATGAGAGAGACATAAATATAACCTAATAACGAAGTTATATATCAAGAGGTCTGGTAACACAGAGCATATAAAAAAGTAAAATAGTTTTAGAAATATATATTACTGCTTGTAAAGCCTACCAAGCTCACGCTTTGGTCTTCTGCGTTACATTCATGCGTCGAGACATCCGATATTAATTTGTATATCCTATATAATCGCTAAAAGATTTGTTAAGTTTTCGTCGTCAAGTTAGTTGCTTAGTTACCGTCATTAGTTTACAGTTAAGACAATTTCTTCATATTTGTAGTGAATTAGCAACTGTAGAACGCTGTGAATTTTCGGAACAAGCACGGAAACGCGTTCGAAGGCCGTGAAGTATGAACGCAGTTCAAAAGCCTCCAGTGGATTATTCATGATTTTGCCAATGAGGAACTAAGACGTCGTCGAGTTGAACAGTTCAGATGAAATAAGCAAGCATATCATTATCTATAATTCGTCTGGAGCTTCAGCCACGAGTGGTGGTTTCGCCACCGTTGATCGTAGACGCAATTACATTTGAGCCGGACTGTAAACTCGGTATTGAGAGGCGGCAGGCTTGGGTTTTCGGCGGTTCTGAAGGTAGCTATTTCGTTTGGGTTTTATTGTGACTGAAAGTCGATTTAAAGAGATGAAACAATCACTAATGGCTAAAGTATCGACAAGATTAGTTAATTGAGATTAACTATTAGCATACCGCCAATCCAAGGAGGTTTAAAGCTCGAAATTGCGCCAATCCACCTGCTACGCAAGTTCTGAGAGAATAACCTGAAATGAAGAGACCGTCGATCTCGGTATCCGCTGCGCAAGTGGTGTGGACGTGAGCCTAGTTTGGTACTCTGTGTTAGATATATAGTATATATATAGGCTAGTCATGTCTCATGTATACAGTTTAAAAAAAGTGCCTGCATCTACTGATGAGATGCATTTGACTCTCTGCCTGAACTATCGAAAGATTTTATTTTTTCCACCCATAGCGATTGAAACGAATAATTGTTTTAACAATATCTCATTTTATGCTAACAATCCTTAAATAAGATGCGTGAGAAGTTCATGCTGCAGTTTCATTGTCGTAATACCATACCGTACTTACTTGAAAACATGTCCCAAACTACCAAAATAATAAGGACTGTGTCCTGTAGACGCCGCTGCCCGCGATTAGAGAGTCAAAAACAACGCGCTATTGCTGACAACAACAAAAATCGCGTAAGTGACACTATCAGTACCAAAAGGTTTCAGTCTCGATAAAACAATGTTTTATGACGTACAGTAGAGACAGGCGGTGACTCCCTGACCATAAGCGCAGGACACGTGCCCGGAGCACGCAGGCAGGTGCCGTAGAGGAGCAGGGCGTTGACCCAAGGGCGGCCAAGCTACGTGCCAAATATTCTACTGTCCGTAATGCCTTCAGTGCAGCAAGTGCGATGATAAGTATCAGTAAACATCAACGCGATACCGTGCAGCAGCTGCGGTGATTTTGCTATCATGCGAAGCGTTATGGCGGAGCCTCACATAGCAGGGTGTTCAAAATCTTTTGCTCCAGTTACTAAATAAATTAATATGTAGAAATTAAACCATAATAACCATGTTTTTTTTAATTATTCTTTCCCAACATCTATAGCCTCCTGCACACGCTTGGAGAACGGTTTGCAGGAGTTGTTAATGATCACTTCAGGAATTTTTACCCATTTCTTCCAGAGTGTTGCCTTCAAAGCCTCCACATTTCTGTGATTGGAGCTGAAAGCTTGCTCCTCAACATGGACCAAATGCTAAAATCAAGGGGAGTAAGCTCTGGAAATGAAGGAATATTAACTAAAAATATGCATAATTAGAAAGGTGCAATGATAGTAGCTATCGAACACCCTGTACAAGTTAGCCCACGCTCAATTAATATGCTGTGCACTTGTACCCTGTCCCGATATATAACTAATAAAGTGTATCATTGTTGCTATTATCATTATTAATATTTGTGTGCGGACACGGACGTGCCTATGTTACTGATTTGTACAGTGTTTCCGGGACGACGTGCTAGCTAAACATCCGCGTATAATTGTTGAGCGTGCGCATGTGTTGTGTTGCCCTCCAGATAACTGCTCGCAAATTGTGAGTTCGCCGTCGGAGGAAAGTCACCTGGGTAAAAAAAAAACAAAGAGCACTCTGAGAGCGCATACCTCCGCCAAGCAAGGCAACGGTAGCAAAAAATTCAAATTGGTTCTGAAACCATAACTTTCTTCATATAAATTCTAAAATCTAATCATTTGTGTCTTTTAATAGTAATAAGACCTTGTGCAATTTTCTTGAAGATCCGTCAGTAACTTTTTGAGTTATACTGCTAACAAACATTATGACAAAGATGAGTCAAACATACAAACGAACAACCCGATCTGCACCAAAATTTAATCATTTATGTCTTTTACTATTACTAACAACCCCTATAAATTTCATAAAGATCCATTCATTGTTTTTTGAGTTATTGTGCTAACAAGCACAAAATTAAAAACAGTAACAAACGAACAAACGGATCATTACGAAAATTTGGTCATTTATTTTTTGTTATATAAATTACAACTCATGTTAATTTCATAAAAATTTATCCATAACTTTTTGAGTTGTGGCATTGAGAAAAATGAGACAGACAAACAAACAAACAAACAAACAAACAAACGGATGAATATATCTTCACCAAAAGTTAATCATCTGTTCCTCTTAACGTACCTAACAATCCCTGTAAATTTCGTCCAAATCGGTTCAGAACTTATTGAGTTATCTTAGTGACAGACAACGAGACGTACAGACAGAGAGACAGACAGACAAACACGACGAAAACATAACCTCCTTGGCGGTGGTAAAAAAAAAGTACTACCATCATCCAATTCGTTCATAATACATGTAGTAATTTTTTGCAAGCCGAAATTGTTGTAAGTAATCCAATTCTGAATTCGTACGTGTGATAAATCCAGCAGATCATCTCCTCGTCCTAAGAGCTGCAGCACCATACGTACATATGATCAGTATTATCCCATTCATTGGGACTCGTATTACGAAAATAAGCAGACATTCTGTGGCCCCTCAGTATAGCCGTTCTCCAGTTCACGGCATGGACGTGTGCATATCACAACTTCAGAGGCCAAGGCAGCCGTGCACCGACTATAATGCCCCGTATCTCTAATTTAAAACCTGATATGAATAATTTGTTCACCATGTGACTCTACACCAGAAGCTTTGATCTCTGTTCGCCAATTCCCCTCGCTAATTTTCATGCATGCCGAAAAGTTTGCATTCCTTTTCTTTCATCTCCAGAAACGTATTCTCCGATCAATTCTATTGCACACAAACGGTTCCATTACTGGGGCCTTTTTACAATCTGTGATATCACGGTGTACGGGGATCATATAAGTTGCAAAATCATTAGTCGCAGGAGGGTGCAGAACTTTTCGTAAATCCTAGTCCAGATTCTTTCATCCGTGGCATGTCAATTGGAAATTCGAGGTTGGCTTCATAGACTAAGAATCATAGTAGCCTTATCTCTATATTTAAGCACTGGGACTTGTTTTTCTTAGTCTAATTTATTTCACTCCTTTATTCCCGGCCCAAGTTCGTTCATCCTGTGCCACGGAAGTCAGGCACTTGGGATGTTCACAGCTAGTTTACCTCTATTCTATTTTATTCTTCTCACGCAGCAAGATGCACTGACTTTTCTCCGCGATGTACTGCAACTGAAACGAGTAATATGAGGCGCATGCTCTCATGCATAGACCCATGTATTCAACCTTATTCAGATCATGCATTTAATCCTTTACTCATTCGGTGGTAGCAGAACTAGTGCTGGATACATATTCGGCTGATTTCGGCACCATATATGGCGACTGCGGAAAACCATTTTAGCTTCAAAGCTCCCATGTATCTTTGTTTTCTAGATACTAAGGCTGCACATGACCGTGTGCACTAGCACTCGCTATGAAGGCGTATGCTAGAGAGGCAAATATCCGATTTTTCCGGTAGATATGCCTGTAGCCTGCAGGTAAGAACAAAAATTTCCTGTTCTATTCCCTGTTCTATTAACCATTTTCTTTCGGTTTTTGTTTGTTCTCCTGTAGGAATGCACTTCTTCAATGCTGTACATAGACCAGATACGATATATGAAACAACGAGTCAACTCTTCGCTTTATGGGATTTGTTCAAATCCAAATTTTTAGGGCTCGACGCTCAAGCAACGACAAGTTATGATTCTGTATCAAGGCGACCATTTACATGATTAGTAAGACCTCACGCTCTTGCTTTTCTGACCTGCAGCTACTTAAACGCTCCTTTTCTTTCTGTATGTAATTTTTATAGCACTGAAATTAATATGGTGCGTTAATATAGGCAGGTATCGAAACGATCGTAGTAGTTACCCGCAGGCGTCAGATGTTTCTATTACATTTCATCTTTGTGTATTTTCTTAATGTTACTCCTTTCAGCCTTTAAATTTATATGACGGTGCGTTAACTAATTCATGATAGCCCTATGTGTGAACCTATTCATGTCATAGAGCTCTGCATAGCTTTATTCGATACGTATCTGCAACTTAACCTATAAATATTACCGTTACCATATTTTAATCATTATGTCAAAGAGCCTTCCTATTGAGAAAAATAAGTGTTTTTTGTTCTTATGTTTATTATTCCATCTCTAAAATGCTGAAGTTTTGTGAAATCGGAAACAGCACTGCCGTTAGCGCTTAGCATAATGGAATAAGGCAGAGAGGGTAATTCTCCTCAGTATCTTCATTGACAATCGCTGCACTCAACCGATTGCAACTGAACTAAGGTGCCACATTAATGACGAAGCAGGAAATGCCTTCAACTACCCTGAAAACGCTTTTCGCCTCTTTCCATTCCAGTTAGTTTTACTTTGCGAGAACGAAGCGAGCAAATTCTGTTTTGAATATAATGCTGTTAGAACGATCTGCATGTACATTAAACCCGGAAAAAAAAGACCTGCCAACCGATAAAGTCACTCGTCCAGTGATGTAGAACACACTTACGCAAAGAACATGTCTCACTTGGGTCACAAAATTTCTGACAATTTTGGTGATAATCAGGCTATTAAGAAAAATGCGGAAGCTCTACGCGGTGGGAAACAAGCTAGTCAAGAAGATTGGACACTGTTCTGAAGAAATCACACACAAGTTTACAGTATATCAGAGCTATTGCTACCCTATCAGTTGTAACTCGTGTTAGTTAAACTTTAGGGAGAAGTCCATTGGACGCCTACGTGTGACCTATAATGACATATTTCGCCGGTATATACGAGTGTTCCGAGCTCAACCATTGCAAGTTTTCTATTTGCTTATAAGCTTGCTAATTGCCTGTAAGTCAGAATAAGGAAACGCACTTTCAATCGGCAAAGCAGGGTAAGAAAAGTTGCTAACTCGCTGGTAAATATGCTTCACAACGGCCCTGGCTACAAACTATCCTTCATGCTCAGCCAATGGCAGCGCATACTCTTACCAAACGATGAGTCATGTATTCATACAATAACCGCTTTTTGTCCCTAATTTAACCCATGTGATAAGCTGTGCATCATGCATTTCTACTCTATCCATGTATGTACTTAATGAAGTTGACTGATTATAATTGCAGCTAGGAAGGCAGTAATTACTTTACCACATCCTTCAGAAATAGACATTGCATGGTGCCTAGCGAGCACGAGGAGCGGTGGCCAGTCTACGTCCCATCTACCGTAGCACGCCACTGGCCGCCAGCCAAGGCTCTCATCTATGGGTAGCGTAAACAAACACAAGCGGAGTCGTATATTGTTATTTATGCTGAGTGATCGGTCTGATATTTTTAAACACTTCTTGTTTGAGCTTTTTAAAGAGGTTGATTTCAGGAGTAAACGGAACGCAGCTCCGACATAACTAATGAGGCTCTGCACGTATGGTGGCAGCCTTTTGCTCATTTACTGAAATATGACACGGTGAGGGTATGGTGGCCCGTATTATAAGGTGACCAAGCAAGTTTGCACAGTTGATATAGTTAACTTGCTACTCTGTGAAGTGATATTTTTCAGTAGTCTACCAATCGTGCTGTATAATAATAAAATATTTCGCTGTTTTCAGTTTTGCTTACTCGCTTGATCTTGTCGATCCCCTAATAGTACTACTGCACAAAAGAAATTCAATTCCTCACCAGTAAAGAGGCAGCTGTACCAATGACGTCTATAACACCTCTTAGCGGTAGCAAATTAGTCGGGCAGACTGTCATCGAAGCACTGTAAATACCAAGTAGAAACTTCCTTGAATTTATTAATCTACCACTCTTAATGAATAAATTTCCTACGCGATGCTTTATTGGCATTATTATGGGTATTGCTGAATACTAGATACTAGAACAGTCAATTATAATCCCTGTCCTAATTAGAACATGAGATAAGCAGTAGCACACAATTATTTCGATCGTCAGTGTGATGAGTGCGTGATGAAGTCATCGTCATAAAACGCTTCGATACGGCATGATAGAGAAGGCAGTCCGCAAAGAAACTGATGATTACTCACCACCACCACCAATGCTAGCAGCTAGCGCACTGCTACTTTATTTCTGTTGTTTGCTTGTTTCTTTACTCCGACCCTTGGATCGCAAAATTAATTCTTATCTTCATGTCTCAAATGATCTATTCTTAAGAAAAATTGAATAATGGTGGTAGCGTTTTACCGTTTCGTGCTTGAATTACCCCTCAATGCATGGCGTGCCTCATACGGCACGTACCAGATAATGTTTTTCCTACCCGAGTGTTAAAATTAGGAACATACAGGAAAGAGGTAAACACCACTTTTGGAAACAATAGCACTGGCACTGTTGAAACGTTCATAAACATGCAGAGCGCAAAAGGGTTAACAGGCTCTGCCCACTGGAGCGCAAAATACGAAAAGTTCCAGGTTTCCGTGAGTGACATTGACGCATTCAACAATCGGGCTGAAACTCACTTGAAATTGAAAGAGATCATCGGAAAAAAAAGCTTGACAATGGGCACTTGGCATAGCGTTTTATAAACTGTTGTGGCTGTTATAGGATATTCATAGACAGTAATTGATATGTGATAGACACCTGTGTATATATATATTGTGATAGATCGTTTAAATTAATTATCTTAAACGACCTATCACAACATCTGCATATGTATCACATATCATTTACTGTCTATGAATATCCTAACATAAGAGATGATGTCATACACGCGTATTTAGACAGCGTAACAACATGCAAGCCGAAGCCGTACAAAGGATAATTGGAAGGGAATGAAGAACATTTCCCATTTTATGCTTTCGTGACTGGCATCATTAGATTAGATAGGCGGCAGTAGACGAATCAACAGGCCCATTGTCAAAGAAATACCGACACATACGCCCCGGCGCTCTATGAGCTATTGCCGTTATGTCAGAAGGAAATAGAGGACTCAGGAAGAAAGAAGAAAAAAAGGGGAGGGGGAAGAATATCAGTCAGAGAGACGATCATGCAAGTACGTGAGCATGATCAATAGCCGCTAATATGCGAAGCTAAGAGACGTCTATCTCTGTAGTCGGAGCGGAAAAGAGAAGATGGGTGGATTAAGCGGGCCTCGGTAGCATTGGCCGTTAAAAGTTTGCGACTCCTGGAGGAAGGAGTTCTTAGCTGTGGAGGATGTTTCTCCCAATGTTTGTCAGACGATTTTTAAACGTGTTGACTGTCTCTGCACCAACAACGTCGGAAGAGAGTCTATTCCAAATGTTCACTAGGAAATACGGAAAGAACTGCTGACATAAGGTTGTTCTTCTAGCTATTTGCTTGAGTTTTTGTCCGTTGTTCCGCAGGCGATCATTAACGTCTCTTTCAAAAAGTCCCGTTGTATAGGTACGTCATTGAAGCCATTCAAATACTTGAATGTTTCCATTAGTTACCCTCTGAGTCGTCGTTGCTCGAGAGAGATCAGGCCCAGTTCTTTTAAGCGACATTCGTATGGCTTGTTTCGCAGCTGAGGTATCAACTTCGTTGCTCTGCGCTAGACTCTTTCCATAATATCGATATTTTTATACAGATGTGGCGACCAGAATTGAACGGCGAATTCTAAGTGTGGCCGCAGTAGCGACTTGTACAAGGGAATGATGATGTCCTTAGATTTATATTCGAAATTCCTGGTGATGAATCCCAATTCTCTGCTCGCCATTTTCACACTTTTGTCAACTTGCTGGCTGTGTTATAGGTTGTTAGTAACAGTTATTCCCATGTCACATTGTTGGGTGACAGCAGCCAATTCTGTCCCGTTCATTTTCAATTGGGTCGGAGGATTCTCCAGCCCTATGTGCATTACTGAACATTTGTCGATATTGAAGCTCATCTGCCACGATATGCTCCAATCTATGAGGAGGTCAAGGTCTTGTCGGAGTTCAGATCTTTTCAAAGCAGGATGACATAGTTTAGTATCATCCGCAAAGTTACTGATTTTACGACGGATGTTAAGATCGAGATCGTTGATGTAAATTGTGAACAGAAGTGGGCCAAGCACGCTATCTTGTCGAACCTCTGATGATACCGGCGTCCACTTGCTCGTCTCGCCTTCAAGCTTCACTCGCAGCTGCCGACCCGTAAGCCATCCCCGGATCCAATAAGGGATATTGTCTATTCGGTCATTAGAGGTGACAGTGAAAATGTGATGAAGCAAGGTCTGGCGAGTGTGGAGGGTGAGGATGACCTTCCCAATCTTAGGTATTTATATAGGTATATGTATATTTTGAGTTAGTTTGGCAGAATGGGGTCTAGCGTTATCGTGTTGCAAAATGATTCTTTTTCTATTTACTAGAGCAAGACATTTTCCTCGCAGCGATGCATTCACACGTTCGAGTTGCTTACAGTAAAGGTCTGCAGTCACAGTTTTCCTTGCTCCAACAACTCAAAGTGAACCTTTGTGACATACATACAACGTGCCATGACGCATATGATTCTCTTTGAAGCTTTCGTCTTCCAAGGGCTATACTGTAAATGTTTTTAAACTATCAACTGCTGTAAATTTAACTAAATGTGAAGTTTAACTGAGTATCTGGCATCCGATTCGACACCTTGAGAATAGTTATCTAGACTTAATGTGATATTTCAGTCTGGTCAAAGAAAAGGGGGCAGAACGTAACATTATACTCTGTCCCAGCACAATTATTGTCGTATTATGCGGCAGATCGCTTTATACCCGGTTGTCCTCGTATGCGTAATCAACTGTACTGTAATTCAGGCTAGTGCTTATTTTCATATTGGGTTCTGATAGAGTTTTGTTTCTGTTCTCAGTGGATTCTGATTGGGATTTGTTTGGGTTCTGTTTGGGCCCTGATTGGGTTCTAAAATCTGTTTACTTGTGTTCTGCTTGGACTCTATTTGGATGCTGATTGTTTGTTCTTGAGTTCTGATTAGGTTTCGCTAGGATTCAGCCCGGGCTTGGAAGGGGCGCATTGGGGTTTAGTTGAGTTATTATCGGGCTCCGGTTGGGTTCTGATTCAAGGACGTAGGCGGGGGAGGGGGATGCACAAGGTGCACGTGCACCCCCCTCCCCTCCTCAGCAGTGGCAGAGTTGCCAAGCACCAAGAGAAATTTTGCACCCCAATGGAAGTAATGGAAGAAATAGCTATGTGTGGATTCAACAACTAGTTTTACTCGGGGCTAGTTAATTTAGGGCAAAGTGCTTTTTACCTGTAAACAATTCCTTGACAGTTGTTTTTAGAATAAATATAAAATCTTGCAATTCCATTCTTGGATGACATCAGTATAAATCTGAATACTCAGTTCTCAAGTTTAGCACGAAAGACAGCATCGATCACTGTTGGGTCTTGTCTATGCAAGTATTTGACAACTTTAGTCATTGGCATTAGATGAGGCCATTGACTAATACAGCAGTGACCTTCCATGAAAGAAGAATAAAAAAAGAAACCATAGGTCCACTCAAAAGACCTGACGGTGCAATCACCTATGACCTAAGAGACAAAGCCACAATCCTGAACGACTATTTCACCTCTGTATTTACTATTGAAAATGTTACGAATATTCCTGAACCGGCACCGATTCAAGTTGCTCCTATAAACTCATGTGTTTTCTCGGAGATCGAGATCCTTCAAGCACTGACCCACTTGAATGTGTACAAATCCACTGGCCCAGATAATCTTACTCCCCGTGTACTACGAGAAATGGCTCCAGTCATCGTGAAGCCACTGCTCGAACTATTTAATCGGTCCCTGAGAACGGGAGAAGTTCCACAGGATTGGAGGCTAGCTAACGTGATACCGATACATAAGAAGGGGGACAAGAAAAGCCCCAGCAACTATCGACCAATCAGTCTTACATCGGTCGTCAGCA
>LQNS02278094.1:47713128-47736450 GCA_001587735.2 Parhyale hawaiensis | reverse complement strand
ACAAAGTATTACTTATTTGTATTGTTGTTTTTCTTTGACACGGCAATTAATTAATCAATTAGTCACGCGGTAATTAATTACTCAATTAAATTAGACGACCTAGTACACCCGTATTCAAGTGTATGATTATATCATCATAACAATGGAAGTATGAGGGAAAAGCGGACAATGTTAAAAAAGATTAATGATGAGAATAATAATAAATTAATTACTAAAATGAATAAACGGATGCAGTGTATAATCTAATTGACAGTGAATCCTTCTTGATGATATTAATCAATCAGCCGAATAATAAATGAACTACTGTTGTAAAAGAATAATTGTTTGGGATTCATCCGGTAATATTTCTCGCGAACAATCCAGTTGATTGTTCTCGTTCCAATACTTGACCGCACATTAGCAGAAGATAATGACTTAAGATATGAAATGGGACACATAGCACATGACAGAATTGTGGCTACGAATTACAAAAAATACGCAAGTTAAACATGTCCCCAAGGGGCGAGCCACTCCCCACCCTACCTAGAATAATATACTTGGTGAGTGGATTTTTTCAGTCTGCGAGAAGGTTCAAAGGAAACACACATTTAGATCTTTCAATATACTGGGAAAAGGACATGGAAATTTTGTACAAATGACTAGTTCTCAAGATAACACAAAATGAATTAAAATAACGGTAAACAAACAACTCTGCTAGTTATTGACACGTCAGACTTACCGGCCATACATGGATGTTACGCACATTTTCCGATAATTTTAAATAGGAACACAGGATTTAAGGATCTCTTAGGAAATAATATCTAGTAAAGGGTTAAGATCTGCGCAAATGCAATGCAAAGGAACGTTGCATTTACGCAGGACATGTTACACCGAAACTTGTGAGAAAGATTATCAAAGCCAAATTATAAAACCAGGTGGCAAAAACGGTATGTTCCGCCGCCGAAGATATAATAAAATACCTACGTGAAACACACATTTTATCAGATCGAACTGCGGGTTATGAACCACCGGAGAAAAGACCGCACTGGCCAAACTCATTCTCATCATTTCAAATAATACATTCTGTTGACCGCTGAGTTTACCAACGACCGCACAAATTAAAGGACGCAATGTTGATACTATGTTTGAAAAGAATCACCCGCATGAATAAAACATAGCTTATGTATCTAATGAGTTGTTGGTATGCCTAGGAACAAATCCTACTCTGATCATTAATATCTATATCAAATAAATCTAACATTTTTCGCTATTTCATTTTTTTAGGAGCTACACTAATCACCCATATTATGCTACCAATATTTAAACTTTCTACACTTAAGGCAATTCACCGCAAGAGAAACCTTTTCCTGTCGGTGTTCTCTGCCCAAATTTTCCAAATGCAAAGAACTACATCTTAGCTGGCTAATATCGCCGATTTCACTCTCACTTCGTGAATATTACCCCACCTGGTAGCGCTATCGTCTCTCACGACGATTTGTGTGCGTGTTTGTGTACGCAGATCGTGTGCGCGTGAGCGGCGTTCAAGTTAGTGCGCCGCGCTGCTCGCTGTATCGCTGATTAAGTTGGGTTAGGTTAGGTAAGGTTAGGTAACGTTAGGTAACGTTAGGTAACGTTTGGTAACATTAGGTAACGTTAGATAACCTGATATTGTCTATTCGGTCATTAGAGGTGACAGTGAAAATGTGATGAAGCAAGGTCTGGCGAGTGTGGAGGGTGAGGACGACCTTCCCAATTTTAGGAATTTATAAAGGTATATGTATATTTTGAGTTGGTTTGGCAGAATGGGGTCGAGCGTTATCGTGTTGCAAAATGATTAGCGTTATCGTGTTGCAAAATGACTCTTTTTCTGTTTACTAGAGCAAGACATTTTCCACGCAGCGATACATTCACGCGTTCGAGTTGCTTACAGTAAAGGTCTGCAGTCACAGTTTTCCTTGCTCCAACAACTCATAGTGAACCTTTGTGACATACATACAACGTGCCATGACGCATATGATTCTCTTTGAAGCTTTCGTCTTCCAAGGGCTATACTGTAGATGTTTTTAAGCTATCAACTGCTGTAAATTTAACTAAATGTGAAGTTTAACTAAGTATCTGGCATCCGATTCGACACCTTGAGAATAGTTGTCTAGACTTAATGTGATATTTCAGTCTGGTCAAAGAAAAGGGGGCAGAACGTAACATTGTTCTCTGTCCCAGCACAATTATTGTCGCATTATGCGGCAGATCGCTTTATACCCGGTTGTCCTCGAATGCGTAATCAACTGTACTGTAATTCAGGCTAGTGCTCATTTTCATACTGGGTTCTGATTGAGTTTTGTTTCGGTTCTCAGTGGATTCTGATTGGGATTTGCTTGGGTTCTGTTTAGGCCCTGATTGGGTTCTAAATGCTGTTTACTTGTGTTCTGCTTGGACTCTATTTGGATGCTGATTGTTTGTTCTTGAGTTCTGATTAGGTTTCGATAGGATTCAGCCTGGGCTTGGATGGGGCGTTGCTTGGGCTTTCAGTGTTTTTTTTTCTATCTCGATTGGGTTATGCTTGAGTTCTGATTGGGGTTTAGTTGAGTTATTATTGGGCTACGGTTGGGTTCTGATTCAAGGGCGTAGCAGAGTTCCGCTAGCCAAGCACCAAGAAAAGTTTTGCACCCCTATAGAAGTAATGGAAGAAACAGCGATGTGTGAATTCAACAACTAGTTTTACTCGGGGCTAGTTAATTTCGGGCAAGGTGCTTTTTACCTGTATACAATCCCTTGATAGTTTTTTTTAGAATAAACATAAAATCTTACAATTCCATTCTTAGATGACATCAATAAAAAACTGAATGCTCAGTTCTCAAGTTTAACACGAAAGACAGCATCGATCTCTGTTGGGTCTTGTCTATGCAAGTATTTGAAAACTTTAGTCATTGGCATTAGATGAGGCCATTGACCAATACAGCAGTGACCTTCCATCATCTAAGTTGGTTCCACAGTCTATGCATGAGGGTCATTCCACAAGTAATGCCTCCTATTTTTTAACTCAAAAAGTTGAAGAGCTACGAAAACGGAAGTGACACCATTAAAATGAGCGAACTTTTGTGCAACAGAATTAACTTTTATATCTCATCAGTCATCACCACCAATCTCAATGCTCTTTTGCCAGCGACGGACGAGAGCCTTGATGCCTCGGTTGTAAAAGTCAGGCCTGCCGAGGCGGTTCACTTTTTCACGACTAATATTCCGGCGTTGTTGTCGGGGAAACGCTGACCATGCAATGCGTCCTTCAGAGGGCAAAGCAGGTGGTAGTCTGATGGTGCCAGGTCTGAACTATAAGTCGGGAGAGACAGCAGTGTCCAGCCCGGCATTGTCTTACATTCCGTGGTCTTCAAACTAGTGTGTGGCTTGACATTGTCGTGTTGCAAACGGAATGTTTCATTTTTTCTGGCTTTACACGGGTACTGCGCGTCTTCAACTTGGTTAACATTTCAAAGTAACGGTCAGAATTGACAGTCGTTTCTGGTTTTTAAAAATCAGGGAGTATGACCCCATTTCTGTCTCAGTACCCGGTGCACTGTGGACATCTCTTTGCCTGCAAATGTCTCCATCGTGAACTTCTTTTTTGCTGGGGGAGTGTGAGAGGTGCCATTCTAGTGACTACCGTTAGGACTTCGGCTCATTGTGGTGAGCCACGTCTCGTAACCAGTGATGATGCTGTCCAAGAATCCATCACGTTCGGCTTCGTACCGATCCAACAAGTCCTGAGAGACATCCTGTCGGTGGTCCTTTTGTTCCTGCTTGAGCATACGTGGAACTCGCTTAGCACATGCTTTTTGCTGTACCATAGGGTTGACAACGTCGTGTCCAGTGCACCCACAGTAACAACAAGCTTACGTGCTTGACTGTTGGCACTGGAGGTCAAGGGATCGATACAATGTCAGGTAAGTGTTCTTTGTGTCACTTGGTGTGCTTGGTCTACTGTTGCTGAGTGTGTACGGCTGCCGTAAGGGCCCTTCACCTTGCTAAAAAAATTTGGAGGGTGGGGCGCGGGTCTTCGGTACGTCTCTCTTTCGTGCCCACTTTGCTTCCTTCTCGATTTCATACTCCTACTTGCTCATTCTTTATTCTGTTCTTCCTCTTCTTTCCCGACTTGCTGTTCCCATTCGCGTCAATCCTGCGTGAGGACATCTTCGTGCATGGGTTCCCTGTTTCTCTTGGCATACTATATGTCCCTTGCTCTTTCCTCGGTGATATCGTTCTGCTCGGAAACGGAGGCCTAAACTTCTTAACTATAACTATATATCTAGGGGCGCCGGTCATTACCCTTCAGTCGATTGCGATATATTCCTATTGAACTGGAGTCAACTGCAGGCGTTCCAACTTCTATATCCACAGCACGAACCAGAGCGTGTTGGCCTACCAATGGAGGGTGCAGTCATATTGACTTTCCCTATAGTGACACCCACATCTAACTCAACCCGCATTTCATTCACCGTTATACACCAATCGGTGCGGGTGAATTGATTGAGTTGTATTTTCTTTTTTGGGGTGGTGACTGTGCATGGGCCTTCGGATCGCGCTTTGTCTTATACATATGAGTGGGCTGTGGCCACAGTGAAATCAACGAGTCCATTTCCTAACTGGGCTGCCAGCAACTGTATCGGCTTCGTCAACGTCAACCAGGTGCCGGTGAATGGTGAGTGATTAAATTTTTGTCTACATGGAGGAATTCAATAACGAATTTCCGCTTCTGACGCACGTCCATTACAGAGATGGCTATCTTATCTTCAAGTGTCACACCGTCAATATCTGCTACAGAAAAGTGAAACTTTCAGGTCATGAGTGCATAAGCTCATTCAACATAGCAACATAATTAGCAATGCCTTCGGATGCCTTCTGGGGTAAAAAAAATAGATGGCATTACTTCTGAAATTACCCTCATAGAAAGACGTCAAAGGAGAAACCACACAAGTTACCTGCCGAAGCCATCAAAGATTATGATCCCATGACATTCCCAAATATCTCTATACTCTTTGCAAATTATCTGCACCCTTCCTCTGGCCTTCTATGTTTATAGGTATGTGAAGAGAGTTCATAGAAACACACTGCGTCGTCCTCATTTCATATCTGGGATCAACCATGGGACAAGAGAGGCTTTCAGCAACGGCGCTCATCAACATTAACTATACTAAACATATAAATCTTCATCGTGTTATTAACATCTATGCCGCAATCAGTTCCAGCGACTTCAGCTGAATTCCTAAATCAAGTCTTAGTATTCTTTAATGTAGCTGGTATCACATTCAGTGATGCATGACCATCACGGGAGAGAAAAGAAACTGCATGTAACTGAACGCCCAACTGTGAAATGGACGTTGATGGGACTTGTGTGCGGACTGAGGGCAAATTGAATTCGAATTTTTATTGATTGATTTGGCATTTTCACATCTACAGTTATAATTTTGAGGGATGTTGTAATGAGATGCCCTGGATTAAATGTATGTAGCTAAATTCGTGTGGTGTTCAATTGGTATTGTTTCTCAACGGCTGTTATAGCCCCTCGAGTTCCGGTTCCCCCAAGATGTGCACCCTCCCATGTTCAGACCAGCCTAAGCCCTTGTGATTGTTTTTTGCTTGGATTCTGTTTTGGTTCTATTTGGGTTCTGACTTTTTTGTTTGTCTTGGGTAGTGATTGGGTTTTGCTTGGATTCTGTTTGGGTTCTATTTGGGTTCTGACTCTTTTGTTTGTCTTGGGTAGTGATTGGGTTTTGCTTCGGTTCTTCTTGGAGTTTTGTTGTGTTCTGGTTGAGGTTTGTTCGGGTCCTGCTTGGATGATACTTAGGTTCGGCTTAGGTTTTATTTGATTTTGCCTGGATTCTGATGGGTTATGCTTGGGTTACTTTTGAGTTCATATTGATTTTCCTTTGGTTTTATTCGGGTTACGATTGGGTTTTGAAAGGGTTTACTTGGATTCTGACAATATTTTCACGGGTTTGGTTGGCTTTTGCTTGGGTTCTGGTGTGGTTCTGCTTGGGCCGCACTTGGTTTCATATTGCCAGGGCTACGACATTATGCATTTTGCATATTGCATAAACATTGGTCAATTGCATATGCAATTTCTAAAATGCATTACATTATCTCGAAATGCATATGCACCATTAATATACAGTGCCTAGATATAAGTATTTGCACAACTCTGTTTTTTATGTATTTTAAAAATATAGAGACTGCTTTAGGATAATTAACGCAGGAAGTTTATATAACATATATATAATAGAACATTTAAACAGAACAGTCAAATGTGCACTTATAACAAGAAAATTTAACACAAGTAGAAGTAATGAGGGACATAAGTATTTCACCAAAATAAATATGATGTTGAATCTTTGATATTTAATAGTATAATCTGAATACATTGGTTTGGATATTATTCTAGAACGTTCACGAAACGTCTCGAAACAAATGCAATGTAAACAAACCACAGCCGGCGCAATCATTACCTCTCTGGACCTCGTTGAAGTCGCGCACACTCTCACTGCAATGCCCAAAGTTAAAGAAATCCCTGAAGCTACTCGTAAACGGATAATTCAACTTCGTAGTGAAGGATTAACTAATAGAGTTATAGCAGAACGTGTCAATGTTCCTTGTTCAACGGTTGGAGCAATAGTCCGCAAGCATCAAGTGACTGGGGCGGTCTCCAACCTGCCAAGAGCTGGAGCTCCGCGTAAGTTCATGGGTCGACCTAGGCGCTACAGGCTACGTAAAGTGACTAATGACCCCATGACAGCACGTGCTGACCTTCAGAGTGAACTGGCGTCTCAGGGACTGCATGTCAGCAAGAAAGCTATTGTTAGGGAATTGAACCGTACTGGCATTCATTCTTACACTCCTAGCAAAACTCTTCTCACAGAAAAACATGTCAAGAGCCGCTTAACATTTGCTAAAGACCATTTGGACAAAGGAAATGAGTTTTGGGAAGGGGTTATATGGTCTGACGAAACTAAAATAGAACTTTTTGGCCGAAACGAAGCTCGGCATGCATGGAGGAAACGTGGTATTGCCTATGACCCCAAGAACACCATCCCCACCGAGAAGCATGGAGGGGGCAGCATCATGGTGTGGGGTTGCTTTATTTCCCATGGTGTTGGGGATCTTCATATCATTGATGGCAAGATGAATCGTTTCATGTACAGGGAGATATTAGAGAAGAAGATGCTTCCAAGTGCCAAAAAGTTCTACGGACGGCGCAGGTGGACCTACCAACAAGACAACGACCCCAAGCATACTGCGAATTTAACGAAAGAATGGTTTCAAAAGAAGAAAATAAATGTTCTTCCATGACCTAGCCAATCACCGGACCTTAATCCAATAGAAAATTTGTGGCGTCTTTTTAAATCTGGTGTCCACAAACGGTGTCTCAAAAACCTTACTGAATTAAAGGTTATTCCCACGGAAGAATGGAAAAAATACCATCAAGTGAATGTGAAAAGTTTATTTCCAGCTATAACAATCGTCTCCATGCTGTTATTGCCAATTAAGGTCACGCACCAAGTACTAATGTCATAATTTTTTTTTTGGTCAAATACTTCTGTCCCTCATTACTTTTGCTTGTGTTAAATTTTCTTATTATAAGTGCACATTTGACTGTTCTGTTCAAATATTCTATTATATATATGTTATATAAACTTCCTGCATTAATTATCCTAAAGCAGTCCCTATATTTTTAAAGTACATAAAAAATAGAGTTGTGCAAATACTCATGTCTGGGCACTGTATACATACATATGTGATTGAGACCCAACATTCATTTATATGTATTGACATATAATATTCATCTTGTTTGACCTAGTGGCCAATTTAATAGAAATGGCCTCAACACTTTTCTTACCAGATGTAACCAACCACTTTGTTTTGGTTGCTATGTTTAGAAAAGACAGAAGGGCGAAGCTATGTTTGCGGAAACATTTCCGAGGAACTTTTTGGTTAACATGTGTAGAGGCCTTAGCAATTATACCGAAAACTGCCGGAACAACTTCTCAAAAATCAAGAGTTACGTACAGGAATTTCAAGATGTTACTGAAACTGATGGTCAATTATGCTGCAAGTATTGCAATATACAGGTAAAGTCATAAAATAAAAGTATTCATATGGTTTTAAACGTCTCATAAACGTAAAAAACCTTTATTTTTGTATATAATAGAGTGAAGGTTGTTGACAGTTCTGTTGATAATCTTTTTGTATCCATGTCGCATTTCAACAAAGAAATTATTAAAGATCTGTCCCGCGAAAATTAAACCCTCCTCAATTCCTCAATGCTGTTGAGAATTTATAGTGAAACTAGTACAATATATTGATCCATACTCTACAGTACATAGTTATAGTCAATAGAGCAGACGAATGCTAAGTTGCTCTTTTATGTCAAGTTAATTAAAGGAATTCGCTTAATATATGTTTAAAAGAAATGAAATAAATACATATGTGCATAATAATAAATGCATATTTGCATCATAAATGCATATGTGTATAATGATAAATGCATATTTGCATAATGAATGCATACTTGCGTAACAATAAATGCATATTTGCATAATAGTAAATGCATAGTTGCATAACATAATGCATATAATACATAAGTATAGCTGCATATAATGCATATTTATAACTGCATAATGTCACAGCTCTGCTTATTGCATGTTACTCTCAATCGGGGAGCAGCTCGAGCTCTCATTGCTGCGGCTGGTAAATTTTTACTTCAACTTACACATGTTTTTTGGAGATTTTTGTTGCCTTCAGCATGTTAATTGGATGAATTTAAAACAATTTACTTGTATAACGTTTCCGTCGTAAATGCTTAGTTTTTGAGATATTAGACTTTGAAATTCTCATTGTTTACCTAAAAGAGAAAATAGCCGATGACATTACAGGCAGTTGTAGCGACCTAAACGGAACCTAACCTAACCAACCTTGCCTAACCTTACTTGACCTAACCTAACCTTACTTAACTTAGCCTAACTTCACCTGACCTAACCTAACCTAACCTTACCTAACCCTAATTTTATTGCATGGGATCGCCCGGTATTTTCTCCCATAGAAAAACAATCAGAACTTCAAAGTTATATGTCTCGAAAACTAAGCATTTGCAACGAAAACGTTATTGATGTAAATTGTCTTAAATTGACCTAATTTACACACTGAACCCAATAAAAACATAAAAATCGAGTGTTAAAGTAAAGTTATACTTTTCGGTTTGGCAAGAAAAGATCGCTCACTTGGATAATTTGATCGCCAACGTCTTGTAAATTCATCGCTTTGTAAGTTCATGAACTGGTATTTTCAACGCCTGGTGAATAATCATCACGACTGCATTTCTATTACGGTATCACCGAATGCTACAAGCGTCTATAGATAGTACTTCTAAACTGTAAACGAAACTTCACCACTGATGAATCATGTCTCGAAGAAATTATAAGGTCTACGATGAAGAACTTTCTACTAGAAAAGTTTGTAGAAAACTTTAATGGGGAAACTATAATATCCTGTAGAGTGAGCCACAAACACATACACTGTTTATAAATTAAGTGAAAGAATAAGTGAAACAACAGAATAGGTATCAGAGTGCATCATATGTGTTAAAACGACGTGAAAAATAGCCAACAGCTCGTATATCATTGAGGCAAATAGTTCAAGATGAAGATAAGGCAACGTAAGGGATTTTTATTTGGTGATTTTATCATTAGATGATGATTTACTACTCGTAAAGAAGAAAGCTGTATCGTAGGAACCAGCGGAAACCATCAAATAAAGTTAATTAAAGAGCAATGTACCTTTTTAAAGCAATATTTGGATACATCCAACCTTCTACAACTTTATCAGTCTTATTGTTAACACCCCGCCAGTGGTGCCATTTACAGTATGTCGAGTTGTTCGCTGGCATATACGCAACAGCTGATTATATTTTAAAGACATTTTATCGTAAAATTCGACTTAATTAAGAAGGGAATGGGTGCCATCTTTAATATTATGTAGTCTGTCGATGAAAACATGGAACCCCCGCACGATCAAGGGTGTTCCCAGACAGAGTCAGCGCGCTTGGAACAGCAAGTTGGGAAAGAAGAACAGTAGAATGACGCATCATCATTTGGAGTACAAACCGAGTAGAACGCTAAAGGCGTCTTTTTGTGGCCACGCTCGT
The DNA here is from genome assembly GCA_001587735.2 of Parhyale hawaiensis. Classification (NCBI taxonomy): domain Eukaryota; kingdom Metazoa; phylum Arthropoda; class Malacostraca; order Amphipoda; family Hyalidae; genus Parhyale; species Parhyale hawaiensis. Next base: position 47,726,282 of record LQNS02278094.1, on the reverse strand, counting down.
GATTAGAATCACTGTGATCATGATCATCGTGATCCCAGAAAAGCGCAAGAACGGTCAATGATTTTGCAAACAAACCAAAGACGCCATGTATATTTCCTAAAAATAGATTTCTATTGTATTTTTACGGAAAATGTGAGGAATGGATTTCTTAAGATCTTTTATTTATGTTGAAGTCAATGCATAAGTCAACTAGCACTTTCTGAGGCATTTTCAACATACACAGGCATAAAACTTACAAAACTGTAATTGTGGGAGTCAATATTACAAACAATCATAATAACATTATTCAATTTATCCCTAAACATAAGAAAACATCAAGAACTTGCATTTCAAATTTTGAATTTTTACTTGACCAACGGCTGTAATCACTCTTTGATCACGCATGATTAGCCTGTGGAGGAAATCACGCTGCGATCAATTCTCACCACTGATCACACTTGATTGCTATCAGAATCCCTTAAAAATGCGGTCACAAAAACGCGTGGATCACTCGCAATCAGGTAGAATCTTCTGCAAAGTGGCCACAAAAAGACGCCTAAAGTGGACACGAATGACAGACGTCCAGAAGGCTAAGCAAACCTATGGGTACGACGGGGACGCTGCTTCTCATAACATTGTACGGGTGAACTTAATTAACCTAATTTATGGCTCATTTTATGTCCTCCGTGAGAATCTAGTGGGTTTGTCTTGTGTGACTGATTCACTCTCTGACTCCTAGCACGATGCGACGTTGGCACCGGCCTGGCTAGTAAGTAGCATGGTGCCTTATGCTATTTTTTCCAAACAAAGCGAATAATTGTGTGCCACCTTAACCGCTAACGTTCCAATGTTACAATGGCTGTACCTGAAGTGAGCGTCGACCTGCTACCCGACGCAGCGAAACAATGAGGTCCATCGATTATAGTATTTGTAGATGGTAGACGACAATATTCGCCCTTCAGTTGGAATTTTCCTGCTCCTGATAGCAATGGAAGGCTTTAGGACGACAACATCGCTCACGGTACTGAGCTAATATCTTCAGAAAACGGTTTCCTGAGTATAAAGGAACAGTCAAGCACATTGATGTGGCCACCACATTCTCCAGATCTAAAGACTTGATGGGGAATTTATGATGTGAACCTCTAGCACTTGACCTGTGTGCCTGATTATCTCTCCATGTCATCATCAAGCGATAAAAGGTTACCACAACTATAATTCTGAGCGAAATTATAGCTACAGGCGATGCAAAAGCTAATAAAATTAATGAGTGCATGCTATGCTATCAATCATTCTGAAGGATGCTCGACAATTATTCAGAGAAATATTAGGCCAAACTTTTTTCTTATAAGGCACTGCATGCGTTGATGTAAGTGTACCTCCGATAAAATCAGAGCTGGAAGTGGAATAGAGTAGAACAGAACTAATTCCAGTAATTAGCGGCGTAGGTGAGACTGGGATTCATTGCAATATGTTTTTTTATACTTTTTTATTTTCAGTTCTCGAGCAAAAACGTTTCGCGGTACAAGGCTCTATCATTGATTTTCATAAATCTCGATATTTTCCAAAATACCCGGTAGCAGCTTTTGTGTGTGGGCCAAAATCGTAGATCGAAAAATTACTTCGGCAGTTACAATTCACCCCAGACAAGGGATATTAGGAAACTAACAGAACGCGGAGTTAGTTGTAGCATATCCGAAATGCCATCTGAACCCTCTTCTCGCTAGTTCTCTTCGCCGTCTTGTTACGACTTATCCGTCTCGCTTATAGTCGATCGATCCTGTTCGAAGCTTGGTTAAATCCCCCTCGACTGCGTTCTTGCTTGATCGCCCTCTTTCTTGCCTTTCGCTTCCTACGTTGCATAGTGCTGTTTTTCCTGGAACTTGCCTTGGGCAGAGGGCGAATCACTTCAGAGTGGTCGGTGTTGGGGTGAGCGGACACTGATGGATCCGCTTGTCCGGCCCCCGATGGGCTCGCCTGTCTAATCCTGGATGAACTTGCCTGTCTGGAGCCCGATGGGCCAGCCTGCCCGATACCGGATGGATCAGCCTCTGCAGGATGTGGCATATCCTCAGCGGTCGCGCCTTCGTATGCATGGTACACTGGAGCTGCGGTTTGGTCCCTGATGGGTGTGTCTGTATGTAGTAGCTTGGTGCAAAGTCTTCGTAGCTGAATACGTTCGAATTGTACAGACTAATACAAGATGTCTAGAAGCCGCTTTGGATGTCAACTATAACACTGTTATATTGGCACCCAACAAAAATGTTACAATTGTCCATGTAACGCTGCGCCTTCTTTGAGACAGATCGAACTGATGCAAAACGATCCAGAGTAAGCGGCAGCTAGCACCTTTAATTTATAGACAACAAGCTTAACTCCGTCTACACAAACTCTTAGAACCACTTCCTATAAACTACTGGGATGAGCTCATCCCCATTATACCTTACTTACCTTGAGGGTTTTCGGAAGAAGTCCAGGTGACGTTGTTCACGTCACCCCACGTGTGTGGAGTCACTCTGCTGGGTGTCTTTTGTGGTGCCGCAGTTAGCGACCAAAGAGAGAGCCAACAGCGAATTATCTCTACAGTGCACGTAACCGCTGACCGCTGGCCTATCTGGTATTCTGCTTAAATGTGAATTCAGCAAATTTTTTAACTCTACAATTTTGATATCAGTGGCGTTTCGAACATGCCGATGCATTTTGTTAAACAATCTTGCTCCCCGTACAGCGAAGCTATTAGAATATTTTGTGGTCAAGGCTTTTCCACCATCTCAGATTGGGATGCGAATATCACAAGTCCTTCCAGTTCTTTCCGAGTGTCTGGTGATAATCCGCTCATTCACATTCACAGTGATACGTTCCAGAATTTTCCAAACATATATGATTGTAAATCGTTCGAATCTGCGTTGTATTGAATACAAGTGGAGACAGCGGAGTTGTTTGTGGTAATCGTACTCCTGCATGCCTCGAATTTTGGCCGTGAACGATCGTTGGATACCTTCAAGTTGTTCAAGCTTTTTTCTTGTACTCCGCATCCAAAGTGATGAACAGTATTCTATTCTCGGAAGGATTAATTACTTCCATAGTGTGAGCATTACATCTATTTCGCGTGACGAAAAAGTTCGTAAAACCCATCCGCTCCATCTTCTTCCCACAGTGATAACTCTTGCAATATGTTCTTCGAACGTAGCATCGTCTTCCATTCTCACTCCGAGGTCTCTTAAAACTGTCTTTCTCTCAATTTCATGCCCATCGCTGGTGGTATATTGCGTGGATTCAATGAGTGGTTGATTTTTTTCCGTATCTTAGCAGTTCAAATTTTGCTTCATTAGAGGTCATATTATTTTTTACCGACCATTGGTAGATACTTTCCAAATCTCGCTGCACAGATAGCACGTCTTCCACAGCTTGCACAGCAGCTAGTATTCGTGCATCGTCAGTAAATGACGAGGGTACCGCATAGTTACATCCGTACCCCATGTCATTGATAATGATGAGGAAGAGAACAGGTCCAAGTACGGTGCCTTGTGGAACTCCACTGAGTACCGGCTGTCTGGATGACACTTTGCTGTTGACAATAGTTAAATGACTTTCTTGAAAACGCACAATCGGGCACAGAAATTTTCTCACCTGATACATCAACTTCAAACTTCGCTTCACAATCTATATTCTGACTATTTTATCAAGGCAGTTCGGTCTTGGTCAAATTTCTCTAATGCGTTGCCAATTCTATGGGTCTACGATTTTGTTCGGCCCATATCTTCGCCCACTACCTGTATACAGAGAAATTTCAAAAATACCCGTAGAATTGGCACTGCTATAGAAGAATTTGACCCCGACCGAACTACCTGGATAAAATGGTCAAGACTATAGTAAGTAAATGCGTATCTTGTGTAGTAACACCATCGCTGTCTATTGCTAGGTTTCCAGATGATTGCCACTGTTACAATCGTTCCATATCCGTATTATTTTTAGAGTAGGCTGCCCACTTACGATTTAGTTGGTACTAGCCGCCTAGAGGCAACTCAACTAATCCGATATTGTAGTCTTGACCGTGACGTCAGTATGAGGTTAAAGAACATTATATGCTCCATATATAATTGAATGTTCGCCATTGTCACTTGCAAAGGTGTCAAAACTGTAACAGCTGCTGGAATTTTTAGGATCAAAAAGAGGAAGGGCAAAGGAAGGATCATCAGTAGGAGCATGAAAGTGGTAAGAAACAACGGGCACGAATGAAAGATGGTATCGAAGACCAAGTCAATGACTTAGGTAACCTGTAGGTACCCCTGGAGTCGCTGCTCCTCACAAAATAGGATTGGCGAACCTAAATGAACCATTTGCCCTTTGGCCCATCCTATGCCCCCTGGGGCCACAGACTGTCATGGGCCCCACCCACAGGTATGTGGGGCCCCTGGGTCATTCTTCAAGTCGACGCGTTAAGCCATGTCACCGGTGGAGTCAGCATACGGTACGCATTTTATGCCTAATGCGCTTTTTTCGGACTTGGCCAACCAAATTATGCACGAAAGTGGCATAATCATTATATGACTGAAAAAAAAAATCTATAAGAATTCCGATGCAAGCTACTGAAAATAAGAACAAGTGGCACGAAAATGACAACGAATTACCCAGGCTGTGCTCCCTCGCTACAAATGCTTTATTTCCCGTAGGTATACCTACATAGGATAAAGCCCCCTACAGTAAAATGACACAGGCTGGTACGAATAGGGTTAAGATGGCCATATAAGCAGCTACCTCGGGCCAAAGATATGATGACCTAAAATAATCATAATTTACTCGGGAAGGAATTTGTTACTAAAAAAAAACTGACAGAAAAGACAACATATTTCACATTTCCTGAACAAAAAAGTGCACGCCAAGAAACGTTAGTTGTCACTCTATACAAAACGATGCTCTGGTTTTTTTTTTCGACCGTTTCTTTCGAGCAAAACCTCAAAAATCTTTCGAAAAGAAAAAACTTCACTGTCCTCGACCACGAAAACCGCAAGTCTGTTGTACAGCACTCGTGGCAGAAGCACCTCCGCCACCGTGACAGAAGACCCGCGACCTTTCGAAAGTACGGGGCATTCAAAGAAATGGAATTTACAAATAGAGAAAAGAATTACTAACAGAGAGTTTGGAGACATAAAGGCGATGAACTTAACGAGAAACATTTCACATGCGCTACTATTTACATTTCAAAGTGCTATTGAAATGGTACTATGCTTGTACATGAACGCTACATAATTGACTGACAACTCAATAATACATCCACCGACAAGAATCTTCTGGTCTGTTACTTTCCAGTGCTCTGTAGACGCGAGCGTTACACTTCCATTGCGACTCACCAAAAATCCAGAGGAGAGCTAAAAAATTATTTTCAAAATTAAGCGCACTTTGCTGTCACGGCGGAGGTGCAACGCTCAGGGTGCCGCACTATAGGACACAAAAAGAATTTTGCACTTGGAAGTTGCCAAGTAGGAATGTTATGTGAAGGTAGCAAGTCAGAATATTACCTGAGGGTGCTTTCAGTATAATATCCGACGGTACCAATTTGGAATATTATCCAAAGATACCAAATAGGAATACAGTATTACCAGAAGGTACCAAATCAAATATTACTAGAAGTACGGTGCCGGCATATTATGCGATGAAGAGGCTACTGCCTGAGAAAGACATCGTTCAGCTGTTTGCTCAGCCCATGCACCGTTCAGGTAACTCAGCTCCTGCGAAGAAGCGGTCACGCTGCGCTTACTTGCATAGGTCAATTTTAGAACAAAATTATTAACACTGGCAGTGAAGGTCCCGAATCTGAGACCAAACTTTGTGGTCATCCAACACGACACTTCTTCGGCAAGTTCGTCTCTTCCACTAACTTTTCTAAATTATCTCATAATCTTTCGGTACTGACGGTATTTCCAAACATATTTTCGTCTCTGAAACATTCATTAGACGGTATCCCAGGAGTCAGTCCAATAATTTAGGAAATATTTGTAGTTTTTTAATAGTAATTCATAATCGGGACCCACTACGAGCAGCCCCACGGGTAGCTCCGCGAGTGAGACGAACTACCTGTAGGCGACAGTTCTATAAGTTCTATCGTATGATATATAAAGCCCGCGTTGCACACACTAGTCGAAATACAGTAGAAGAACGTTTCCCCCTATATACACTCTGTCGAACACTGCGCCGGTACGGCTTCGGCTTGCTTAATAATTTTCTGACCAAAAGAATTGCCATAATTTGAGCCGCCAATACATTACGGTATCTGTTAATTTCCTCCGCCAAGGAGGTTATGTTTTCGTCGCGTTTGTCTATCTGTCTGTCACCAAGATAACTCAAAAAGTTATGAGCCGATTTGAACGAAATTTACAGGGATTGTTAGGTATGTTAGGAGGAACAGATGATTAACTTTTGCTGAAGATATGACCATCAGTTTGTTTATTTGTTTGTCTGCCTCATTTTTCTCAATGCCATAAGTCAAAAAGTTATTTATGGATTTTTATGAAATTAGCATGAGTTGTTAGGTGAATAACAAAAAGTAGATGATCAGATTTTGTTAATGATCCGTTCGTTCGTTTGTCACTGTTTTTAATTCTATGCTTGTTAGCCCAGTAACTCAAAAAATAATGAATGGATATTTATGAAATTCATAGGGGTTGTTAGTAATGACAAAAGACCTAAATGATTAAATTTTGATGCAGATCGGTCTGTTCGTTTGTATGTTTGGCTCATGTTTGTCACAATGTTTCTTAGCAGTGTAATTCAAAAAGTTATTAACGGATTTTCAAGAAAATTGCACAAGCTGTTATTACTATCAAAAGGCACGAATGCTCAGATTTTGGAGTTTATACAAAGAAAATTATGGTTTCAGAGCCAATTTGAATTTTTTTGCTACTGTTGCCTCGCTTTGCGGAGGTATACGCTATCAGAGTGCTCTAGTTCCTATGTTACGACTCTCTTGTGAAGGAAAGTTTTACATGGCTTGCATCATGCGTTTATTGGGTTAATTTTCGGCTGCGTTTTTGCCACGCGTTCACAAAATTTTAACCATTCGTCATAGTCAGGTTAAGAGTTTCCCAAAGTTCCGCTACCTTAGCAGAAAATTTGCTGCCCCAAAACTAAGAACCGTAGATCAGGTTTGGAGGCGACCGAAGAAAACTGCTAGGGTGCTAAATTTCGTAGACACTTGTAGCTAGTAGCGGAAATTCCGATCGCTTCTGACGTAATATGCAGACAACTTACCTCTAAATCACCAGCTCGCTATCAGCTAATTTATCTTGCATTTGGTAACAGAGAGATAAGCAATCATCTAATCTCTAAGTCCTCGATTTGCGCACATTCCTTTTTGTCTGAAAGCTTCTCCAAATACAGCTAATCCATTAAATAATAGATCCACAGGCTCAAACTATTAAATGTTACTATTCATGATTTGCTCCACATTCTCGGGAACCTGGGCAACGCAACACATTCACCCTGATATGACTGAAGTCAAGGTAATTAACGCAATGAATTCGATGAAATTAGCGCATACATTTTTCGATATTTACTCCTTGCGAAGAATGTCATACGCTCACTAAGGGCGCGCACGCACACGTAGGCAAAATTTGCAACGCCACGCAAGTCTGTATCCGATTGCGTTGCAGCGCACAAGGCTTCGGCTTGGACATTGCTATGCCACTAAAAAGAATATCTAAGGTATGCGTCGTTTAACGCAGTTTGTACGTTATAACAAGCAGCAATGGTCAAGCTTTGAGAATACCTCCTACTTCTGAGTAAGTTTAAAGGTACAGTGGCGCATAGTTTATTTAGCGTGACATTCAAACGCCATCAGTAGTAGTCACGGCAACGTAACGGCCGAAGCGAAAAGTTGATTGACTGAGCAATTTTTGCGATAGTGTGCCCACGCTGTTATAGGGTACATTTTGGCCTCTACTTGTGATATTGTGATAACTTATTGCTGTGCAAACTTAACTCTGCCGAGACCAATTTTCCTCATAACAAAAAATGGAAGCTATATATAGTCGTTTTAGAAATAAGGGAGTATACAAGTATCTTAATTTATTCCAAATGGCCAATGTAACGAACTCAAAGTTTCCAAAGAACGGAAGAATGAGGGTGACCACAAGCCTCTGAAAATTGAAAGTAGCATTGACGATTCTGTCATTACAGTGAAAGAATGAATATGCGTGTCCCAGCACTGACTGCAACATTCATGTTCGTTGTGATACACCGTGTTGCTAGATAAGCGGATTTCCCCCGAAAAGGTCAGTATATGGCAAGAGATATTAATGAGTAAACTTTTCAACCGATCGACGTTTAGCAAGCTTATAGAGGAAGCCAAACAAGATGATAAAATTAAGATACATTGCGAAATCATCAGATCGATGTGACTGCTTGATGAAATTGAAACACATCTATACTTGAAATTTTGAAAATGGTACACGTATGTAAACCTCCTGCATGGCCAATTCATTGTTGACCATATTCGAAGTACGTCGATATTTTTATTATGTCTTTATCCCGATAAAGTTAACAAAATTCGTACTAGGCGAACTATATCTTTACCTCCGTTTTTATTTGCTGTAATTGAAGACGATGCGTTGCTAGAAATACATATAACTGAAATGACACATGGTCACCACGTTGACCCCTACTATAAAAAAAAAGAATGTTAGATGGTAGCAATAGTGCGTTGCTAACACAATGCGACTTTTAATATATAGATTCTTTGTGAACATATCAACGGTTCACCATTTACCTAAAAAATTTATAAAACGAATTCGTGCGTTTCAAATAATTTTATTCGCTGGTATATACTTGGGTATACCTCTTCACCTATTTTTTTCTTTTTTGTATTTTCATCATGTCAGAACGTGACAAAGAGAACTCCACTCCAGTCAGGGCATTCTCCAGTAAGGTGAGAAGCGCTCGGTCCCTAACCCTTACCATATTCGAGGCTCACCTGTATAGACTTTTCCTTACTTCAACGCTCATGCTTTGCCAAGCATAACGAAACATAAGCAGTATACGCTCAACTTTATAGATTCAGTTTCAAATACAGATATTTGTAAAAGAACGTCAAGAGGGAGCAAAATTTAACTACCGATACTTGTATAATTGAATGCAAGGATGAGTCTACTTCACACTCATGTGTTTTAAATCGCGATCAGAATGATGGTCAATGTCAAGTTGCGGTCATATTCCGATGAAATAATGATACGGACCAACATTGCAACCTGTGACAAGTGTTTGGCCCACCTTTCGACCTCATAATGACAAATGTCGAGTTGTGACCGTACTCATATGAAAAGCCAAAACTCTATATTACAGCAATCGTTTGGCTTACCAATCGACGTAATATTAGAAAATATGAAAAATGGGTAATCACTATGTGTATGGGAAACTACTTGTACAGGGGCTAGAGAGAGCAATATGTTTTATCACCGTAGCTACCCTAAGCTACCCTGGAAACTGCATGCCTAAATATGAAATCACATACTTCTAATATGTAATTACCGTTAATCTACGTAGCAGGAATTATGATAACATGCATTCCAAAGGTTATTTCTAATTAATTGTAATCAGTGCACAGTTGGCAAGGAAGACAAATAATAAGAGATATTATTGCCTTTCAAGTGGTTTAACTGAATCAGCGAGAGCCTTGCGTTATCAGGAGAAAGCGTGCATTTATTAATAGATTACACAAGTGCTTTACAGATAAGCAACACTTGTGAGTACCATTTAGGACACCCGCCGACGTGTCTTGTGTACGTTGTGTACCAGTATACGTACCATCTGAGTAAAAAAACATAATGTGCCACTACCAAGTAAGGGAATGTCAGAAAACATGAACGATTTCATAACTGTAGAGAAATGAATCTCCTTTCTCGATTCTCCGAGAAAAAAGTGACTGTGTCATCACTACGAATACGGTAAAATACAGTTGAAATTGTACATAACACAAAATGAAACTGACTGTATTAGTACCAGGTATGGTGGAAGAAAATATAGACGAATTGATGATGGCAGACACTACAGGAGCTCAGAAAAAGTAATTGTGACAAGGTCTAGTGACACAGAAAATACAGATGATTTCGTACGGACTCCAGAAAATGATGGCTGTAGTGGAACCAAGTAAGACAAAGTAAGCAAAATGCTCTAATGTGCAAAAGTATTGAATACAAATTATAGTGATGCTTTTTACTGCGATTTGGCTATTGATATATATGATTGAATACCACAAGCCTGAACATTAGCAAAATGAAGAACTGAAATAACTCTATGATCAACACTATATCTTATAACACATGTAAAAATGAATGCCGCAAACGTAATAAACAGCCCACAATATCATCATGATCATTTGAGCAACATCTCCATTTTCTTTGAAAATTTCACAAGTGCTACTATACAATGTTTCAATATATCTGAACTGTGGCATTTGCCCAATCGACCAATCCTTTGATTAAAATAGATAAGGCATAGGGGAGTTTTCCCAGGAGTAGTGACTGTCAGTAACGTAAAGTCGATTGTCATAAACTATCCAAAAGATGTAAATAAACTAATAATTGTTTTTTGGAACTACTATATTAGTGAGCATAAAAGTATACTACACTTGTAAGGCTCTAAAGAAATTGAGGAAAAGTATTATGATAGGTAAATTACTCGGAGACACTGACGAGGAATCGTTTTTTAACACGTTAGGCATTCAGAAAGATCCTGAAGCAGGCAGGAGAGCAGTAAGTGAGGACACAATTAGTAGAACACCGAATCAGACCGGACAGCACTCTAGATCACCTAGGAAACTTCCGTTACAAAAGTAAAATCAAAAGATGTATATGGCGTGGGAACTGAAATCTTCAGTCGCAACACGGGCTTAAGGAAAAAGGAACGGCTCACAACCTTCTACATACCATTCTAACTGTAAAATTGGGAGGAGACAACATCATGAGACGGGGCGTTTATTTATTAAATGCCATTTGGGTAATAGAGATCATCTCAGAGAGGATAGCTTAATTGCACCATGCATCGAGATAAATTTGACTGGAGCGAATATTGCTGCAATCTGTCAGACCATTGGGTCTGGGAAGAGGTTTTCTGATAGTGGATAATGATCGGAAGCATTGAGTCAAGATAACTCGGAAATTGTATGAAGACAACAAAATCGGCGTTACGCCAAATTTAAATCAGTCTCCCTACTCGTTGTTATTGTTATATTGAGTAGTTTAAGCCTTCTTTTCCACAAGGTTGATTTTACAGGGGAAGAAAGAAGGGATATTCAATCCGTCGATAGAAACGTGGAACCCATGCTCGAGGGTGTTCCCGCACAGGAGAATTGCTCATTGAAACAGCGAGTAAAAAAGTGGTCGATAAGAGGAAATTAACATCAATAGGAGTATAAAAATGAAGGAAAGTGAGCACGAAGGAGAGACGTCCCGCAGGCCTAGCCAAGGCTGAGATAACCTATGCAGTATGCATGCAGGGTGCCCGTGAGGGTGCTGCTCCCCGTAACATAGGATGCATCGCTGTCAATCTAATTCAAGAATTCTGGAAACACATTAAGGAGAAAATTCTCGCAAGCAAGCCACAGAACACTAAACAGCAAGAGAAATTCAGTAAGGAATCATTAATTGGTAAAGATTCGGTCAGACTTTTGAAAGAGACTGTTGGAATACGCTTCCGACAGCGGTTAGAAGCTATTTCAAACAGTGCATAACAGAGACTGCGTAGTCAAATATTAGATGGATGGTGGTATCCAGTACTGTGGAGCAGTGGGCCTTTGTATTTTGTTGTTATATGGATTTTTGACTGAATATTGTTTTCAATTTTTTTTATGAATGATTAGGCATGTATTATTTGATGATATTCACAAAAAGTAAAGTAAAACATCCCCTTGCGAAAATGGCAAATAGTTTCATTCTCCGATAATTTTACGCGATGGTGTAAGCATGGGGCAATGATCAGCCTTTCGGCATTTGCGCCGTCAATTCAACTTAATGCTGCGAACGTTCCGTTATCGCTACAACCGAGCCACTGCTTAATGCCTCAGAAATACGAAAATCCACTTACCTTCACACATGGCTATCGAAATATCTTCTTTTTAAATAAAAGCAAGTTTTTTTTAACGACTGTGATGAATGTTCTCGTGCTGTGTCGAAGATAGGGCATAAGTTTTCATGTTAATTTCACAATGTTAGGTTACTTTATTTTATTAATATATTCATCTATTTCTAACACTCATATACTTATGTACAAGTTTGCGCGTGTGTGCGCAAAACTAATTTCTCTACGTGCAACGTTTCTCTACATACCAAGAAGTACAGCTTATCGCAATCGTAGTGATACTGTGTTATTAGCCTTGTTATTTTTACTCGGTTAGGAACAAGACTCCCAATGACATTTACGGGGCAACGGTTGATAAGCACAGTAGTCATAGTGTTACATATCAGTCTGGCACTACATCTTCAAGGGATACAAAACAGTTAAAAAAAACTGCCCCACACCGAATCCAGTGGTTCCGAAGTTCATGTTGACTATTGCCTTCAGTCCTCCCCTATTTCAGAGGGTCGAAAGAGAGAGAGAGAGAGAGAGAGAGGGGGGGGGGGGTTCCGAGTTGGCGGAGAGGCGAGCCTAAATTTAAGAGGCGGTGTAGAGGAGACGAGGTGATATCAAGAACAGTTAATTAATATTTTACGAAATCCGTAATCTGTAACATTACGAGTCCTGGTCTTTGTTTCTCATGCCAGAGTTCGTTTGATTTCCAATTTGCTGCGAGAGTACAACAGACTCTCGCCGTGCTGTCCCGTATTCATTTGCACGCTAAAACACGACAAACTAAACACGAAGCGTCATTTATAGCTTTTTTACCTGTTTTAAGTAAAATCAAGTACGACAGACTCGACATTGATGCAGTGCATCTCAATGCACGGGTCACAGCTAGGGGACGCTGCCATGTCGGAATATCATAAGCAGTTATCGGCTGTTGGTAGGGCAGCATCTGGGGAGAAAAGGGAGAAATTCAGTCGGCCAACGCAACGCCGCCAATGCAGCCCCGTGTAGTGAACTATGGGCCACACCTTCAGGTTGACTCTTATCCACAGAGCTATGCGTACTTTTTCAAGGTACCTTTTCGAATTTGCTCGTGGTGAGTACCTCGAGGTGTATAGGCCACC
>LQNS02278094.1:47658705-47679156 GCA_001587735.2 Parhyale hawaiensis | reverse complement strand
TAATCATGTATTGGGCCAGTCTCCTAATCATGCATTGGACTAGTCTGTTAATCATGTATTGGACCAGTCTGCTAATCATGCATTGAACCAGTCTGCTAATCATGCATTGGACCAGTCTGCTAATCATGTATTGGGCCAGTCTGCTAATCATGTATTGGGCCAGTCTGCTAATCATGCATTGGACCAGTCTGCTAATCATGCATTGTACCAGTCTGCTAATCATGCATTGGACCAGTCTGCTAATCATGCATTGAACCAGTCTGCTAATCATGCATTGGACCAGTCTGCTAATCATGCATTGAACCAGTCTGCTAATCATGCATTGGACCAGTCTGCTAATCATGTATTGGACCAGTCTGCTAATCATGTATTGGGCCAGTCTGCTAATCATGCATTGGACCAGTCTGCTAATCATGCATTGTACCAGTCTGCTAATCATGCACTGGACGAGTCTGCTTGAGTGGTGGATTTGTTAAATGAAAACATTGACAGCTAACGACGCCACCTACCCATACGGCAAACTGTTATCATACCCTCCGAAAAATTAATTTACATCTTAACATACAAACACTCTGTGATGTCTAGCACAATGTTCGTTCATGTATAATTTATATACATGAGCAGAATTATAATACTATAATAACAAGTATAAATCAGTGATTATTATGGGAATATGATGAAATACATCATAGATTTTCTCCTGTTAATTCTAAATGATTATTAAACCTAGCGCAAGGATAGTCAACTCCTTGCGATACATTTGAGCTCTCTGCACAAATGTATCGCCACACCCTTGGGTACTGCGCCCGACAGTTCGGTGTTATGCTGCTAATGCCTGAACAATAACAGCTACGTAGTCGGTCGTCTACAGCACCGTTGGGGCGCACCTTGCAGTAGCCTCCCACTCCGTCTCACCTGATCACGGTTATATTAACGACGGGGAGGCGAGATCACGAGATAGCCGAGGGCTCGCTGCAATTGTCCAGAAGTAATACGCACAATGTCAAGACAAACGATGAGGCCGTTACAGTGATAGCGATTAGGAACATCAATAATTTCTATTATCTCTGTGTATCACAACTGCAGCGTGAGGTACGACTCTTAGATAGCAAATTGCCAACATCCTTAGCGGGCCCTGGGGGCGAGTGCCGCGTGGTGCCGATACCATCAGGGAGGAAGGATTTACGATCGGTGAGCGTGACCATCACTAAACGTGAAATGCATTGTCAGTGATACCCAACAAATGGCACTACGCGCCAGGAACAGCCTTCCAACAAGACATTATTTTATAATGGATTAAGTANCTGGGGGCGAGGGCCGCGTGTGGCCGATACCATCAGGGAGGAAGGATTTACGATCGGTGAGCGTGACCATCACTAAACGTGAAATGCATTGTCAGTGATACCCAACAAATGGCACTACGCGCCAGGAACAGCCTTCCAACAAGACAATATTTTATAATGGATTAAGTAAGCTGAAGTAAAGAAATCAATGTCTCGTGTGCACAATACTGGTTATGCAATTCGTTGAAACGTGATTGGTTTTCAAATTAAAGAAAAGGCACTTCGGAAATTTTAGTTAACTCACACCGTCACTTCTCTGAATTACAGGGCTAATAATTGTCATTTTCAGTACCAGGTGTGTCTTTATTATATAGCTGTTAATTGCAAAAAAATTTCAGCACAATTTGGATGGCGCATCCCGAGCGCATCGCTGTTTCGCTCAACACGGACCCGTTTTAGCGTCGTTACAGCTTTGAATGCGTCTCTGCATTGGTTTCACATATTCTTTCTTTATTTCATTTCATTCGTCATTCGTATCATCTTGTAACTGCTCAACGCCGTTACAGCATTTATTAGGTTCGTAAATTATAAATACTTTCGTGTGTTCATTACCTCCGCCACGGAGGTGATGCATGTTTCTGTCGTGATTCTTTCTCTGTTTTCTGTAATACTGTTTCTCTGTCACCAAAATAGCTCAAACGTTACTGACGGATCTTTACAAAATTTATACAGGGATTATTAGGTATGTTAGCAGTAACAGAGGATTAACTTTTGGTGTCGATCCGTTCAGTAGTAGTAGTAGCAGCAGTAAAGTAGTAATAGCATAAGAAAGTCTAAGCCTCCCTAAATAAGTACTAAGATTTTCTAAGGGAGGAAAATGAAGGGACATATAGCATGTCGACAGAAACGGGGAACCCATGCACAAAGGTGTTCCCACACAGGATCAACGCGCATGGGAGCAGTAAGTTGAGAAAGAAGAGGAAGAGCAGGCGAAAGTTTGATCAGTAGGAGTATGAAAGTAGAAAGAAGCAAAGTGGGCACAAAAGACAGACGTCCCGAAGGCCTAGCTAATGGCTAAGGTAACCTACACAATCCACATGGGGCGAAATCCATTCAACCGTTTTTTTTTTTGTCAGCATATATTTTAGTACTATAACTCATAAAGTTACTGACAGATCTCTTTGACATTTACATGAGTTGTTAGACATATTACGTTGAGTAAATGACCAATTTTTTTCTGATGATCTGTTCCTTCGTTACTTGCTTTTCTCTGTCTTAGATTTTACGCTTGTTAGCAAAACAACTTTAAAAAGTTTTGAATAGATGTTTATGAAATTTACGAGAATTGTTAATAATGTTGAAAAACATAAATTATTATATTTTGGTGATGATCGGTTGGTCTGTTTGTGTGTTTGACCAGTGTATGTCAAAAAATTTCTTAGCGCATTTTGAAAGTGGATTTTCAAGAAAATTACAGAAAGCTGTTAATAGCCTGTTATTACTGTCAACAGACACAAATAATTTGAGTTTGGTGTTGATACAAAGGAAATCAGAGTTTCAGAACCCATTTGATCTTTCTGCTACTTCTCTCTAGCTTAGTGGAGGTATACCTTCTCGGAGTGCTCTAGTTTTTCAATGAGGGAGTCGTTGACGTTCCCAGCCTTCTCTCTTTTGATCTAAGGTGCACTGTAAATTTAAACTACACTCTAGTTTTGTTTATTATATGCAACAGACAGTGCTGCACACTGCAGTGTACTGTATAGTCCTCAATAGTACAGTATAGCAAAGTGTATACACAGTAGTATGGGGAAACCCGATGTTTTTAGGACGCTAAATATTGTAGACACATAATTTCTAGTTGTCTTGGCGAAATGGAAACTTATCGCAGAAATAGACATGCACAGCACGCGTGGTTCGGAGACATAACCCCCAGTCGTGAACGAGCTTTCCTGAAGCGGGGGCAGCCCTTAACTCACTACTAAGTAGATACAACTACGGCTGCTAATGTACAGTGGACTGGAGCATGTCATAACCCGATTGAAATTGAAGGGCACAGAAATCGCTTCGGTGACCCAGACTGTATACGTCACATGGGAATGACTATAACGGTCGAACCAAAGCACAGTCAACAAATTGATATGAGTGTAAGCTGAGTCCTGGGATTGATTCATTACCAGGAACTTCATGTACAAATCTAACGACTTTATCTTTCCTTCATACAAAGCTCTAGAGCATCTACACTTAAAATCTGCTACTAAATTTCAGTCTTAATATTATTATATAGAATAGCTTAAGACTCCGTTGCCACTACTACGGCGATCTAAGAGGGGGAGAAACAAGGGTCGTATAGTATGTATGTCGTTAGAAACGTGGACCCCGTGCACGAAGGTGCTCCCTCATAGGATCAGGGCGCACGGGAAGAGCAACGCCGGAAAGAAAAGGAAAACTAAGGAGAGTAAGATCAGTAGACGTAAGAAACCGGATGGAGCTTCCGCAAAGAGGACGCGAAAGACAGACGTCCCGAATGCTAAGCTAATGGCTGAGATAACTTGCACGGTCCCCGTGGAGGCGTTACTCCCCATAACATGGGGTGTTTAATTCTAGTCGCAGCGTTACTGCTATACTACAAGGATATAGATAAATGGAAAAAATCGTACGAAAAGCAACAAAATTCATACCGCAGCTGCGCAACAAGCCGCACGAGCGTCACCTTCAGGAGCTGATAGGATGAATAGAAAGAAATTCAATAGCTTGAATGGCTCCAACGATGTCTCTACAGAGGGACTTTTCGGCAGACACGTTAATATTCGCTTGGTTAATGAGAGAAATTAGGCTTAGGGCGGTGACTAAATTTATATACTGACAGGAAACTATCGCTGCCAGGTGACGATGACGTATTTTGTTACAGACTCCGAAGAAACAACAAAAAAGTCGATGCTCCTGCACTGGTCACTAATATCCCGTAAGACTTTTTTCAAAGAAAGCAACAACGAGCCGTTTTTTATTAATGGAGACAAAAGCCCTCTTAGAAACCTATAGTTCGTAGCATAGCACAGCGTTAAACGATAACGTTCTTACTTGCACCGAAACATCAACCCTGCACATACACCGCCCCCGGGTCGCAGAGGGCGGACACACTGTCTGCTCGGCAGCCTCGCACTCGCTTTGCTGTAACTAATAACATCATTAGCTGAAATTGGTAATAATAACAAACAATAAGTGCAATGACAGCACGAACAGCTTCGCTCTGTCGTTGCTACTCAGAACTTCAGAAGTTGCTACTCAGAAGTTGCTACACAGAAGTTGCTACACGGAAGTTGCTAAACAGAAGTATTATAAAAATAATAATGAAAATTAGGAAAACACTCTGGGAGCGCACACCATTACCAAGCAAAGCCATGTTAATGAAAAAAATATAAGTGGTTCTGAATCCAGAATATCTTTTTTATTGCAGTCAAAATATGGTCACTTGTACCTCTTAGCACTCCTAACAGTTCTTGTAAATTTCTTTAAAATTTGCCCACAGTTTTTTCAGCTATATTCTGACGAGCATTAAGACAAACATCTAGTCAAGCACCCAAACAGATGAAGAGATCAACGCAAAAACTTGTTCATCTGTGTCTCGTAGTATTTCTAACAGTTTCTGTATATTTCATGAAGATCCCTTCTTAACTGATAAACACAAGAACTAGCGTAGAGATCAACCGACACACAGATCGTCGCTAAAATTTGGTTATTTTTTCTCATATTATCCCTGACATATTTTGTGAATTGCTATTTGCTGCCAAGTAAAAAAGAAAGTTAGAGAAACTTACAAACGGTTGAACGAATCTTCACCGAAAGTTAATAATCTGTTCCTCCTAAGCTACCAAACAATCACTGAAATTTCATGAAGATCCGTCCACAACTTTTTGAATTATATTGGTGACAGACAAAGAAGCAAACAGATATATGCCAGTAAAAACCACATTGGTGGAGGTAATAACAATAATAGCTGAGCACTCTGAGAAAGCATATCTCCGCCAAGCGAGGCAACGGTAACGAAAAATTCAAATTGGCTCTGAAACCATGATTTTTTTTATCAACTTGAAAATCTAATCATTCATGCTTTGTGATAGTAATAACAGTTTATGAAATTTTCTTGAAGATCCGTTACAACTTTTTGAGTTATGCTGCTAGCAAACATTATGACAAATATGAGTCAAGCATACAAAGGAACCAACCGATCTGCACCAAAATTTAATCATTTATGTCTTTTAACATTGCTAACAATTCCAATAAATATAATAAAGATCCGTGCATATTTCTTTGAGTTATTGCGCTAACCAGCATAAAATTAAAAACAGTAACGAACGAACTAACGGATCATTACAAAAATTTGATCATTTACTCTTCGTGATATACCTAACAACTCGTGTGAATTCAATAAAAATCCGTCCATAATTTTTTGAGTTATTGCATTGAGGAAAATGAAGTAGACAACCAAACAAGCGGATTGCCGGATCTTCACCAAAAGTTAATCATCTGTTCCTCCTAACATACCTAAGAATCAATGTAAATTTCGTCAAAATCCCTTCATAACACTTTGAGTTATCTTAGTGACAGACAGAATAACAGACAAAGAGACAGACCCGACGAAAACATAACCTCCTTGGCGGAGGTAATAATAGAGGCGCCTTTGCTTCTCTCCGTCGAAAAAAGAATAGCAAGTGAAATTTCACACTTGCTGCAGTGTTGTTGTATTTTCATGTGTACGCAAATAAAACTGCAGTATTTGTGCTTGCCTAGCGATCCGTCTGTTTACAGTCTGCCGAATAGTGAAGCTAAAGAGATACTATCTGGGCACAAGTGTGGGGCTCTATGTACTCGCGTGTCTGCCCCCCTACGAGCACTGGCCAGTGGGGGGACAATGCCTCCCAGCATCTGGTCGAGAAGGTTTGCGATATGCAGTGCGTTGTGCGTTTCCACCAGAATTTTTAGTTGGTTGATTGTATTTATTCCTCTAACGTGTTCAATTTGGCAGAAGTTAACTTAACAAATTCAGCACAAATTGCTCAGTAATGAAGTCCTCAGCGCTAATTCTATCGGGCTTGCAATTTTCGGAGCTGCAGCCTTGTTTTTAATTTTCGGTCTCCGAATTAATTAATGCTCCGTTTGCTGCTGCGTCCAACAAGTTTGGTAGCAACGGAAGGCAGAAAAGTTACAACCGCTGAGGAGCTGCTACTACTACAGGAATAGCAACAACCAGCTGTTGCAAAGCTAGAACGAATGCGCGCAGAGTGCTTCCTAGACACTTACCTCGTGATTGCGTGCAATTCTGTGGGCAATGGGCTTCCACGAGGAGGAAGCTAACTTTATGTTATTCGAGTGTCGCAAACGAAAGTAATCTATTCCAAGCGCTCATCTCAAGGAACGCAAGGAGGAATCTCAAGCGGCTGACATAAATTTTTCCTGTTTATAAGTGAGGTCCAGTTGGGGCCGGAGAGCAGCGGTCGGCCACACATGCACCGTGTTGGGGAGTCACTCCTGAATGCCCTTCTTCGAAACCTTAATCATAATGTATATTACTTACCACACGTAGCTTAAAATCTTATATTAGAACAAAATATCAAAATACGCTACCATCTTCACTGGAGCAATAATTTCAACAGGTCCCTGCCGTAGGGAGGGTATGGTTGTGGATGGTTGGATGGGGCTGTGGGTCGCGTGTGTGCAGCCTAAGCAAGCATTCCAAGAAGGTGATGGGTACCTCGGTAAAGGTTAAATGTTGCGGCATGCTGCACTGTAGCATGTAGCGTGCTGGTGTAGCCGCACTGTATCTCAGCTCGTTGTTGCTGATGCCATGAAGGGCTCGTAAGTCGCTACACTGAAGTTGGCGAATGCAATGCACCTTCCATAACTAATTTCCTCTCCAATGTATTACCAAGGAAGAAGAATCAACTACAGATTCTTCGACGTCATTTTTGACGACACGGGCCCAGTAATGTCAAACCATTGTATGAAATTCAATTGTATCAAAGCTCTGGACGACAGAGAGGGTTCCAATAGTCATGCTGATCCTATAATATAAACTATCCCAATTTCAGCGCTTTAATAAACAATAATGCACATAAATATATTGATTTACCTACCATTTGCTCACGCCTTCATAAAATGACGACGGAGCCTTAGATATGATAAAGTTCACAGTTATCGATTGTGGTGCCGATTTTGCAACAGATAAAGAATTGTACCTTTCAGATTAATATTGCTTTTATTACTAACACAATTTAATAAATAAAACCTCGTTTGTATGTAAAAATTATATACCACATGTTTATATAATTACTAGAGTGCCCGCGCTGTGTCAAAAATGACAGCGAGGAATATCTAATGACCTTTATTAATTGATCATACATTCTGTAGTAAATACTTTTAAAGGTTACGCTACAACAGCCAACTCAAATTGTTATATTTGTACTTAATGTTTCAATTCATCTGAGCACTGAGCAGCACACTCCTATCTTCCATTAGATGGCATACAAAATATCAAATTGTATTATCACACACTGAAACATCAGTGAATGGAACTGAATTCCTCGCCTCGTATCCTATATACGGTATGACGCAGCTTGAGTACATCGACAATTTTGCACTCAGGCGAAAAATGCGCCGCCAAACGAAGGAAGAAAGCCAGCTGGAAAATATAATTACTGCACCGTGCTAAATCGCTTCTGCTGTGCTTCGTTATCATCTACTTCCCAATCGGTACATCGGGAATTGAGAGCATACATAGTTTCGAAGCGTGAAGATAATGAAAAGTCAGATTCTATGGCAGCGCTAAGAGAAACTTTGAATATTTTCATTGTTTGGATTTCAACGTTGGCTGTGTAACAAGTGCAGTCACGTAAAAGGATAAAAATTTCAATTTTGACCCC
Source organism: Parhyale hawaiensis (assembly GCA_001587735.2). Classification (NCBI taxonomy): domain Eukaryota; kingdom Metazoa; phylum Arthropoda; class Malacostraca; order Amphipoda; family Hyalidae; genus Parhyale; species Parhyale hawaiensis. The sequence goes on along the minus strand of LQNS02278094.1, from coordinate 47,670,956 downwards.
CTTCTGCAACTTGGTTTAATCTTTACTTAACTTCCTCCATCAACACGCAACAGAATGCTAAAATCTGCAATCTGGCTTATATATATCCGTCAACAGCCGTGACACGAAATATGCAACACAACCAGATCGCACCTTACTCATACTCACCATTGACTAAATGCGCCGATACCCGAATATTTCTAATTGAAAAAAAAACAGGCCTTGCCCCCCTAACCTACTCGACATAGAACCCGAATTTTTACTAATTTACCCGAAATTATGTTCGGGTATACCCGAAAATTGGGCCTAAAGTGCAAAAAACGGGCAAAACTGGGCCGCACGTCGATTTTAGGCGAGGGTGATCTCACCACCACTACCTCACTCCTACCACATGTCCACAGCATGGGCGCCCTCTCAATTCATTTGACCATTTATTGCCGGGAATTCTTCTTTTCCGTAGGTCTGCTTTCCAACAGCTGTCAGCTCCCAGACAGTTTAACCCATTATTCATTGGACTACTTGCAGAATCCCACAACTCACAGTTTAGCTTAACCTCCACGACAAGTCCCTGAGAGCCACCGATCTTCGGACAGACACTGCTCGTGGTGTGCGGACACGCAAGTAGCACCTCGCACTATTGCCGACAGAGCTACGCTGTCGCTTTGCTTAGGCGGTCTGTCAACAAAAGGTAATTCCGCCTCTACGAATTCTAATTGCGATTAATTTTTAACGCATTAGCACTTCGATGCCTGCCACGCCCTGGTGGACATAGTAAATTATGCTACTCTTGATGGAAAGATGTTGTTTAGTTCAGGTGGGAAAGTATAATTCAAAGGTTCCCAACCGGGGGGGAGGGCGGTCGTATCTCCTGGAGGCGCACGATGACTTTTAGTCGGTGCGACATCTTGAATTACTGGTATAGCCCCACTGTCATGACATGACGACCGGTAATAGCTACTTCAATTACCCCCCCCCCCCTGTGTCATTCTTTCTTCTCCTGGTTCTGCTCTCTAGAATATCTATCCTTGTTTTTCCGCTGAGATTCTAATTTTAATTTGTATATCATTACTCAGTGAATAAAAATGTGCGTTGAGTAAAAGAAGTGCAAGCTATTATCCATGATACCTTGTGGAAGTTCTAGAGAGCCCTTCAAAACTAAAACTTTAATAATTACCTCCGCCAAGGAGATTTTGTTTCCGCCGGGTTTTTCTAAGTGTCACCAAGATAAGTCAAAAATGTATTGACGGATTTTTATAAAATTCACATGAGTTGTTGGGTCGGTATATCACAAAGAGTAATTGATCAAATTTTGTTAATGATCTGTTCGTTCGTTTGTCGCTCCATTTATTTTTATGCATGTTAGCACAATAACTGAAAAAGTTATGAGTGGATTTTTATGAAATTTGCTGGAGTTGTTAGTTATGTTAAACGACATAATGATTAAATTTTGGTGATGAACGGTTTGTGTGTTTGACTTATGTTTGTCAGAATGTTTGTTAACGGCATAACTCAAAAAGTTACAGTCGGATCTTCAAAAAAGTTACTGAAACTGTTAATCCTGGTGAACGGCACATATGATAAAATTTTGGTGTTGATACAAAGAAAATCACGGTTTCAGAACCAATTTGAATTTTTCGTTACCGTTGCCTTGTTTGGCGGAGGTATGCGCTCTCAGAATGCTCTAGTTTGGCAATGTAGAGGCCTCGTTGCTGTTCAGCAGGTCTCCATATTATTTAAAAATGAACTTGACTCTTTTCCAGAAACTTATCGTAATTGGATACGTTATCATATTATCATATCTCTAAACTTATTCTGCTGGTTCTGTATGTACGTCCATACGTAAGCACGTTACGGTCTCAGTATTAGAGACAGGAAAGTTCAACTTGCAGCACGTTCGTCAACCATGGCTGTGCTTTTAACGTTTCATACAAAAAGTTCAGCCGGTGTCAACAGAAAGACCTGAAGTCCTGTTGATTGGTATCATACCTGTCGACTTTCATATATTTCAGCCGTACAGCATTCACTTTACTGGTGTTAATTCTCGTATTTTAAATAAGGCAAAATACGTAGTCAGGATGCGGCATGGGAGAGCACCAAGTGAGCAGATTCGAAAAGCCATGCACTTCCTAAAGCATTTATTGAAGCTGAAGTGCAGCGTCGAAGTACATGAGAAAGAAAGTTGTTACAGTGACAGGAATCGTTTGTTGAAGAAATCGACCGTGCCTGCTCTATTTTGTTATAGAAAAAATCACATCAAGTGTGCGGAGAAACAACGGGCTACCTTAGATTATCCACGGGTCTCGCAATAGAGTTTGCAAAATATCAGCTGCATAGATCACAAAACAATGGGAATGTCTTAGCTTATGAAAGTTTAAATGATCTATCTGCAAACTATGGGGAATAGAGCTAATTAAAAGTAACTATGGATGAGGAATAATGGGAGAAGAACCTCTAAAAAGTGACACTACTATGATTCATTTTGTTTTATTTTTTCTTGTTGTGTGGTCTATCTCTAAAACCCCATCAAGATGTAATTACAAATCTATTGCTGGCGGAAAATTAATGGGATTTACAGTTGAAATTAGAGAGCGAAAATGTGCAATTGCGAGTCAAAGCAACTTCTTATTGGACAGAGTTGGGAATCGGTGTTTTTTTTTTTTTTTGTACCGCCGTATCGGTATTCGGTAGCTGAAAAACGGGTCGTTCGGTTCGGTGTTTTGGTATTTTTCCAAAAATATACCGAATGGTTCGCTATTTTTTCGGTATTTGGTTCGGTATTATTATTAAAACTTCGGGCCTGGGCCCCCACGGATAGAAAGCATAACCCAAATAAAGCACTTTGCAACGCCAGGAAGCCGAAATGCTTCCAAACAGAAAGCTATCTACAGTTGACTTGAACGCCTGTAGGCCAACACGACCGAAAGCCGATGCCGGCAATGAGTTTCATACCCTAACAGACCAGGGTACGAAGCACCAACCGAACTGATTAGTTCGGCACCTAACATTCTCCGACGTGAAAGAGTGCGGACCTAGCTCAGCATGTGTAATTCTCCTACAGACTTTGAGGGCCGGGACAGAAGAATACAGCCAATGCCTCTTATTATTGTACACCGTATGAAACATACAGAGTTCGGCCACCCCCTCCTGTGGGATAGTTTCACCGCCTGCTGGCCAAACTAACAAGTCGGTCCAAAAAACGTAAGTGACTGTCAGCTACTGAAGCCCAGACCGGTGAGCAATACAGTAACACAGGCAGCTAAAAAGCATAAAAGCGTCTGCGGACAACCTGATTGTCACCAAACAAAGAATTTATCTTATGCAGGAGCCCAATCTCACTGGAAGCAGGTGGCACCAGTCGTTAATATTTGGCTGAAAATTAAGCTTTTCCTCTAAGACAACACCAAGAATCTCCAAGGAGCTAGTCCCCTGAAGCAAAGTGTCATCTATCTCCAGATGTGGCTGCTGCGCTACAAGTGTCCGAGACCGATTGAAAATCATAGACTCCGTGTTGCTGGCATTCAATTTCATACTCCAGGCCGAAAACTATGCACTAATGAGTGACAAATTTCTATTCAGAGACTGGGCGACAGCATTAAACACGTGGGGAGCAGGTATCATTGTTATCAAAGTGGAACCGTCAACATAATTGATCAGCGTGTTTTCCAGCGAAGAAAACATGTCACTGGTATACAGTACGAACAACAGCGGGCTGAGCGCGCTATCCTGATCGACGCCTGACTCCAGCGTGACTGAGGCACTTAAAACGCCGTCAACAGTCACACTCTGCGTTCACTCAAAAACAAAATCACGAATGATTGACAGAACCCTACCACCCACACCAATCGACTCCAGCTTGCATTATAGACCCCTGTGATTGACCCTGTCAATCGCCGAGCTAAAGTTCAACTGTACAAGGCCTGCTTCAGACCGATAATCCAGCGCAGACTGTAAATGGTGTGGCACCGACAACAAGGTGTCACAACAACCCAAACCAGTGCTATACGTAAACTGGCCAGCAGGCAGCAAACCCATAACCTCAGTCAAACGACCAAGCGTACAAGCGACCAATTTCTCGAACAATTTTGATAAAATGGGCGTCAGCGCAATTGGCCGGTAGTTGGCGACATGGGGCGACACTGGATCCTCAGGAATGGGAGTAATATTCCTTCCCAGTATGCCAACAACGAGGAAAATTTCCTAACCGTGTCTCTCGCCGAAAGATCACTGCCAGCTTAGGGGCAAGAATACCAGCCAGCTGCTTATAAAACAGAGGAAACATGCCCACCGGATATGTATATTTAAAAAAAAAACTTATGTATAAAGTGGTGGCAATAATGATCGCACAATTCAGAATTTTTCAATAACTTAAAAAATACTACGCCATATCACGTGAAATTTTGACATAAAAACCTTATTTAAACTAGTTACCTATTTCTTATCATAGTTTCCCAATAAACTAATTGATTAAACTTTTATGATGAAAAGTATAAATTTGTGTTGGAATTTGGGTGGAAATAAAGATAGCACAACTTGAAAAATTACATTTCCGCGTTACTACATCCAGATTAGAGAAGAAAAATATATCAAAACAAACCGGCGTCGCCATATGGGACAGTTGCTCCCCACCTTGTAACCTCTATATTTGGAAATTAACCCATTTCTTAGCATGGGCAGACAGTGTGGGTTATCTGAAAAGGAAAAGGGTGAAATAAGCGCATTAAATGAAGAAGGATACACTATATCTGAGATTTCTAAGAAGGTTAGCAGATCTAGAAAGGTGGTAACTGACTTTTTGAAGAACCCAGAAGAATACGGAAAAAAGAAGTCTCCTGGCCGCCCTTCAAAATTGAGCCCTACAGCCCGCCGCTGACTTCTCCGTGAGGCGTCTCGGACAGGAGAGGGGTCAAAAAGCCTGCAAACATCCCTGCAATTAAATGTTACACCGAAAAGAGTGCGACAGATCCTGAGTTAATCTAAGAACTTCAGTTGTAAGAAGAGAAAAACTGCACCAGCACTCACGAAAGCACACAAAGCAAAACGCGAAGAATGGGTTCGAGAAAAAGTGTAATGGAACCTTGAAAATTGGTGTAATATTATTTTTCTCATGAAAAAAAGTTTTACCTAGACGGACCTGACGGTTCTCAATACTACTGGCATGATCTTAGAAAGGAGGACAAAATTTTCAGGAAACGACCTTTTGGTGGCGGATCCCTTATGATCTGGGGAGCATTCTCCATCAAAGGCATGGAGAATTTGGTGATGATGGAAGGTAGACAGAATGCTCAGAAGTACACCGAGGTCTTAGAAACTAGTCTTCTCCCATTTCAAACTGATAAACATAAGCAAGAAGCGGTGTTCCAACAAGATAATGCCGCCAATCACTCAGCGAGGTTGACCACAAATTGGCTTAATGCCCATAATATCGCCACTTTAGCTTGGCCTGCTAAGTCACCCGATCTAAACCATGTTGAGAATCTTTGGGGGATACTCTCACGGCATGTTTACGCCAATGGGAGACAATTTCAGGATAAAGAAAGCTTGTGGCAGACCATATAAATGAATGCTGGGAGGCTATCCCTGAAGAAATGCTCCCTAATTTAATTAATTCTATGAACAACCGATGTGTACAGATGTTGCAATCAAAAGGCAACGCTTGTAAATATTAAGAATTATGTTTTTTTTTGCTTCCATTGTTTTCTAAAATACTATTTTTTCCATATGTGCAATCTTGATTTCCACCCGATTTGCACCCACAAACTATTATTTTCGTAGTAATATTTTGAAAAGACAACGAATACAACAATGATTATAAGGAATCGGTAACTAGTTAACGTAACATTATTCAGTTAAAATTTCAACTATATTGATGCAGTATTCTTAAACTTATTACAAAATTTCAAAATGTGCTGTCATTATTGCCACCACTTTATATATATATATATATATATATATATATATATATATATATATGTATTAGGTAGGATAATGCAATCTGCAATGATGTTCCAGAACTCATCAGAAATACCCTGATGCATTACTTATAGTTATTTATATCTAATGATAATTCAGAAATAAACTTTAAAATGTTTGAAATGTGCAAAATTATTCTGCAAAAACAGGTAACATTAGTTTCAACAGAATAAATCTGCAAGAATGTTCCAGAACACCTAAAAAATGTGCTAATGAATTTCTCATTCTTATATAAAATAATAAATTCATAAATCAAGATAAATGAACTTCATACTAGACTCACCCAATTCAAATGTAATAGAAGCATCTTCAACATCATCATCGGCACCTAGCTGTTTCTTTAGCAACAACTCTTGCACATGCGGCATGTGGGCGAAATAGCATAAAATCTTGGTGGATCCATTGCTTGCATGAAATTTTTGGCGAAACAGTCCACTGCATTACACGATGGACACTAGAAAATTTTCTTCTATCACTTTATAAAAAACAAAGTTTTTTATAAGTTTTCTTTAAGGGATGCTGAAACGTTTTTACGCGTGCATGAATTATTGTGGCACTCTATATTTACGATTAGGAAATAAATGAACAGAATTAAGCTGAGTGTATAATTACTCACTGGCAGTTCACGCTGCACTGAGTTCGTATGGACGTGACACTTGAGTGAGCGAAACACCGTGACACACTACGCCCAATTCTCACAGCGCAGCATCTTTTCTCTCCAACGAACTGCAATATATACAGCGTGAAAAAGCTGAACAGATCCAAAATCAATAGAATTTTCCTAATATCTTCCATGAAAGGCGGTGGGTCATTTAACGCTAAGAAGCTTCTTTTGTCGGCCCGGGAAATTTGAATGTACCGAAGATAGTCATTCGGTATATCCACACGGGAGCGGTAGAAGATTCAGAAAAGATTGGTAATTCGGTAGATGACAATACCGCCGGTACTACCGAATACCGAATTTCATTCGGCTGTCCCAACTCTGTTATTGGAGATATGAAACACATTTTTAGAATACTGTGGACATATGAGAACGAAAAGTAAAATTTGATGTGTTGGCTTAATAGAAAGTGAAGTTTAACTTTGGCCATAATGCCCCATCAGAATGAGAAGATTATGCAAGGAATGTGCTCAAAACTGCTGCACTGGCAGTAAATTTTCTTATGCAGCAAAGGGTAGGAACCTAGTTCCGTGGAGTTTTCAGGGCTACATAATTATGAACCCGTGCTCTTCCGTATTCGCTGATCAGAAATTACATAGCCATTTTTACGGTGGGTTATAAGTAATATGAGGTGCGTTATGTTGAACGATGTGCTTCAGGATAAATATCGTGCATTGGAATATACCATGTGCATCAGGTCAGAGAATTTGTGGTACGGAGACGAAATACCTTATAAAGGACGTATTCGATTGGGACTCGCTGTCGAATATTCAAGTGCACTTGACTTGACTTTTCGGACCGATTTAAGCGTGTCCCAACTGAACGGATTTTAGGACATAAGCAGTAAAATATTAACCTAATCTGTGACGTCACTAGGAAAACCTGTCATACGTTCCTAACATTTAAAAGTTAAGCATCCTTGGAAGTAAAGCTTATGGATTTTTTATTCGTAAGCTGCGACAATGTCGTTCCCTAAGATAGGTTACAAACATGGAGCTGGCTCTGCTAATTTTTTACTAGTTATTCATGTTGCGTCGGACCCAATAGCGTTGATACTACCTAAACAGAACACAACACTGGTCTGCGTGAGTGACTGATATGTTTTTATCATTTTACCAATCCATGGCCTGAGTCAGGAAGCAAATAGTGCGATATGATACCTGAACAATATACGTAAGTTAACCCTAAAATAAGTTTTCTTCTTTCCTTTGTGGCTTTCATAGAAAACGAACTAATAATTTTTTTAAATTGTAGTTTCAGGAGGTTAAAATTTTAAAAAGTCTCCCTTTTGTTTTAATGCTAAATCCCCGAAAAGAAAAAGTTTGTTTCTAAGCCACCATTGTTGTCTACATAAAGGTAAAGTAAAGTGCATTGTGCTGGATACATACCTCCTAAGCAGGATTGAGTTTTTGGCCCAAGCCGGTTCCGCTTAAGGCCTTAAACTCAAGTCAAAGTGGCGAAAAGAACGGTCTGAATTGACTTTTCGCCCGATTTAATCATTTAAGCTAAACAACTTGACTTTACATCCCAATCCAATACGTCCAAAGTATACCTAAAAGTTCGTCAAGGTTAAGTAATGGGCGCCAGTTTATACGGGGTAGGTTAGGTTAGAAGAGTTACGTTTGGTCAAATTAGGGTAAGTTGTAGAAGCGCAGCTTAGCGTTCCTTCATTTCAGAATAAAAAGCGTTAATTAACAGTGGAATTTCCCATTACTTTCTACCTCATTCTTGAGGCTACACATGTGTTCTTGGAAAATAAAAATTTCTCAGCCCTCCAGACCGTCCTTCCGATTGCGCAGCCACGACTGCGGCTTCTTTCCTCCCAACTTTCGTCATGGAGTTTTATTATCAGCCAAGAATTTGTCTTCGACACTTAGCCTATTCGAAGATAAACCTCGGTTTCGATACAGTTAATAACATAGTTAGCAGTGACTGCAGTGTCCTCCGTGAACAATGCTGGGCGTTATGGGCTTCAACTTATTCTAAATTCCAAAAAATCACAGGAACTGTTACACAAACAAATTTTTGGTTACTCCTGGAAGCTCTTTCGCAATTTCAAAAAATTGCCCTACACGAAAACACATAACGTCGAGCACAGATTGCACTGTCCCCACCAACGCAACCCAGATCGCATGACACACCGTGCTGTGCTCCCAACCACAGGCAACACGCCTCTCTCGCAAATCGCACTGCATATATGGCCCGCATGTCACTACAACTGCAGCGACTCGTAATTTTAGACGCCACAAAATAAGCAAAAGGATATCATGCCGGCCGCAACGTAATCGAAAAGTACATAGTGAGAGAGCTGAGAACATATCTAACTTTACCGCGGGTTTACTCTGCATGAAAAAACTCGAAAACCTCCACTCTGAGTCTTTCCGCATACCTAGTGGCTACCTCACGACCTACGCACGCTTGACTAACTCGATCGGGCAGGAATGGAAGGAAATGATGTAACCTGCTATGGCAGCCTCCGCATGGCGTCATCTTTCTGATACGGTTTGCATACTAGACCTACAGACGAGCGAAACAATGTATAGGTGCGAATTTCACATAGGTTATACTATCCTTTTTTCCACATGTTGCTCATTTTAGCGCTTAGATTAGCATGACGATGCCGTAATTGATTCAAACAGGCCTATGTGCGAACCTATATTGCTGTAGTAGAGCATTGAACAAAATATAAGTTGTGTAGTATGCTACTTACTGTTACTGCTAGTAGTTTTTAACTAGTCTAACGAAACGTTTACTAATTCGCAGTAGGCCTGTCTGTGTGAAACTATTGTTGCAATACACCTTTGGAGAGAATTAAGTTCTATATATAATAGCGATATGAATCTCCAATTTAGTTGTAAGCCTCATATTGCGATCTTGTATTGAATTTGTTTACTAAACTGGTAATGTAATAGTATTATTTAAATTATGATAACCTCCCTCCAGGGTAAAAATATGTATATGTTTTCATTCACTTATTCACTTACCCTATATTCAAATAAATGAACAAAGCAACTCAATATTGTTGGGTGGATACATATCTAGGAATTCTCCTCTCAAATAATAGGGGGGTTTATGTTCTTGTGCTATAGAGCTGGAGTTTTAGGCCCAGAGCTGCGAACAATACAGCGATTGAGAGTCTACGGTTTATAGTATATTTTTGTTTCGTCACAGTATTATTACTGACATAACTATCTATGCTGTTCTTACTCTTCGTATCAATAATATCATCATCATTGTTAATATTTACTTTCTACGCTAATATTATTGTTGTTAGCATTATTACAATTATCATTGTCATTGCTATCATAGTTAAGCTTATTATTATCGAGGGGATTTCACGACCCAAATTGGATCGGTTGAGCGATGTTCAGCTCTACACTCTGGCGCCGGGACACATCCCGCGACCTAAGGCTCAGAGCACTTTGCGAATGATGTGCGCTGTTCCAAGCAGCGCTTTTCTGGAGGATTATTACTCTTATTATTATTAAAACCACACTGCGGGCAATTGATATGTATTAACCAGGCCAGAAGGAGCATTAAGCAATACATGGGGCACAGGAAACGCTGCTCAGAAGAACAACTCTAAAGACCCTTCTTGGTGACGTGCACCTAGTTCAGCTGACACTTTCTCATCTATGAAATTTCAGGAGAAGATTACTCTTCACAACATAGGAATCTGAACGTAAACTTTACGGGAGGACTGTAAAAGACTCCGAGTGGAATACGGTACGATCCGAGCGCAGTACAGAGGACCACTATACTTTTGAGGAAGGAAGCTTGCGCATCCTGTGAGAAGTAGAAACAGAGGAAATGAGAGGACGAACGACTATTATTTTCAGTTAAGTTGAGTAAATACACATCGCAGTGTAGCATGAGAGGAAGGTAGATACCTGCGCAGTCAAGAAAACCTGGGAACTCAATGTACGGAACACTACGCAAGAAAATAGCAAGCTAGGAGAGGAGAGGAACACTGAAACAGAAACGTGATCAGTGGAACTTGGAAAATGGAAAGAAAGTAGTATGGGAGGCATGAGCGATATATGCCATAATTTAAAGGTCTTTAGCTGACACTCCACTTTGCTGCCTTCCATTTTCTTAACTTAATTTTCTGGCTGTAAGTGTATCGTGATCAGACGGAGTGTAAACAGAACAAAATCTTGAGTAGCTTTACGATGCAGTGAAGTTGACGAAAGCCTACGTTATCACAGCGAAAGGAAAACAACAACAAACTCATTTCGATTTTGCCTTTTAATAAATCCGCCCACAAGTTTTACTAAAGGTCTTAACCTGTCGATGACTTGACTACATGCAGCACCTGTGGGCTTTTTTTTTTCTTATGATACTTCAATAAAAAAAAAAATAGCGTATAGGGCAGGAACTCTTTGATGATTGGATGAGTAAGTCCAACATTCGCGAAAACTTCACAAGGCAAAGTCCTAATCAGCAAACACGAAGCTTGAGATGCATAGGCAGTTGCCCTGGTGCCTAATAATACAAAGGCAATCAATGCATATATTGCTAACACCAGTTCTTCATAGCCCTTTTTGCTATAATAATTATCACTCAGAAGCGAACGGTTACTTCACTAATTGCAAACTTCGGTTATTTTCGCTGCTGAAGTACTCCCGGGACATGCGTGCAGTGAACGGCATGTCTTTGCCAAGAAATAACGCAAGTACTTATCATATTCATAAATTCACTGTGCTTCAACGCCGATTTTGTCAGAAATGCCCATTAAATACAGACTGCGCAATTTCATTGACAGCACACTCCGGTGAGTACTCGACAAGAAACGGTAATGCGAGACCCAGACAACATGCAGCCGACACAAAAATTGTGACATGACTGTGGAATTTATTTTCATTATACAAGAATTAAGTCAGAAATATTTACAAACTTTCACGTACTTACAACGGTACGCTTTTTGTGAAAAAAAACTAAGAAGTGTGGGTAAGGTTTTGCTGATATAAATGAGTAAAAACAAAAATGTGACCAATTCGAGATCTTAATCGATAGTTTAATGAAACAGGACTTTGTACAAGATCCCCACGAAACCTGACTTACACCCCACGAGCATGTTAGGAAATAGCGATTAAGAACCTGAGTTGATCGCATCTGCTGATATACATCACCAATGCCTTGCCTTCTGAACATAACTAAAGAGTTATAAGTCAGTCTAACCTTGTAAATAACGCTGAACTTATTCTCTATATACCCAATGAAAATTTATAGCCCAGTGACGTCGAGATTTTTTGTTATGCAAATGGGCTTCCAGACCTGATTAAATTATAAGACTTATTCACGATAGCAAGCTTTAAGTATAACTGTATAGATCATACAGTGCATAGTAGTACATTCATATGTATCAAACTTATGAACATCAAAGCTAGATATGGCGTTAGCAGAAGTTACAGGAATATAACCTCATTTTACGCATTAAGAAAAGCTTATTCTAAACTGTCGGCCACTCATAACATACACTATATATGAAGAACGACAAGTAACCTATATATTACAAAAGCATCGTTTTAATACCTGCGCCGAAGTAGCAATCGAATAGTAGATTTCGAGCAAGTCCGTTAAAGAACGTTCGTCCCGCCAGATATCGGCACTTTCTAAACGGAAACTCGTTTTCGATCAT